>CM055125.1:265412714-265827668 GCA_029206835.1 Rana muscosa | reverse complement strand
GGGTTTTTTATTTTTTATTTTTAATAAAGGACTTTCCCAACTTTCCCAACTGTGTCTGTGTGTTTTTTTACAATTTTTAACACATTCTTTGTGAAATGGTAGGGGTACAATGTACCCCTTACCAATTTAAATAGGGGGGCGGGATCTGGGGGTCCCCTTTGTTAAAGGGGTCTTCCAGATTCCGATAAGCCCCCCGGCCCGCAGACCCCCACAACCACCGGGCAAGGGTTGTGGGGATGAGGTCCTTGTCCCCATCAACATGAGGACATGGTGCTTTGAGAGGTCACAGACCCCCAAAGCATCCTCCCTATGTTGAGGGCATGTGGCCTGGTACGGTTCAGGAGGGGGGCCGCTCTCTCTTTTCCTGCGGCCTGCCAGGTTGCGTGCTCGGATAAAGGGTCTGGTATGGATTTTTGGGGGGAACTCCACTCCATTTTGTTTTTTAATTTGGCGTGGAGTTCCTCTTAAAATCCATACCAGACCTGAAGGGTCTGGTATGGATATTTGGGGGGAACCCCAAGTCATTGTATTTTTTAATATGACGCAGGGTTCCCCTTAATATCCATACCAGACCTGAAGGGCCTGGTAATTGAATTCGGCAAGACCCCCACGCATTTTTTTTTTATCAATGACTTTTCTCTGTATTGCCGGGAGCCTACAATTTATTATAGCCGCAAGTGCTTTTAAATGACTTTTTTTCCTTCAGAAATTACACTTTGTGCAGGGACAGTTCTAAGCACGGGAAACAAGTGCTGCTTTACAGGCATACTATACACCCCCCCAGGTACGAAATTTAAAGGAATATTTCACTTTTATTGTTTCACTTTAAGCATTATTAAAATCACTGCTCCCGAAAAAACGTTAGTTTTTAAAACTTTTTTTTGCATTGATACATGTCCCCTGGGGCAGGACCCGGGTGCCCAAACCCTTTTAAGGACAATAACTTGAATATTAGCCTTGATAATTAGCACTTTTGATTTTGGACGTTCGAGTCCATTGTATTTAATAGGGTTCTAAAGTTCGAGCGAACTTTAGGTCTGTTCGCAGGTTCTGGTGCGAACCGAACCGGGGGTGTTCGGCTCATCCCTATTCTACATATTTTTGGTAAAAAATTCGCAATAAGCGCATATTGATTGGTTTGCGCAAAAGTTATAGCGGCTACAAAATAGAGAATAGATTTATAGCATTTTTTTTTTTTTTTTTTACTAGTAATGCCGGCGATCTGCGATTTTTATCGTGACTGCGGCGGACACATCGGACACTTTTGACACATTTTTGGGACCATTCACATTTATATAGCAATCCGTGCTATAAAAATGCATTGAATACTGTATAAATATGACTGTCAGGGAAGGGGTTAACACTAGGGGGCGATCAAGGGGTTAAATGTGTTCCCTAGGGAGTGATTCTAACTGTGGGGGGAGGGGACTGACTGGGGGAGGTGACCGATCGGTGTCCCTATGTACAAGGGACACACCATTGGTCTCCTCTCCCTGACAGGACGTGGATCTGTGTGTTTACACACACAGATCCACGGTCCTGCTCAGTTACTGGGCAATCGCGGGTGGCCGGCAGCACACGCGCGCCTCCTAGTAGCTCGGGAAGGCGACTACGTCATATGACATCTGCCCAGAACGAGAGCCTCATCGCCCTGCCGTCATATGACGGCGGGCGGTAGGCTAGTGGTTAATCTGAATCGATTCGGATAATTCATTATGTCGTTACGTTATTTCAGATGCTTCAAACATTTGTTTGAATGAAACAAATGAATAAAAATTATTTTGTCGTTTCGTTATAATTTATTTCAAATTCATTACTGTTGTGATTCGAAGATTCGGATACATCCAAATGTCAGAATAATGAAAATTTTGGCAGAATTTCAATTCGTAACAAAAGGAATCGCACATATCTAGCGCTCATCACATTGGGCCTGTTCTATGCACCATAAGGCTCCTTTCACATGGGCTGTCCGATCAGGTCCGCCTGTCCGTTTTTCAGGTGGACCTGATAGGACGCTCCATTTACACCTATGGAACCGCGGATGTCAGCGGTGACATGTCCGCTGACACCCACTGCTATCCAATCTGATCCTGCCTGCCAAATCCAGACGGACGGTTGTCCTTTTTTCCATCCATCTGGCGGATCGGATGAAAACAGGTAGGCGGTTCGCTTTCATCCGATCTCCCCATAGAGGAGAGCGGGACTCTTGACAGGTCTGTCTCAGCACAGTGAGCAGAGATGGACCTGTCATCTGCCTGCTCAGCGTAAATCAGCGGATCAATCCCTGCCGAGCAAGCAGAGTCAGTAAAACGGATCCGCCCTGTGTGAAAAGTGCAGGGCACCATGGTGATGATGAAGATTGCTAGCTTAAACGTGTATTGCAATGTATGTGAACAACAAATCCCTATTTTTGTGCAAAGTTTGCTAGAAAGGGTGTGCAGAGGGCCCATTCACAATTTTTAGTATTAACCACTTAAGCCCCGGACCATGACGCAGCTTAAAGACCAGAGGTGTTTTTACAATTTGGCACTGCGCTGATTTAACTGGAAATTGCGCGGACATGCAATGTTGTACCCAAACAAAATTTGCGTCCTTTTCTTCCCACAAATAGAGCTTTCTTTTAATGGTATTTGATTGCCTCTGCGATTTTTATTTTTTGCAAAATAAACGGAAAAAAAAAGACCAAAAATTTGGAAAAAAATGAAATTTTCTACTTTTTGTTATAAGACAAATCGAATAAACTCAATTTTAGTCATACATTTAGGCCAAAATGTATTCAGCCACATGTCTTTAGTAAAAAAAATGTCAATAAGCGTATATTTATTGGTTTGCGCAAAAGTTATAGCGTCTACAAACTAGGGTACATTTTCTAGAAATTTTCACAGCTTTTAATTAATGACTGCCTATCTCATTTCTTGAGGTGCTAAAATGACAGGGCAGTACAAAACCCCCCCAAAAGACCCCATTTTGGAAAGTAGACACCCCAAGGAAATTGCTGAGAGGCATGTTGAGTCCATTGAATAATGACAATAAAGAATTATTTTACAAAAAGTTGTCACTAAATGATATATTACTCACACATGCCATAGTTATATGTGAAATTGCACCCCAAAATACATTTTTCTGCTTCTCCTGAGTACGGGGATACCACATGTGTGGGACTTTTTGGGAGCCTAGTCGCGTACGGGACCCCGAAAACCAAGCACCGCCTTCAGGATTTCTAAGGGCGCAAATTTTTGATTTCACTCCTCGCTACCTATCACAGTTTCGAAGGCCATAAAATGGCAAAATAGCACAAAACCCCCCCAAATGACCCCATTTTGGAAAGTAGACACCCCAAGCTATTTGCTGAGAGGCATGGTGAGTATTTTATAGCTCTCATTTGTTTTTGAAAATGAAGAAAGAAAATATATATATTTTTTTCAATTTTCAATACTGTGACAAAAAGCGAGATCTGCAAAATACTCACCATACCTCTCTGCAAATAGCTTGGGGTGTCTACTTTCCAAAATGGGGTCATTTGGGGGGGTTTTGTGCCATCTGGGCATTCCATGGCCTCCGAAACTGTGATAGGCAGTGAGGAGTGAAATCAAAAATTTACACCCTTAGAAAGCCTGAAGGCGGTGCTTGGTTTTTGGGGTCCCGTACATGGCTAGGCTCCCAAAAAGTCTCACACATGTGGTATCCCCGTACTCAGGAGAAGCAACAGAATGTATTTTGGGGTGAAATTCCACATATGCCCATGGCATGTTTGAGCAATATTAGTGTAAGGAGCAATCATTTAGTGACAACTTTGTGCAACAAAAAAATTATATATATATTTTTCCCGCAACATGTGTCAACATATAAAATATTCCATGGACTCGACATGCCTCTCAGCAAATAGCTTGAGGTGTCTACTTTCCAAAATGGGGTCATTTGGGGGGGGGGTTTTGAACTGTCCTGGCATTTTATGCACAACATTAGGAAGCTTATGTCACACATCATCCACTTGAAGACAAAGCCCTTTCTGACACTTTTTGTTTACATGAAAACATATATTTTTTTTTCAAGAAAATTACGTTGAACCCCCAAACATTATATATTTTTTTAAAGCAAAGGCCCTACAGATTAAAATGGTGGGTGTTGCATTTTTTTCTCCACACAGTATTTGCACAGCGATTTTTGGGGGAAAAAATACACTTTTTTTTATTTTAATGCACTAAAACACACTATATTGCCCAATGTTTGATGAAATAAAAAAGATGATCTTAGGCCGAGTACATGGATACCAAACACGACATGCTTTAAAATTTCGCACAAACGCGCAGTGGCGACAAACTACATACATTTTTAAAAGCCTTTAAAAGCCTTTACAGGTTACCACATCTGATTTACAGAGGAGGTCTACTGCTATTTACTGCCCTCGATCTGACCTTCGCGGTGATACCTCACATGCATGGTGCAATTGCTGTTTAAATATGACGCCAGACCGACGCTTGCGTTCACCTTTGCGCAAGAGCAGGGCAGGACAGGGGTGCTTTTTTTTTTTTATTATTATTTATTTAGCTTTTTTATTTTATTTTTAAACTGTTTCTTCCATTTTTTTTTTTTTATCATTTTTATTGTTATCTCAGGGAATGTAAATGTCCCCTATGATAGCAATAGGTAGTGACAGGCAGTGGCGTAGCATGGGTTGTCAGCGCCCAGGGCAAGGCAAGTAATTTGCGCCCCCCTAACCTGCGGACTTTTAGCTCTCCCCGAGTCCTGTCCCTTCCCTTCCTACAATAGTATTGACCAGCCTGATTCCTACACTGACCACTACACTACACTGATCTACCTGATTCCCACACTGACCACTACACTACACTGACCTACCTGATTCCCACACTGACCACTACACTACACTGACCTACCTGATTCCCACACTGACCACTACACTACACTGACCTACCTGATTCCCACACTGACCACTATACTACACTGACCTACCTGATTCCCACACTGACCACTACACTACACTGACCTACCTGATTCCTATACTTACCACTACACTACACTGACCTACCTGATTCCCACACTGACCACTACACTACACTGACCTACCTGATTCCCACACTGACCACTACACTACACTGACCTACCTGATTCCTATACTTACCACTACACTACACTGACCTACCTGATTCCCACACTGACCACTACACTGACCCCTACACTACACTGACCTACCTGATTCCTACACTGACCACTACACTACACTGACCTACCTGATTCCCACACTGACCACTACACTACACTGACCTACCTGATTCCTATACTTACCACTACACTACACTGACCTACCTGATTCCCACACTGACCACTACACTGACCACTATACTACACTGACCTACCTGATTCCCACACTGACCACTACACTACACTGACCTACCTGATTCCTATACTTACCACTACACTACACTGACCTACCTGATTCCCACACTGACCACTACACTGACCACTATACTACACTGACCTACCTGATTCCCACACTGACCACTACACTACACTGACTTACCTGATTCCCACACTGACCACTACACTACACTGACCTACCTGATTCCCACACTGACCACTACACTACACTGACCTACCTGATTCCCACACTGACCACTACACTACACTGGCCTACCTGATTCCCACACTGACCACTACACTGACCACTATACTACACTGACCTACCTGATTCCCACACTGACCACTACACTACACTGGCCTACCTGATTCCCACACTGACCACTACACTGACCACTATACTACACTGACCTACCTGATTCCCACACTGACTACTACACTACACTGACCTACCTGATTCCCACACTGACCACTACACTACACTGACCTACCTGATTCCCACCCTGACCACTATACTACACTGACCTACCTGATTCCCACCCTGACCACTACACTACACTGACCTACCTGATTCCCACACTGACCACTACACTGACCACTATACTACACTGACCTACCTGATTCCCACACTGACCACTACACTGGCCTACCTGATTCCCACACTGACCACTACACTGACCACTATACTACACTGACCTACCTGATTCCCACACTGACCACTACACTACACTGACCTACCTGATTCCCACACTGACCACTACACTACACTGACCTACCTGATTCCCACACTGACCACTACACTACACTGACCTACCTGATTCCCACACTGACCACTACACTACACTGACCTACCTGATTCCCATCCTGACCACTACACTGACCACTATACTACACTGACCTACCTGATTCCCACCCTGACCACTACACTACACTGACCTACCTGATTCCCACACTGACCTACCTGATTCCCACACTGACCACTACACTGACCACTATACTACACTGACCTACCTGATTCCCACACTGACCACTATACTACACTGACCTACCTGATTCCCACACTGACCACTACACTACACTGACCTACCTGATTCCCACACTGACCACTACACTGACCACTATACTACACTGACCTACCTGATTCCCACACTGACCACTATACTACACTGACCTACCTGATTCCCACCCTGACCACTACACTACACTGACCTACCTGATTCCCACCCTGACCACTACACTGACCACTATACTACACTGACCTACCTGATTCCCACCCTGACCACTACACTGACCACTATACTACACTGACCTACCCGATTCCCACACTGACCACCACACTGACCTACCTGATTCCCACACTGACCACTATACTACACTGACCTACCTGATTCCCACACTGACCATCACACTGACCACTACACTGACCAGGGCCAGTGCAAGGATTTTTGCCACCCTAGTTGAAACCTAATTTTGACACCCCCATTGGCTCCGCCCCTGACTATATGGTGTAGGTGGAGATTTTTGTGGCGCCTTCCAATGACCCCCCCCCGCGCCTTATGGTGGAGGTGTGCTGTGCAGTGGAGGTGTGCTGTGCGGTGCAGTGGAGGTGTGCTGTGCGGTGCAGTGGAGGTGTGCTGTGCGGTGTAGTGGAGGTGTGCTGTGCGGTGTAGTGGAGGTGTGCTGGGATTGTGATGTCCAGGATGGCATAGCTGTATGACAGGTGGGGGGAGTGGGCTGGTGTGTGGAAGTCCTGCAGATCTCATTGTTCATAGAACACACAGTAAGGGTCCATGCCTCCACCCACTTTCTCAACTGTCCCTGTGTGTGTTGTACCCCTATTTATGGACCCCTCTCAGCTCCCATCCATGGACCCCTCATCTCATGTGACAGTCCCAGCTCCTGTTAATATCATCTCCCACTGATTCCATGTCGTTCCCCCCCCCCCCCCCCCCCCCATGGCTGTGACAATCCCAGCTCCACTGATTTCCTCCTGTCCCATTCGTGTGTATATAGAAGTGTGTCTTTCCTCTCTTCCCTCCATCTCTCCTCCAGGCTGCTCCCCCTCTCCTCTCCATTCCTCTCTTCTCCTCCATGCTGTGACTTTCCCTCTCCCGCATTCCACTCTCCTCCACCCCCTGCTGCCTGCACTCTATTCCCAGCTCTGTGCTCTCCTTCCTCCCCAGCATTGGCTCAGCCTGCCTGGAAGAGTGTCAGCGGCTGCCCTCCTCCCGATCCCCGGTACCTTGCTGAAGTAATCCGGCTTGCCATGTTCGGCACCTGCTTTGCAGCCTCTGATCAGCGATATTCCCCGCCACCATGTTCAATCTCAGGCGCCCTGTGATTGGGCGTATGGGGTCATGTGCGGCGGCGGGGCTGGCCTGTCCACGATCGCGGTAGATCCTGGAGTCCCGCCTCCACCCATGTTCAGTCTCCTGCACCCTGTGATTGGGCGAAGGCGGGACTCCAGGATCTACCGCAATCGTGGACAGGCCAGCCCCGCCGCCGCACATGACCTCATATGCCCAATCACAGGGCGCCTGAGACTGAACATGGCGGCGGGCATGGGGACACGGGGACACAGTACATTTAGGAGGCAGCCACTGGGACACATACTGCCGGGCGCCCCCCTAAATGTTGCGCCCGGTGCGACGGCCCCCCTGCCCCCCCCACGCTACGCCAGTGGTGACAGGTACTCTTTTTTTTAAAAAACTGGGGTCTATTAGACCCTAGATCTTTCCTCTGCCCTCAAAGCATCTGACCACACCAAGATCGGTGTGATAAAATTTCCCAATTTCCCAATGGCGCTTTTTATATCCGGGGGGGGGGGGGACATTCCCTCCCACTGCCTGTAAAAGCAGTCTAGAGGCTAATTAGCCACTAGGATTGCTTTTACATGAAAGCCGACCGCTGGCTGAAAAGAATGATACCAAGATGATGCCTAAACCCACAGGGTACCTGACGCTATAAAAACCTGGCGGCGAACCTAAAAAAAATAACTAGCTACCTAGCTGCATCAGCATAACTAATGTAGCGATCAGAAAAACGATCGCTTAGTGACACTGGTGATAGGGGGTGAAAGGGTTACCTGGGGGGTGATCAAGGGGTTAAACCTTTATTAGGTAATATATGGGGGTACCTGACGCTATAAAAACCTGGCGGCGAACCTAAAAAAGTAACTTGCTACCTAGCGGCACCAGCAACACTAATACAGCGATCAGAAAAACGATTGCTTAGTTACACTGGTGATAGGGGGTGAAGGGGTTACCGGGGGGGGGGGCGATCAAGGGGTTAAACCTTTATTAGGGGGGGTTAGGGGCTACCCTGGACCTAAAGGGACCTAACACTAACTGCCCTGACACTTTTACTATCACAAATGTCACTGATTGCAGTGATCAGTAAATAAATGATCACTGCAATCAGTGACACTGTGAATGGGGGCTGGGGGGTGATCTGGGGGGTTATCTGGGGGTGGATTGTGTGCCTATGTGTCCTGGTGTCAGTGTACTGTTTGTGCACTAACCTGATGTCTTCACTTCCTCTGCCTGTGTTTACATTACACAGGCAGGGGAAGCATCTCATTCGCCGGGAGTGATCGCGAGGGGGTGGCCAGAAACCAATGGCTGCTCCATCACCACAGATCGCTCCCGAATCGATATCGACCGCCACATGTACCGGAGGGGGGTACGTGATTGTGCCTGTCCGTGCCATTTTGCCGATGTATATGTACATGGGGCGGTCGTTAAGTGGTTAATACAGGAGGAATCGGAGGGCCCTGCTCATTAGAGCTTAAAATCTGAAAGGGAGAGTCAAGTGATACAAAAGCTGGTGGAGATACAGTTGTTAGGTGGAGGTGGTATAGGCTTCTCTGAAGAGGGTTTTCAGGGATCGCCTAAAAGTGGACAAAGTAAAAGACTGTTGGACAAATTGGGGTAGGGAGTTCCATAGGATGGGAGAGGCTCTGGAGAAGTCCTGGAGGCGAGCAGGGGAGCAGGAGACAAGGGAGCTAGAGAGAAGGAGGAATTAAGAGAATGATTTAGTTGGTATTTTGAGACTAGGTTAGTGATGTACCTGGGAGGTAAGTTGTGGATGGCTTTGTAAGTTGTTGTTAGTATTTTGAATTGAATTAGTTGGGTGAGTGGCAGCCAATGGAGGGAATGGCAGAGAGGAGTAGACACTGAGCGGTTGGTAAGGTGGATGAGTCGGGCAATGCTGAGGATCAAATCCAGACTGAAGGGGATCAAGAATACCATTCTCAGCAAGGTGGTCGCTCAGTCGGTTGTAGACCAGATGGTCAAGGAGTTTGGATAAAGGGGAGCAAGGAGATGGGGTGTAGGTTGTTAAGATTGGTTGGGTCCAGTGAGGGCTTTTTAAGTATGGGGGTGACTAGTCCATGTTTTAGAGAGTTGGGGAAGATTCCAGAAGAGAGGCAGAGATTGAAAATGTGAGTTAGAGAATGAACAATAGAGCCAGAGGATGACCGTAGTATTTGAGAAGGGGCAAGTGGTTAGGTGGGCATTAGAAAAAAGTTTAGCAACCTCGTCTATAGTGGCGGGGTTGAATAAGGGAAGTGAGTGTACCTGTGGACAACGGGTGTTAAGTGGGGGAGATATCTGTACAGTGGAGATTTCATCACAAAAATTGTATCAATCTTATTTTTGAAGCAATCTCCTGGTCAGTGAGTAAGTTAGTAGGGGGAGGCAGTGGAGGACGAAGTAGAGAGTTAAGGCCCGTACACATGATCAGAAGTTTCATCCGATGAACAATCTGACGATTTTCTGATCGTTGGTATGGTGCTTTTGACAGCAGATTGCGAATTTTCGGACAACAAAAACTGTCTGTGCCGGCTCCAAAACTTTTGTCTGATGTAAACACAACGTCCGATTTTAGTTTAACCACTTAAGGACCGTCGCACGCTGATGTACATCGGCAGAATGGCACGGCTGGGCACAAGGGCGTACAGGTACGTCCCCTTTAAGAGCCCAGTCATGGGCTCAGCCAGCCTGCGGCGCGCTCGCGACCCGGTCCTCTTCTCCGTGACCGTCCCCGCGGGAACAGCGGACCCGATCATTGCCGGTGTCCCGCGATCGGGTCACAGAGAGGAAGAACGGGCAGAGGTAAGTGTAAACAAACCTCTCCCCGTGCCTCCTAGTGAGCCTGTCATAGGGAACGACGATCAATGACGTCACACGCTAAGCCACGCCCCCCCACAGTAAGAAACACACATCAGGGCACACTTAACCCCTACAGCGCCCCCTCCTGGTAAACCTCTTCACTGCCAGTGTTATTTTTACAGTAATCAATGCATTTTTATAGCACTGTTCGCTGTCCCAAAATAGTGTCAAAAGTGTCCGCTATAATGTCGCAGTCACAATAAAAATCGCTGATCGCCGCCATTACTAGAAAAAAATATATTAATAAACATGCAATAAAACTATCCCCTATTTGGTAGACGCTATAAATTTTGCGCAAACCATACAATAAACGCTTATTGTGATTTTTATCTTTTTATTTTACCAAAAATATGTAGAAAAATACGTATCAGCCTAAACTGAGGAAAAAAAATGATTTTTTAAATATATTTTTTGGGGATATTTATTATAGCAAAAAGTAAAAAATATTGCATTTTTTTCAAAATTGTCGCTCTATTTTTGTTTATAGCACAAAAAATAAAAATCGCAGAGGTGATCAAATACCACCAAAAGAAAGCTCTATTTGTGGGAAAAAAAGGACGCCAATTTTGTTTGGGAGCCATGTCGCACGACCGCGCAATTGTCAGTTAAAGCAACGCAGTTCCGAATCGCAAAAAGTGGCCAGGTCTTTAAGCTGCATAATGGTCCGGGGCTTAAGGGGTTTTAATTAGTCTTATTTTCAGCCGAAAAAAAAATCGTAAGAGCAAGACTACGCATGCTTAGAAACAAAAGAACACATACAAAACAATTCAACACATTACGTCACTTCTGACGTTGAAATATGAAAGTATGAACATTTTCTTATGGTGGGTAACCTCTTCACTTTCGCTATGAGACTAACATCCAACAAAAAACTGCCGAAAATACGTCCAATAATGTGATTGTGTGTACAAGGCTTTAGAGGTAGAGAAGAGTTGTTGGGGACTGGATGAGAAGGTGGTAATGAGAGTGATAAAATAGGTTTTCTTGGCTCTGAGGAGGCAGAAATTGTTTTTTTGGAGGGCAGATTTATATTGGTTGAAGTCTTTCTGAGACTTGTCTTATGCCACAGACGCTCAAGGGCACAGCTACATTTTTCGCACCTGTAACGGCACCCCAATATCAAGGAGTAAAACGCAGTTTACGATGTTCCCTCTCCTAGACACACATCCACTCGCTACCAATATCCACAGCCAAACGACCCTTTCCCATAGGACCCGATCCCCTTAGAAGGACGAGACGCACTCTGTCTTCTTCTGTAATAGGAAATGACTTTATTATTGAGAAACATTGTAACTTTATACACAATTCAATACACATGATTTAACATGAACAAGGGCCCAGCTCCACCCACACATCCCAAGACTCAACACCTCATCCTGACGTCTGCTAGGCTTCAAAAGATCCCACACAATACACATCTTCTCACAAAGGGTTGGCAGCCAGTCTGTCTGGCACTTTACAATACACACAAGGACAGACTTAATGAACAATAGAATGCAAAACACCTTAATTCTTCACAGCAATGATTACATAACCCCCACACACAGTATACATCCAATCTATATACAATGTATATACAGCCTTGAATATGGCTATCACAGACCATATCGGGGGTTTCTTTTATTCACCCTGTGTCCAAAGTGACCCCACTGTCACAGCACCGATTTCAAAAAGTCGTTTCTGTACTACTTTTTGCGATTTCTATGGAGATATGTGCAGAAACCCGCACAGATGTCTCTGTAATCGGAGCTGAAATCAGGACTGACATGATAGAGTGAAATCGTGCGAGTTCAGCTGAACTTGCACAGCTTCATTCCCGCAGCTCAGTCTGAACCTGGGCCTACAGTTGCTGTAAATCAGGTGTGGATGATTCTAATTGGCAGAGGTGTATTTATCAGAGGACTGGTCAATATTGGTCGATAAAACCATAAAATGATATGTAAACTGTTTAGCTGTTAGCCTGACACTACTGTGGTGCCGGTGATATGATTCTCATTGTGATTATGTAGTGCAACTTGGCTGCGTTTTGACCATGGGGCCTTTTGCTGGAATTACACCAAAGTAGCGAAGGACCCTTTTCCAAAATGCCGTGCTGCATTGATATGAATGTGCACCATTAAAAACAAAGTGATTTCCATTGTCATGCGATTCTGTGCAACTCAGGCTGCATCTGAAATCGCACTAGTGTGAGCCAGGATGTAGACTAGAGTTCCAATTTAACGTGGATGTTACATTTCAGTAGCAATCGCAAGAGTTTATCAAACAACTAACATTTATAATATTACAAAAGAAAGGGTACCAAATACTGTTTTCTTCTAGTTTAGTGGTGGTCATGTGACTACTATGCCACTCCTACCTCCCTGATTTCCGAGTAGTGGAGACGGGAGGCTGCATCACACATGAAAATTATGATACTCACAAACCAATTTTTGATATATATTGCTGGATGATGGATAGTCAACAGCACCACATCCCTATATTAAAGTACATAGATAGGAAAAGAATGATGGGATTTTTAGGGTGCCAGGAATAGATCAGGAACAAACTGATATATAAAAATATGAAATTTATTGATACATAAAAACATCAAGATATCACCACACAGTAACCGTAATGTAGATGAACAGCAGTATTTTTTGGCTTTACATGTTTCGCCATACAATGGCTTCCTCAGGAGATAAGTACTGCATGTATGTTGTACACTGAATTGAGAACAATAGATTAGAGGCATACAAAATTGATGTATATTATATAACAAAAAACACATACATTTTGATCGTTTCTATTGAGATGTTATATAATATACATTAATTTTGTTTTTATCTATTCTTGGCACCCTAAAAATCCCATCATTCTTTTTCTATCTATGTACTCATAAACCAATGCAACAAATGTACAAACATCACCAATACCAATTGAAAATAGAACATAAATATATGCCACTTTTTTTATTTTAGAATAATTCTATTTTTGAGAGATATATTGGGACCCATCTATCTCACAGTGACCTCCTTGAGGCCGGGTTCACACCTATGCATTTTTAGTGCATTTTCAGCTTTACAGAAACACACTACAGTCCATTTAACATGGTTTCCTATAGGTGTAGTTCACATTTGTGCATTTTATTGAATGGGCCAGGGATTTTTTTCTGGTTTTTGGTTCCATAGACCTGAATGGATCAAAAATGTGTATGGAAAAGTGCAAAATTCACCTGAAATATGGAAACTACAACCTGCATTGGTGTGAATCAGGTCTTAAAGGGTTGTTTTTTCGCCTTATTGCATCCTGTGCATTAAGGTGAAAAAACTTCTGACACTGACCAGCCCCCCCCCACCATTTTACTTACCTGAGTCCATTCGTTCCCACGGCGGAGACACACGCTCTACCTCTCTGCCCGTTGTCTCGGCTCTTGATTAGATAGATTGATAGCAGCGCAGCCATTGGCTCCCACTGCTGTCAATCAAATCCAATGACAAGGGTGCCAGGGCCGAGTCCCGCTTTCTGTGTGAATACATGCAGAAGCAGCACTCGGGAGCGCGCGCGCACAGGTGTCCACCAAGGAGAGCACTTCTCCGACTAGGACACCCATTGCTGGGAGGAGCTACCAGAGCCGTCGAGGGACCCCAGAATAGGAGGATTGGGGCCACTCTGTGCAAAACGAACTGCACAGTGGAGGTAAGTATGACATGTTTGTTTAAAAAAACAAAAAAAAACAAGGGTTTACAACCCCTTTAAGGAGGCTGTGTGCAGGTTTAACAATGCTATGATGGGTCTGAAACCACAGTTTGCATTGCTAGTAAAGCTCAGGAGGCAGGGCGGTATAAAAGAGACTGGCAGGATCACCCATTTTTTACTTCATTGCCTGGCACAAAATATAGAAGAGGATGAATTATGAAGGATACACTTAAATCATATCCATAATTTCTTCTCAGCCAAAACACAAACTAACTGTTACTACACAATTAAGTGTTTTATCTGCATCTTAAAGGGGAGTTCCAGCCTTTTTTTATGTTTATTAAAAGTCAGCAGCTACAAAAAGTGTAGCTGCTGGCTTTTAATAAACATACACTTACCTGTTCCACTGTCCAGCGACGCGCCAACCGGAGCTCCGCTCCTCTCCCCCCTTCTCCGCCGGTGCCTCCATTCATAGTGTGGGCACCCAGCCGTGACAGCTTTTGGCTTCACGGCCGGGCACTCACTGCGAATGCGTGAATGGCGCAGCGCTCTCTGAGTGGACAGGCGATCGCCTGGGACCTGTCACATCCCAGGTGATCGCCTACAGGGAGGGGCCGCCAAAAGGCGATATGACGTATTGCCTAGGCGACCCCAGGGCGGAAGGAGGAAGTGGGACAGGAAGTCTCACTCCTACTGAAGCTCCCACTCCCCCCCCAAAAAAATTACATGCCAAATGTGGCATGTAAGGGGGCGAGGAGTGGATTTAGCGGAAGTTCCAAATTTGGGTGGAACTCCGCTTTAACATCTGTTTGGAGCCTGAAACATAATCCCCATTGGCTCATAGCACTTGTACAATCTGCTTGGGTAAGAGAACAGGCAGCCAGGTGTGACACATTACTTCTCTATGACACACTCCTATCCTGCAAGCTTAATCAGTAAAGAAGATAAAGAAAAATCTATATGCAAAATGTATCAACCAATGAAAGGGACATAGCTAGGAACCACAGGGCCCATAGCAACATGTAGATGGGGCCCAAATAAGTGGCAGATAGTTTATAATGCACCAATATTTACACCCCCTTACAAGATGTAGCAAGGTGATAAGAATTAGGTGTATGTAGGGCTGCACAGTGCCTTAGGCTGGGTTCACACTTGTGCGACACGACAGCCGTCCTACTTTGGATCCGACTTTGCCCTGCGACATGAAGCCGACATACGTCCGACTTTCAATGAATGGGGATCCGACTTGGATCCCTGCCAATAGCAGGCACTGTGTTTGGTATGAATCTTGAGGGGGAACTCCACGCCAAATTTTAAATAAAAAACCGGCATGGTTTCCCCCTCTAAGAGCATACCAGGCCCTTAGGTCTGGTATGGATTTTAAGGGGAACCCCCTATGCCGAAAAAACGGCGTGGGGATCCCCCCAAAATCCAAACCAGACCCTTATCCGAGCACGCAACCTGGCGGGCCAGAGGGGACAAGAGAGCGGCCCCCCTCCCTCCTGAACCGTACCAGGTCGCATGCACTTAACATGGGGGGGTTTGGTGCTTTGGAGCAGGGGGGCAACCTGCTGCCCCCCCCACCCCAAAGCACCCTGCCCCCCATGTTGATGAAGACAGGGCCTCTTCCCAACAACCCTGGCCGTTGGTTGTCGGGGTCTGCGGGCGGGGGCTTATCGGAATCCGGGAGCCCCCCTTTAATAAGGGGGCCCCCAGATCCCGGCCCCCCACCCTATGTGAATGAGTTTGGGGTACATCGTACCCCTACCCATTCACCTGGTGGAAAAAAATTTCAATAAAAACACACACACACACAGCTTTTTAAAGTAATTTATTACACAGCTCCGGGGGTCTTCTTCCGACTTCGGGGGTCTCCGCGCTCTCCGGTTCTTTCTTCCTTCTGCCGGGCCTCCGCTATCTTCTTCCAGCTCTTTTGCTAGCGGGGCCCGGTCTTCTCCGTCGCCTTCTTCCCTCTTCGATGTTTACACGTCGCTTCCTTCCGCTGTAATGCTGGCTGTGCGGTGCACTTCGATTTATATAGGTCTCTCATGACGTCACAGTCACAAGCTCCGGGTGGCCCCGGAGCATGTGACTGTTGTGTCATAAGAGCATGTGACTGTGATGTCATAAGAGACCTATATAAATCGGAGCGCACTGCACACCCAGCATTACAGCGGGAGGAAGCGACGTGTCAACATCGAAGAGGAGAAGAGGGAAGAAGGCGATGGAGAAGACCGGGTCCGCTAGCAAAAGAGCTGGAAGAAGATAGCGGAGGCCCGGCAGAAAGAAGAAAGAACCGGAGAGCGAGAGAAGAAGAAGGCGACGGAGAAGACCGGGCCCCACTAGCAAAAGAGCTGGAAGAAGATAGCGGAGGCCCGGCAGAAGGAAGAAAGAACCGGAGAGAGCGGAGACCCCCGAAGTCGGAAGAAGACCCCCGGAGCTGTGTAATAAATTACTTTAAAAAGCTGTGTGTGTGTTTTTATTGACATTTTTTTCCACCAGGTGAATGGGTAGGGGTACGATGTACCCCATACTCATTCACATAGGGTGGGGGGCCGGGATCTGGGGGCCCCCTTATTAAAGGGGGGCTCCCGGATTCCGATAAGCCCCCCGCCCGCAGACCCCGACAACCAACGGCCAGGATTGTCGGGAAGAGGCCCTGTCCTCATCAACATGGGGTCAGGGTGCTTTGGGGTGGGGGGGGCCGCAGGTCGCCCCCCTGCCCCAAAGCACCAAACCCCCCATGTTGAGGGCATGCGGCCTGGTACAGTTCAGGAGGAAGGGGGGCGCTCTCTCGTCCCCCCTCTTCCCCTGCGGCCTGCCAGGTTGCATGCTCGGATAAGGGTCTGGTTTGGATTTTGGGGGGACCCCCACGCTGTTTTTTCGGCGTGGGGGTTCCCCTTAAAATCCATACCAGACCCAAGGGCCTGGTATGCTCCTGGAGGGGGAACCCATGCCGGTTTTTTATTTAAAATTTGGCATGAAGTTACCGCTCAGGATTCATACCAAACACAGTGCCTGGTATTGGCGGGGATCCAAGTCGGATCCCCGTTCATTGAAAGTTGGACATATGTCGGCTTCATGTCACAGGGCAAAGTCAGATCCAAAGTAGGACGGCTGTCGTGTCGCACAAGTGTGAACCCGGCCTAACCTTTCTTCCTTTACAAAAAAATTTTTTGCGCACGTCCGATTGGATAATATGGGGTGAACTGTTGTGATCGGCTCTCGAAAGCTCTGTACTAATGATCAGATTATCGTATATTTCGTACGATTTTCTGATCATGTGTACAAAGCTTAACACATATGTAGCGCCCTCCTCACTTCCCTCTTTCTCTCGTCTCGTCTTTCTCTTGTCTAGGGGTATCTTAGAGGGGAGGGAGCGGGGACACCACGCCTGGCTTCCACCGCATGTGTCAGTGCGGTATAAGCAATGTTCTTGTACTACCTTTGGGTCAGTGCTGTGCACCTGGATCCTCCCTCCAAGAGTCACCTTGAACAATGTCTGCTAGGAAATGAGCCCCACACCATTAAAGTTCAACACTCCTTTATTCTTCTGCGAATGAACACAATCAGTTGAACTCCCTTAGTTAACAGAACAGGAAAGGAGGTGTGGATGCGAATAGGCCCAGACACAATTTGGTTCTCCACTTTCCTTCCTGAAAGTGTGTTACGGTCTCCACACGAGGGGGAATTTCCTTCCAGGCGGTCTCCGACGAGAGGCTCACCTGTCACCGGCAATATGCTGCACCGGGTCTTCAAGTGAGGAGCTCCCCCCGGTCCATTGCGTCTTCCGGATTCGGGTACCCACTCCCGGGGTTCCCTAGGATCTCCTTCCCTCGCGGAACTCAGTGTTGGGCACTGAGCTCCGGACCTCCATCCGAGTACCTCACCCCAGGCTAAAGGTGCCTGGGATGGAACACGACCTCCGGTTGTCCTCTAGGCCTAGGCCACCACGAGGACCGACGCGAACCACCGTCCACAAGCTGAAGGTGCTTGGGACTTTGACCGCGACAAAGATGGCCGGCCCCTTTATACCCTCTCCCAGCAAGCACGGCGGGTTCCCCGCCCCACCATACCGCTGCCGAGGGAGGACAAAAAGGAGGCACAGCACACAGCAATGATTCAACCCCAGCCATGGGCGACAGCGCCACCAGCTGGGCTGCAGGGAAATACACATCACTGATGTCTCTGCCAAGTTCAAATTTACACCCGGGAAAGTACATACCCGCTACACTCTCCCCCTGGTGGTTTGACACTGTTCCCCAGTGTCTGGAGTAAATCATGCCCTCAACGGCTGACATAATCCAATCCAGAAACTCACTAACAATTGTAAAAAACTTTTAGAAAAAACGACCCTACTGGAGCAATTTTGTCTGAGCCCTGTAATAAAAGGGAAAGAAACAACAACATGTATTCATAACTTTGAATCACATTTTACATCATACTCTTCCCACCCATCCTGACTAAGATCCACCCCATTCTCAGTGATCTTGATGGATGCTCTCCTGCAGAGGGAAAAGAAAGAAACAACACACATATCCCTGACACATGTATTCGTGTGAGAGAAAAGAAACTTCTTCGGGAAGAAATCCCTTTTCTCCAAAGAGTGAATGGGTGAAAAGTGTTTAACGTTGCGCAACACTGCCACCTGGTGACAGCATCGCGGTAACTGCACCCGTGGAACCTTCCTCTTTTCTTTTGGCCCTATCTACCCCAGACTCCATAATTTCTTGCGGGAAAAGTGAAGAACAAAACAGGAACAGTTCTTCATTCCTCTGGGCACAAAAGCAACGGCCCCAGAAAGTTCAGCAGCATAATCAAGGACAAACGGAGTCTTTCTCTCTCCTACAAGTAAAAGCGGGGATGCGGCAGAACAAGCGGCTTCAAGTGCTGGTCCATGGTCTCTAGATGATACTCCACATCTTCCCCTTCCTTGCGCCGGATCAGCACTTTGTCTGCATGGATGTGTCGTCCCAACATCCACTCTGCCTTGCAGTCCTTGAAACGTTGGCATGCTCTCCAAAGGCCTCTCAGGTACCTGTGAGCGTGTGGAACCTGAAGGTGGGTCCAAACAAAGTCATTGTACCAGCGCTCCCAGGACACTTCCACCTCATAAAGCAGTTCCTTCGACAAGTACGGATACTCCCATTCGTATTCTGCAGCAACCTTTTGGCCAAATAGGCGTTGTAATCTCGCCAAAGGAGGCATGGTAGCTTTGTCCCCTTCGCCAGGCAAAACTATCAAGTCCGGCTGGCGAGGGACCTTGACCACATCTGGTCTGAGCATAGGTGCCCGCAGCAACAGTCTCTTTTCCCCGGCCTTCGGTACAGATGGCACCGGGGATGTAGAAGCAGGCTGGGGACGGGACCTCTCTTCAGGCGCTGGTGCCTCCACCCGGGGTGTACTTCCCCTGTTGACATGGGTGGATCTCTGATCCTCCGAGATGAAGCGAGAGGTACTTTGTCCCAGCCCTTCTCGGCAAACAAATCGTCTATGGCAACGTCGTCTCCCATGTCCGAGAGCGACTCCAGGTCAGAGGTGTCACACTCCTCCGCGGGTATGTAGCCGGTTGTAGAAACTGAGCCACCACCTCCCGCGGACTCGCTGGGCCATGACTTCCCGACACCTCCGCCCACACACCAAATCTCTCCGCCTGGCTTACCTCGGCCTTTACTTGAAGCAGGACGTCCGGAACTCTTGTCAACGGATGCATCCAGGCCGGGCGTAAGCGGGCGAGACGGTCCACCACAACCGCTGGTCGGGGCTACCATGCCGGTCTTTCTCTTTGGTGGCGGACGCTGTGAGACAGTGGTGACCGAGTCAGCATCCTCGGATTTCTCCCGTTGGGGTTTTACGACCTCCTCCGCAGTCGCTGCAGTGTGCGTAGGGATGGCTCTCACAGCAGTGATTCCTCCTCTCTGAGTGGTGTTGCCCGCAGCACGGCCGGGGTAAATGGTTCTCGGCCTCTCAACCGCCGGATCCACTTCGAACAGGAACTCCCCACAGGCCTCACATCGCCCGAATGGCTTCAGCTGGCACACCAGTCCCGAACAGCCGGGACAAATCACACCCAGGGCCTCAACGTCCATGCACGAGTACAGAGCAAATCGACTCCTTGGCTTTAGCCGGATCCCCGTATCTGTTACCGGAGCAGCAGCAGTCAATGTCGTGGTGGAAGGGTGAACTGGAATCCACGATGTATGTCCGAACATGGCGACCTGTTGCTGATCCATCGCACACTGCAAAGTTTTTGCGCCAACGTCCCACGTGTAGTCCTGAACACGTATTGGACTCCTCCCCTTTGCTCCAGTTCGCGGGCTTTTCTTCTTTTCTGTTTCTGAGTCACGCCCACAAACTAATCGATGGGGGTGTGCCTGGTGGCCCAGTGCAATAGAAACCCCGCCGTGTACTACTTCACACGGCTGAGCTTCCCCCTTTTTCCACTCTTCTGCGTGGGCCTTTCCCTTCATTGGGTCATGTCCACGACTTCAATTCCGTGGTGCACAAACACTATCCCGGATGAGCCCCCACGTGTAGCGCCCTCCTCACTCCCCTCTTTCTCTCGTCTCGTCTTTCTCTTGTCTCGGGGTAACATAGAGGGGAGGGAGCGGGGACACCACGCCTGGCTTCCATCGCATGTGTCAGTGCGGTATAAGCAACGTTCTTGTATTACCTTCGGGTCAGTGCTGTGCACCTGGATCCTCCCTCCAAGAGTCACCTTGAACAATGTCTGCTAAGAAATGAGCCCCACACCATTAAAGTTCAACACTCCTTTATTCTTCTGCGAATGAACACAATCAGTTGAACTCCCTTGGTTAACAGAACAGGAAAGGAGGTGTGGATGCGAATAGGCCCAGACACAATTTGGTTCTCCACTTTCCTTCCTGAAAGTGTGTTACGGTCTCCACACGAGGGGGAATTTCCTTCCAGGCGGTCTCTGACGAGAGGCTCACCTGTCACCGGCAATATGCTGCACCGGGTCTTCAAGTGAGGAGCTCCCCCCGGTCCATTGCGCCTTCCGGATTCGGGTACCCACTCCCGGGGTTCCCTAGGATCTCCTTCCCTCGCGGAACTCAGTGTTGGGCACTGAGCTCCGGACCTCCATCCGAGTACCTCACCCCAGGCTAAAGGTGCCTGGAATGGAACACGACCTCCGGTTGTCCTCTAGGCCTAGGCCACCCAGAGGACCGACACGAACCACCGTCCACAAGCTGGAGGTGCTTGGGACTTCGACCGTGACAAAGATGGCCGGCCCCTTTATACCCTCTCCCAGCAAGCACGGCGGGTTCCCCGCCCCACCATACCGCTGCCGAGGGAGGACAAAAAGGAGGCACAGCACACAGCAATGATTCAACCCCAGCCCAGGGCGACAGCGCCACCCGCTGGGCTGCAGGGAAATACACATCACTGATGTCTTTGCCAAGTTCAAATTTACACCCGGGAAAGTACATACCCACTACACTTATTTACAAGCATGTCAATCGTTTGCAATATAAAAAAACGCCTGCTCTAAAGCCTCGTACACACGGTACGATTGTTGGCCAACCAAGCGTCTGGTTTTTGTCAAATGAGCGTGTGCCAGGATCTTGTCTTGCATACGAACGCTACACAATTGTCCTGCAACAAACACGAACGTAGTGACGTACTATGAGGAATTTCAGCTCTTGAGCGCCACCCTTTGGGCCCCTTCTGATTATTTTGTGTTTGCTGAGCATTGATTCCGAGCATGCGTGTTTGTACTTTCAACTTTTGTGTGACGGACTTGTGTATTGACCATCAGAAAATCTGACATCAAACCGTTGTCCGCCGAAAATTTACTAGCCTGTCATCTAACATTTGTTGGCCAAAAATTGGACAACAATTGTCAAATGGAGCGTACTAACGGTCAGATTTTAGGACACCAGACAATCCCCTGCCAACAATCGAACTGTGTGTACGAGGCTTAAGGCTGGCCAAGTGGCCATACATTGTACAACTTTCTTTAAGATTTACCAAAACCATATAATAGGCAGTCAAACACTTTCAATTTGTATGCAATCAAGAAGACCCTTGCACTACATAGTTGAAGGTAAACCTAAATTGAATAAGAAAATTGTATAATGTATGACCAGCTTTAGGGCTCGTTTACACCAGATGCAGTCAGGTGCATTCTGAAAACACATGTAATTCAACAAGCCTAGTTTACACCATTGCAGTGCTTTCATTTTTCCTAAAAACTACTACAGCATGCTGCATATTTCGGAATGCACTGTAAACACACACAAGTGCACAGAAATGCACTGCAAAGACATGTAAATGCACAAAAAATGCTCACGAATGCCCGTCAACGTATCAAAAACACATGTAAATTCACCGCGAATGCATGTCAACATATCAAAAATGCATGTGAACACAAAAAGGCTAAAAAAATAAAATAAAATTTAAATCAATGAAAACATTGTTCCAAAGAACGCACTGCAAACACACTTAAGCCCTGGTTCACATTGGTGCGATTTGACATGTCAAATCGCATGTCAAATCTGCGGCAATTGCCGGCAATGGCACCGTCCTAATCGGTGCGACGCTGCATCGATTTCAAAAAGTAGTTTATGTACTACTTTTTGCGATTTCGCCCCTCGATTTACATTAACATCTGGGCAGAAACTGCTCAGATGTCTCTGTAATCGCGGCCAAAATCGGGACTGACAGGCGTGAAATTGTGCGAGTTAAACTAAACTCACACGGCTTCACTTCCGCAGCCCAGTGTGAACCTAGGCTAAATGCATGTAAATGCACATTTAGAAATGCAGTGTGAACACAGAGATTGTGGTACATACTCTAAACAATGATCCTTAGCTCCATAGACAGCGACATGGCCACCGCTCACAAGAACGCTTGTTATATATGGAAATGTCCATTTCAGAAAAAAAAACAGGTGCAGCTGTCATAATGTTTACAAAAAAAAACAGTCCTGCTTATTTTTTCCAATTTTTCATTTTACAGTGGAACCTTGGTTTACGGGTAACGCGGTTAACGAGTATTTTAAAAGACGAGCAACTTTTTTTTTTTTAATTCTGACTCCCTTTGCGAGTGTTGTCTCGCAAAACGAGCAGAATTCAAGCGAATGGGGTGTGCAGTACCGCATTTGGCCAGAGGTGCGGGGGCGCCGGAGCTAAACAGAGCCGACCTGAAGGGCCTGGCAAATTTGCGGGAGGGTTCCCCTTAATATCCATACCAGACCTGAAGGGCCTGGTAATTGAATTTGGGGGGACCCCCACGCATTTTTTTTTATTTTTATCAATGACTTTTCTATGTATTGCCGGGAGCCGACAATTCATTATAGCCGCGAGTGAGTTTTAAATGATTTTTTCCTTCAGAAATGACACTTTGTGCAGGGACAGTTCTAAGCACGGGAAACAAGCGCGACTTTACAGGCATACCATACCAGGGGCGGATCCAGGGGGGGCAACAGGGCAACTTTGGGGACCCGGTACCGGCCGGCCATAGATTCCCTGGACCCCAAACGTGGCACACTTGTAGCCCCATGTCTCCTCTACAAGTGTGCAAAGTTTGGTGTCTGGGGGACCTACGGCCGGGGAGCACTGATTTTTTAAAGCCGGGCACCCCTTCCATAGACTCCAATGTTAAACGGTCATTTCTCCGGTGACTTTGCGGACCCGGTACCGGCCGGCCATAGGTCCCCTGGACCCCACACTTGGCACACTTGTAGCCCCATGTCTCATCTACAAGTATGCAAAGTTTTGTGTCTGGGAGACCTACGGCCGGGGAGAACCGATTTTTCAAACCCGGGCACTCCTTCTATAGACTCCCATGTTAAACATCAGTCTAGTCATGGGCACAGTGAAGCATGGGCACAGTGAGGCAAAGTGAGGCACAGTGAGGCATACAGATGGACACCCTAGGCTTATACTCAAGTCAATACGTTTTCCCAGTTTTTTGGGGTAAAATTAGGTGCCTTGGCTTATATTCGGGTCGGCTTATACTCAAGTATATACAGTACTTGTTCTGTGGCTGCCGCTGCCGCTGCCTCTCTGAGTATCTCTCTGTTTCTCACATCAGCCGATCAGCGGCGCAGAGAGAGAGAGACTCGTCTAATGTAAATACGCGGCGCACTGACACGATTCCAGGAGCGGAGGAGGAGGTGGGTGGAGCCTCTTCCCTGCACTCGTTGCTAACGCCTGGGCCACTTGGCGTCTAGCAACGAGTGACGTCAGTGAGTCACGTCGGGCCGCTCTGCGGGCAGGTGCGATAGCGTGCGGCTCCACAGACGGGTAAGAAAGTGGGCGGCTCCGCTTGCGGCGCCGTTTGTGGGTGGGCGGCGCGGTTCGTGGGCAGACCGTGCTGCTCAGTGTGTTGGCAGCGCAGGTGAGAGTGAGAGAGCAGGCTCAGTGTGGCAGCTGGCCAATCAGCTAGACGGGAGCGGGGAAGCAGAGAGATGAGATCATCTCTCACCGCCTGTGCCTGCCCTGCATTCCTGCAGTGACTTCCGCCCTCACTGTGCAGGCAGCAGAGAGATTACATTATCTCTCTGCTACCTGACTCTGGGACACAGCAAGAGACAACCAAAACTACACCTTAGCAGGCAAGTTAGTGACAATCCGCAAGGTGTGGCAGGCGACGTGGCAAGTGACAATCCGCAAATTGTATCAGGTGACGTGGCAAATGACAATCTGCATCTGGTGGCAGGCAAGTGACAATCAGCAGGTGACGTGGCAAGTGACAATCCGCAAGGTGTGGCAGGTGAGTGGCAAGTGACAATCCACAAAGTGTGGCAAGTGACAATCCACAAGATGTGGCAGGTGACGTGGCAAGTGACAATCCGCAACGTGTGACAAGTGACACGCTCAGGGCTCCCACTAATTGCAGGCGACGGTGGCAAGTGACACACTCGGGGCTCCCACTGATTCTGCATTGAACTATTTAATTTTATATTACAATGTAATAATAGAAATAATGCGCTTCAATCATCCTGACACCATAACAACTCTGGTGCCGTGATGATTGAAGCGCCGACACCAGCCATTTCCCCGATAAATTTCCCACAAAAAAAACATATTTTTTGGCAGTGCCCCTCCCGAGAAAAGACTCTGGATCCGCCCCTGATACACACCCCTCAGGTACGAAATTTAAAGGAATATTTCACTTTTATTATTTCACTTTAAGCATTCTTAAAATCACTGCTCCCGAAAAAACTGACGCTTTTAAAACTTTTTTTTGCATTGATACATGTCCCCTGGGGCAGGACCCGGGTCCCCAAACACTTTTTAGGACAATAACTTGCATATAAGCCTTTAAAATTAGCACTTTAGATTTCTCCCATAGACTTTTACAGGGTGTTCCGCGGCTTTTCAAATTTGCCGCGAACACCCCAAATTGTTCGCTGTTCGGCGAACAGGCAATGTTCATGTCGAACATGAGTTCGACTCGAACTCGAAGCTCATCCCTAGTGTTGATGTCTTCCCACGTTCCCTCTTTCCCTTCCTGGTGTTTGAACTGTCCCCTCCCACTGCGCTCAATGCTCTATGGAGGAGGAGGGCGGGGCACTTTATAGGTTTCCATGGAAGCAGCGGCTGGGCCCAGCTGCTCGGTGTCCTCTCTGTAACTCTGTAGAGAACACAAACATCAGATAAAAAAGTTGAGTCGTAAAGAAGGGATGGATTTGCTTCTACAATTGGGATGTATGGAGCAGCCCAGAGGCCATAGACTTTCCACAGCTCCATCTTAGGCCCCTTTCAAATTGGTGCGACCTGAAAGTCACGCGACTTGATGCCTGTGTAATCTTGAGGTCTTTGGAGCTCAAGTCGCATTGAAGTCAGACCAAAGTAGTGCAGGGACGACTTTGAAGTCACACAGATATGAACGGTACTCATTGGAAATCATGGGGTACGACTTGTCATGCGATTTTGCAGTCCCAAGTCGCATTTCATTATGTTCCTTTATTTGCGTAAGGGGTGGAGACTATCACTGCACCAAAGATTGTGGCTCCTCCCAGTCCTGTCCTAAGTTTTCTCTTCTAATTCAAAAACAAGTAACAAGTGGCTGATGATGTTTGCATTATAATAAATGTCTGCTTATAGGGCCAGTTCACATCACAGGCAGCCCAGTGCTTTTTTTTTTTGTTGCATCAAAAATGCATGGAAAGTAGGTTATATGGTTTTCAATGGTATAGTTCACACCAGTTGCAGTTCCAGAAAAAGTAAAACATTGCATTTTTCCTGCATTGAAACGCTGTAAAATGCATTAAAAATGCACTGGAACACACATGTCCTTATTTAGGACCAGTTCACATCATAAAAATTAAGGCCAGATGCGTTCCAGATGCTTTCCTGCATGTGTGTTTTTGACGCATTTTTGATGCGTTTTTGGTCCATTTTTGATGCGGTCTTAACCTTTCTTAACCTTAAATAAGGACATGTGTGTTCCAGTGAGTTTTGTGCATGCAGAAAAGCATCTGAAACACATCCAGACTGTTTCAATCTTGTGAACTGGCCCAGAAAAAAGGACGTGTTTGGCTCCGCTGCGTTCCAGTGCATTTTTGATGTATTTTACAGCGTTCCAGTATGGTCCAGTGCAGGGAAAATGCAGTTCTACTTTTTTTCTGGAACTGCAAGCACTGGTGTGAACTATGCCATTGAAAACCATATAACCTACTTTCCATGCATTTTAAACCACTTCCGGACCGCCGCACGCCGATATACGTCGGCTGTTTGAAGAGGGATATCTCTGTTATGGCAGCAGCTAGCTTACTGGAGCCGTCAGTAGCGGCGGAGGCGATCGGGTCCTCTCCATGGCTGGGTATGGATACGAGTGATGGGAAGATGGTCCCAGAGGAGGCTCTAGGCTTTGTGAGGCCTTAGGCAAATCTTAGTCATGAGGCCCCACTCACTTTCACAATAGGAAAAGACTGTGCAACATGATACAAGAGATGGTCTTACGGTAATGACAAGCAAAATGTCACCTGGCTAACAGGTAGGGTGACCACATTTCCAAACTTCCATTCAGGGGCACCCTCCCTTCGCAAAAATCAGCTTGTGCTGTAACGAATCACAGTACAGTGATTGGACACAAGAGGACGGGATTTATGATTTCTCCAATCACAAGAAGGGGGCGGGATTGTGCTCCTCCAGGCATTCCCGGCCAAGACAAGTACAGTCAGTGAGTAAAGCGGTCATGTGGCGGCCTTTTTTGGGGGCATCAGTTTGGCCCGGGGGGTGGCTGTGTCAGTTTCATTCCGGGACACTGTATTGTCCTGGAATGAATGTGCCCGGGACAGACCTGCAAAATGCGGAACTGTCCCGGGCAATCTGGGACACGTGGTCACCATACTAACAGGGTAACACCACATTGCTGCAGCAGCCACCAAATACTAGAGCCACAGACAGAGTGCAGACAGGTGATCCTTCTATACACTCCTCCATCCCCTACAAGCAGGAGAAGCCGACACATTCGCTTTGAGTGCCCTGCAGTGTATTCTGGGAGGTGTAGTCTCTGCAGAGCACAGGCACCGGTGGGGCAAGTCTACTGTGTGGTGTGGTGAACTACAACTCCTGCCATGCAATGTGGTGCAGGCTTTGGGAGAAGGCTAGGACGGCAGTAGAGCCTGCTGTTGGCTGCAGCTGATGAGATGTTCTCCGTTTGAGGGAGGTGTTACAGCTGGCTGAAACCTCCATGGCTTTACCCAAGTGTGTGTTGGTCTGCTCCCTCCGCCAGCCTGGGGACACCTGGGGGCATCTTTAATATTGATTGGACCCTGGACAAACATTTTCCTGCCCCCCCCCCCCACTCCACCCCTACCAATTTCCCTCTCCACGCCAACATCCCAAAAAACAAACACGCACAGACTTATCTAAAAAAATTAAATAAAAAAAAACTGGTTCACACTCACTGATTGCTCCAGGTTCACTGATTGGTTGTTAGAGGTTAGTGAACATTATTACCACTCACTGATTGGTTGCTAGAGGTTACTGCACATCATTACCCCTCACCCATTGGTTGCTAGAGTTTACTGCACATCATTACAGTTTACCCATTGGTTGATAGAGGTTACTATACGTCATTACCGCTCACTGATCGGTTGCAAGAGGTTACTGCACATTATTACAGCTCACTGATTGGTTGCTATAGGTTGCTGCTTATCATTATCACTCACTGATTTGTTGCTAGAGGTTACTGCAAATTTATACTGCTCACTGATTGGTTGCTATGGGTTACTGCTTATCATTATCACTGACTGATTTGTTGCTAGAAGTTACTACACATTTATACTGCTCACTGATTGGTTGCTATGGGTTACTGCTTATCATTATCGCACACTTATTGTTTGCTAGAGGTTACAGCACATCATTACCGCTCACTGGGTGGCAGGGAAGTATTGTGGTGTGTGATGCAAATGTTGGGTTAAAGTTGGTTGGATGACAGGATGCAGTTTGGGGTGATGTGGCAGCATTGGGGTGAGAGGCTGAGATCATATCTCCCCTATAATGATAGGGAGTAGGGTGATAGGATGCTAGAGGTGGGGTACATAAGGGATGAGGATGATAATGACAGGAGGCAGGGTGGTAGGATGCCAGAGAAGGGGTACAGGGGGATGATGATGACAGGGGGTGGAGTGGTAGGAGGCCAGAGGTGTGGTAGAGAGGAATGATGGGGATGTTGATGACAATGGGCGGAGTGGTAGGATGTCAGAAAAGGGGGATGATGATGACAGTGGATGGGGTGGTAGGAAGCTGTCAGTGGGGTACAGGGGGATGATGATGATAATGATGGGGGTATTGTGGTTGGATGCTAGAGGTGTGCTACAGGGGGATGTTGATGACAGGAGGCAGGGTGGTAGGATGTCAGAGGTGGGGGTATAGGGATTATAATGATAGTGGGTGAGGTGGTAGAAAGCTGGCAGAGGAGTACAGGGGGATGAAGATTACAGGGGGTGGGATGGTAAGAAACTGGCAATGGGTTACAGATGAGATGATGATGGTGGGGGTGGGGCGGTAGGAAGCTGGCAGTGGGGTAGTGGGGGATGAATATGACAGGGGGTGGGGTGGTAGCAGGCTGGCAGGGCGGTGCAGGGGGGATGAAGATGACGGGGTGGGGTAGTAGGAGGCTGGCAGAGCGGTGCAGGGGAGATGAAGATGACAGGGGTGGGTGGAAGGAGCGGGCAGAGCGGTGCAGGAGGATGAAGATGACAGGGGGTGGGTGGAAGGAGCTGGCAGAGCGGTGTAGGGGGATGAAGATGACAGGGGGTGGGGTGGTAGGAGGCTGGCAGAGCGGTGCAGGGGGATGAAGATGACAGGGGGTGGGGTGGGGTGGTAGGAGGCTGGTAGAGAGGTGCAGAGGGATGAAGATGACAGGGGGTGGGTGGGTGGAAAGAGCTGGCGGTGCAGGGGGATGAAGATGGCAGGGGGTGGGGTGGTAGGAGGCTGGCAGAGAGGTACAGGGGGGATGAAGATGACAGGGGGTGGGTGGAAGGAGGTGGCGGTGCAGGGGGATGAAGATGATAGGGGGTGGGGTGGTAGGAGGCTGGCAGAGAGGTGCAGGGGGATGAGGATGGCAGGGGGTGGGGTGGTAGGAGGCTGGTAGAGAGGTGCAGGGGGGATGAAGATGACAGGGGGTGGGTGGAAGGAGCTGGCGGTGCAGGGAGGATGAAGATGACAGGGGGTGGGGTGGTAGAGGCTGGCAGAGAGGTGCAGGGGGATGAAGATGGCAGGGGGTGGGGTGGTAGGAAGCTGGCAGAGAGGTGCAGGGGGATGAAGATGGCAGGGGGTGGGGTGGTAGGAGGCTGGCAGAGAGGTGCAGGGGGATGAAGATGACAGGGGGTGGGTGGAAGGAGATGGTGGTGCAGGGGGGTGAAGATGACCGGGGGTGGGTGGAAGGAGCTGACGGTGCAGGGGGGGATGAAGATGACAGGGGGTGGGGTAGTAGGAGGCTGGCAGAGAGGTGCAGGGGGATGAAGATGGTAGGGGGTGGGTGGAAGGAGCTGACGGTGCAGGGGGGGATGAAGATGACAGGGGGTGGGGTAGTAGGATACTAGGCACAGGGGTTTATGATGAGGATAGAGATGATGACAGGGGGTAAGTTGGTAGGAAGCTTACAGTGGGAAGTATGATGACAGGAAGTAGGGTGGTAGTATGCCAGGAACAAAGGATGATGAGGAGAATGATTATGACAGGGGGTCAGTAGGTGGCATCATATACCAGAGGATGGCATAATACCAGGGCTGTGTGTGTGGAAGGTTGCTCGGGAGGTGACATTACTACACTACAGGATGCTGTCAGTGTCGTACAGGACCATTAGATAGTACCTGTAGGCTGTGGCAGACTGGCTCCTCGATGACTGTCAGGCGCCAGCTCTGAGACCGTCCATTGGAGGAGAGAGCAGAGAAAACACAACCGCTACGGTCCTTAAGTGGTTAATGCAGAAACCCCCCCCCACTGAACTGCATGTGGTGTAAACTGGCCCTAAGGCCCCTTTCACACTGAGGCGCTTTGAAATCAATGGGGTAGCGCCTCCAAAACGCCACAAAGAGGCGTTATTGCGGGCGTTTTTAACCCTTTTTCGGCCACTAGCGGGGGTTAAAATCCCCCCGCTAGCGCCCGCAAATCGCAGCAAAAAATACGGTATAACGGCGCTAAAAATAGCACCAATATACCGTCAGCGCATCCAGTGCCTCAGTGTGAAAGTAGCCTTAAGGTTAGGAAAATAGAGGGGGGGAAAAAATGCACTGGAACGCATCAAAAACACTGCAAAAACGCGCATGCAGAAATGTATCTGGAACGCATCCAGACTGTCTTTCTTTGGTGTCAACTGGCCCTTAGAGTTTATTTACATCAGATGCGTTTATAAACACAGCATAAACGCAGTAAAAACGCACATGCAAGAAAAATGAATGTATTCCAATGATCCTATTTTACACCATTGCAGTAAAAAAAAAAGTTCAGCATGCTGCATTTTTCTGAACCAGAACGCACTACAAAAACGCATAAATGCACAGAAATATATCAAAACTGAACATGAATGCGTGTAAATGCACCACAAATGCGTGTGAATGCACGCCAACATCAAAAACACACATGAATGCAAGCTAATGCATGTAAACACATCATAGTAAAACATTTTAAGGAATAAAAAAAAAATAATGCATTGCAAATGGATTTAAACGCACTGAAAACACAGTAAAATGCATGTAAATGTAGATGCAGAAATGCACAGGGAACACAGATTGATGTATAAACAAGCCCTAAACCAGGAAACGGTCCGGCTCTAAGCTCCGCCCACCACACCGTGACGTCACTTGTTTACATGATTCGCAGGTCTAGTGCCTTGAAGGCGGAGCTTCAGAAAAACCGGCTCTAGGCTCCTCCCACCTCACGACGTCACATGACTCACTCTATATATTCCAGTGCAGTGCAGGCAGAGCCTCAGATGACACGGAGAGTTTGAGGAGAGTGGTTGTGTTTATCTTTGTCTCTGACAAAACCAGCGACAATGACAAATTCATTGCTAGTTTATCTCGTTGTATTGGCCATGCCAATTGCATTGACAATTGGATATCCAATACCATCAAAAGGTAATATTTGCACTTCATTATATTTGTAGTTTTAATAATAGGAGTCCCATTATACACATTGCACTCCATTCCCATCACTTTATTGGAAGGACCGTTTTTTTTTTTTTTTTTTTTTTAATCTTGGTGGATTCAGTGGAAATCAACTGTCACTTTGTAAAACATGAACCTTCCCCTCCCCCCCGATGTGTCAGTTATTTATAACCTGAGTCCAACAAGATCTGACAGTTGCAGCTAAAATAGAGCTCTTTTTTTCATATATAAAAACAAATGGGTGACACATTTCCAGTCACGTCCCTTGTTTGTATTCTAATAAACGTCTCCTCTGAGGGCTCTTTTACACCAAATGCAGTCAGGTGTGTTTTTATACACGACATACACAATACAGAAGAGATAAAAAAAAAAAGAATGTATTCCAATGTGCCGAGTTTACACCACTGCAGTGTGTTGTTTTTTATGAAAAAGGTTCAGCATGCTGCATTTTTCTGCATTGGAACGCACTGCAAACACACAAATGCACATTAACATATCAAATGCACATGAATGCGTTTAAATGCACCGACAATGCATGTGAATGTACGTCAACATATCAAAAACGCACATAATTGCAAGCAAATGGAAACACGTTTTTTTTTTTTTTTTAATGCACTGAAGACACTAAAATGCATGTAAATGTAAACGCTCGTAATCCAAGTTTCCACTGTATATACTGCTGGAGTGAAAAACCGAATATGTTATTGTTTGTTCTTGAGGTATAAACCTGCACTTAAAGACCGGTGTTCATTTTCATGTCAAATTTCAATTTAGTTTTAGTCTTATGCCTCGTACACCCGATCGGTTATCGTGACAGGAAAAGTGCGATGTGAGGTTTTTGTCAGGAAAACCGACCGTGTGTATTCTCCATCACACTTTTTCTGTCACTCTTCCTGCTAAGAAAAGATTGAGAGCAGGATCTCAAATTTCGTGACAGGAAAAAATCCTATTGCGAATCGCGTTTGTCTGTATGCAATTACGACGCTCAAAAAACCACACATGCTCAGAATCAGGCAGAAGAGCCGAACTGCCTATTGAACTTCATTGATCTCGGCTCGTCGTATGTGTTGTACGTCACCGCGTTCTTGACGTTCGGAATTTCAGTCAAGATTAGTGTGACCGTGTGTATGCAAGACAGATTTCTTGTCCGAAATCGCGATCTTTTGTACGAGGCATTAGTCTTTTGACTAAAATGGCATTTTAGTTTTAGTCGTATTTTAGTCATCTCAATTGTTTTAAGTCGTATTTTAGTCAACTAAATTAACACTGGTTTGAGGAGTGTGGATGTGTTTATCTTTGTCTCTGACAAAACAAGTGACAATGACAAATTCATAGTGAATGAAACTTCGACTCATCGCCCTAGAAATAGCATTCAGTAAATTTGTCAGGGAACGGCTACTAGACATACAAGCACTGAATAGAATATATTAGGATTGTACATCTCTTTCTTAGATAATATAAAACTGATAAATTAATATTTTTATTTCTTATCTCTTCTGTGATTATAGATCTGAATGAACGTTATAGACCTGCTGTGTATGAGTCGTCAGGCGATCAGTACAAGGTGGAAATATTTTCACCTATGGAGTTTGAGCCAACAGGTGAAGATACAAAAGCTGGTAAGGATTTACCTGGCGAGTCCGAGCACAGGGCGGGGGCGCTATATGCCCCCGCCGAGTCCGACCTCGCGCCCGAGGAGAACAGGGCGGGAGCGCTGTATGCCCCCGCCGAGTCCGACCTTGCGCCCGAGGAGAACAAGGCGGGAGCGCTGTATGCCCCCGCCGAGTCCGACCTCGCGCCCGAGGAGCACAGGGCGGGGGCGCTGTTTGCCCCCGCCGAGTCCAACCTTGCGCCCGAGGAGCACAAGGCGGGGGCGCTATATGCCCCCGCCGAGTCCGACCTCGCGCCCGAGGAGCACAGGGCGGGGGCGCTGTATGCCCCCGCCGTGTCCGACCTCGCGCCCGAGGAGAACAGGGCGGGAGCGCTGTATGCCCCCGCCGAGTCCGACCTCGCGCCCGAGGAGAACAGGGCGGGAGCGCTGTATGCCCCCGCCGAGTCCGACCTCGCGCCCGAGGAGAACATGACGGGGGCGCTATATGCCCCCGTCGAGTCCGACCTCGCGCCCGAGGAGAACATGACGGGGGCGCTATATGCCCCCGTCGAGTCCGACCTCGCGCCCGAGGAGAACAGGACGGGGGCGCTATTTGCCCCCGTCGAGTCCGACCTTACGCCCGAGGAGAACAGAACAGGGGCGCTATTTGCCCCTGTCGAGTCCGACCTCGCGCCCGAGGAGAACGGGACGGGGGCGCTATTTGCCCCCGTCGAGTCCGACCTCACGCCCGAGGAGAACGGGATGGGGGCGCTATATGCCCCCGCAGAGTCCGACCTCGCGCCCGAGGAGAATGGGACGGGGGCGCTATATGCCCCTGCCGAATCCGACCTCGCGCCCGAGAAGCACGGGGCGGGGGCGCTATATGCCCCTGCCGAGTCCGACCTCGCGCCCGAGGAGCACGGGGCGGGGGCGCTATATGCCCCTGCCGAGTCCGACCTCGCGCCCGAGGAGCGCGGGGTGGGGGCGCCATATGCCCCCGCCGAGTCCGACCTCGCGCCCGAGGAGCACGGGACGGGGGCGCTATTTGCCCCCGTCGACTCTGACCTTGCGCCCGAGGAGAACGGGACGGGGGCGCTATTTGCCCCCGCCGAGTCCGACCTCGCGCCCGAGGAGAACAGGACGGGGGCGCTATATGCCCCCGTCGAGTCCGACCTCGCGCCCGTGGAGAACAGGACGGGGGCGCTATTTGCCCCCGTCGAGTCCGACCTCGCGCCCGAGGAGCACAGGGCGGGGGCGCTATATGCCCCCGTCGAGTCCGACCTTACGCCCGAGGAGAACAGAACAGGGGCGCCATTTGCCCCTGTCGAGTCCGACCTTGCGCCCGAGGAGAACGGGACGGGGGCGCTATTTGCCCCCGTCGAGTCCGACCTCGCGCCCGAGGAGAACGGGACGGGGGCGCTATATGCCCCCGCCGAGTCCGACCTCGCGCCCGAGGAGAACGGGACGGGGGCGCTATATGCCCCCGCCGAGTCCGACCTCGCGCCCGAGGAGAACGGGACGGGGGCGCTATATGCCCCCGCCGCGTCCGACCTCGCGCCCGAGGAGCACGGGGCGGGGGCGCTATATGCCTCTGCCGAGTCCGACCTCGCGCCCGAGGAGCACGGGGTGGGGGCGCTATATGCCCCCGCCGAGTCCGACCTTGCGCCCGAGGAGCACGGGGCGGGGGCGCTATATGCCCCCGCCGAGTCCGACCTCGAGCCCGAGGAGCACGGGACGGGGGCGCTATTTGCCCCCGTCGAGTCCGACCTTGCGCCCGAGGAGAACGGGACGGGGGCGCTATTTGCCCCCGCCGAGTCCGACCTCTCGCCCGAGGAGAACAGGACGGGGGCGCTATATGCCCCCGTCGAGTCCGACCTCGCGCCCGAGGAGAACAGGACGGGGGCGCTATTTGCCCCAGTCGAGTCCGACCTCGCGCCCGAGGAGCACAGGACGGGGGCGCTATATGCCCCCGTCGAGTCCGACCTTACGCCCGAGGAGAACAGAACAGGGGCGCTATTTGCCCCTGTCGAGTCCGACCTCGCGCCCGAGGAGAACGGGACGGGGGCGCTATTTGCCCCCGTCGAGTCCGACCTCGCGCCCGAGGAGAACGGGACGGGGGCGCTATATGCCCCCGCCGAGTCCGACCTCGCGCCCGAGGAGCACGGGGTGGGGGCGCTATATGCCCCCGCCGAGTCCGACCTTGCGCCCGAGGAGCACGGGGCGGGGGCGCTATATGCCCCCGCCGAGTCCGACCTCGCGCCCGAGGAGCACGGGGTGGGGGCGCTATATGCCCCCGCCGAGTCCGACCTCGCGCCCGAGGAGCACGGGGTGGGGGCGCTATATGCCCCCGCCGAGTCCGACCTCGCGCCCGAGGAGCACGGGACAGGGGCGCTATTTGCCCCCGTCGAGTCCGACCTTGCGCCCGTGGAGAACGGGACGGGGGCGCTATTTGCCCCCACCGAGTCCGACCTCGCGCCCGAGGAGAACGGGACGGGGGCGCTATATGCCCCCGTCGAGTCCGACCTCGCATCCGAGGAGAACAGGACGGGGGCGCTATTTGCCCCCGTAGAGTCCGACCTCGCGCCCGAGGAGCACAGGGCGGGGGCGCTGTTTGCCCCCGCCGAGTCCGACCTCGCGCCCGAGGAGCACAGGGCGGGGGCGCTATATGCCCCCGTTGAGTCCGACCTCGCGTCCGAGGAGAACAGGACGGGGGCGCTATATGCCCCCGTCGAGTCCGACCTTGCGCCTGAGGAGAACAGGATGGGGGCGCTATATGCCCCCGTCGAGTCCGACCTCGCGCCTGAGGAGAACAGGATGGGGGCGCTATTTGCCCCCGCCGAGTCCGACCTCATGCCCGAGGAGAACAGGACGTTGGCGCTATATGCCTCCGCCGAGTCCGACCTCGCGCCCAAGGAGCACAGGGCGGGGGCGCTATATGCCCCTGCCGTCGAGTCCAAACTTGCGCCTGAGGAGAACAGGATGGGGGCGCTATTTGCCCCCGCCGAGTCCGACCTCATGCCCGAGGAGAACAGGACGTTGGCGCTATATGCCCCCGTTGAGTCCGACCTCGCGTCCGAGGAGCACAGGGCGGGGGCGCTATATGCCCCCGTCGAGTCCGACCTCACGCCCGAGGAGAACAGGACGGGGGCGCTATTTGCCCCCGCCGAGTCCGACCTTGCGCCCGAGGAGAACAGGATGGGGGCGCTATATGCCCCCGCCGAGTCCGACCTTGCGCCCGAGGAGCACAGGGCGGGGGCGCTATATGCCCACGCCGCAGAGTCCGACCTCGCGCCCGAGGAGACCAGGGCGGGGGCGCTGTTTGCCCCCGCCGAGTCCGACCTCGCCCCCGAGGAGCATAGGGCGGGGGCGCTATTTGACCTTGCGCCCGAGGAGCACAGGGCGGGGGTGCTGTTTGCCACCGCCGAGTCCGACCTTGCGCCCGAGGAGCACGGGGCGGGGGCGCTATATGCCCCCGCCGAGTCCGACCTCGCGCCCGAGGAGCACGGGGTGGGGGCGCTATATGCCCCCGCCGAGTCCGACCTCGCGCCCGAGGAGCACGGGGTGGGGGCGCTATATGCCCCCGCCGAGTCCGACCTCGCGCCCGAGGAGCACGGGGTGGGGGCGCTATATGCCCCCGCCGAGTCCGACCTTGCGCCCGAGGAGCACGGAGCGGGGGCGCTATATGCCCCCGCCGAGTCCGACCTCGCGCCCGAGGAGCACGGGACAGGGGCGCTATTTGCCCCCGTCGAGTCCGACCTTGCGCCCGAGGAGAACGGGACGGGGGCGCTATTTGCCCCCACCGAGTCCGACCTCGCGCCCGAGGAGAACGGGACGGGGGCGCTATATGCCCCCGTCGAGTCCGACCTCGCATCCGAGGAGAACAGGACGGGGGCGCTATTTGCCCCCGTAGAGTCCGACCTCGCGCCCGAGGAGCACAGGGCGGGGGCGCTGTTTGCCCCCGCCGAGTCCGACCTCGCGCCCGAGGAGCACAGGGCGGGGGCGCTATATGCCCCCGTTGAGTCCGACCTCGCGTCCGAGGAGAACAGGACGGGGGCGCTATATGCCCCCGTCGAGTCCGACCTTGCGCCTGAGGAGAACAGGATGGGGGCGCTATATGCCCCCGTCGAGTCCGACCTCGCGCCTGAGGAGAACAGGATGGGGGCGCTATTTGCCCCCGCTGAGTCCGACCTCATGCCCGAGGAGAACAGGACGTTGGCGCTATATGCCTCCGCCGAGTCCGACCTCGCGCCCAAGGAGCACAGGGCGGGGGCGCTATATGCCCCTGCCGTCGAGTCCGAACTTGCGCCCGAGGAGCACAGGGCGGGGGCGCTATATGCCCCCGTCGAGTCCGACCTCATGCCCGATGAGAACAGGACGGGGGCGCTATTTGCCCCCGCCGAGTCCGACCTTGCGCCCGAGGAGAACAGGATGGGGGCGCTATATGCCCCCGCCGAGTCCGACCTCGCGCCCGAGGAGAACAGGACGGGGGCGCTATATGCCCCCGCCGAGTCCGACCTCGCCCCCGAGGAGCATAGGGCGGGGGCGCTATTTGACCTTGCGCCCGAGGAGCACAGGGCGGGGGTGCTGTTTGCCACCGCCGAGTCCGACCTAGCGCCCGAGGAGCACAGGGCGGGGGTGCTATATGCCCCCGTCGAGTCCGACCTCGCGCCCGAGGAGAACAGGGCGGGGGCGCTGTTTGCCACCGCCGAGTCCGACCTAGCGCCCGAGGAGCACAGGGTGGGGGCGCTATATGCCCCTGCCGAGTCCGACCTTGCGCCCGAGGAGCACAGGGCGGGGGCGATATATGCCCCCACCGCTGAGTCCGACCTCGCGCCCGAGGAGCACAGAGCGGGGGCGCTGTTTGCCCCCGCTGAGTCCGACCTCGCGCCCGAGGAGAACAGGGCGGGGGTGCTGTATGCCCCCGTCGAGTCCGACCTCACGCCCGAGGAGAACAGGGCGTGGGCGCTATTTGCCCCCGTCGAGTCCGACCTCGCGCCCGAGGAGCACAGGGCGGGGGCGCTATTTGACCTTGCGCCCGAGGAGCACAGGGCGGGGGTGCTGTTTGCCACCGCCGAGTCCGACCTAGCGCCCGAGGAGCACAGGGCGGGGGTGCTATATGCCCCCGCCGAGTCCGACCTAGCGCCCGAGGAGCACAGGGTGGGGGCGCTATATGCCCCTGCCGAGTCCGACCTCGCGCCCGAGGAGAACAGGGCGGGGGCGCTGTTTGCCCCCGCTGAGTCCGACCTTGCGCCCGAGGAGCACAGAGCGGGGGCGCTGTTTGCCCCCGCTGAGTCCGACCTCGCGCCCGAGGAGAACAGGGCGGGGGTGCTGTATGCCCCCGTCGAGTCCGACCTCACGCCCGAGGAGAACAGGGCGGGGGCGCTGTATGCCCCCGTCGAGTCCGACCTCGCGCCTGAAGAGAACAGGGCGGGGGCGCTGTATGCCCCCGCCGAGTCCGACCTCGCGCCTGAGGAGAACAGGGCGGGGGCGCTGTATGCCCCCGCCGAGTCCGACCTCGCGCCCGAGGAGAACAGGGCGGGGGCGCTGTATGCCCCCGCCGAGTCCGACCTCGCGCCCGAGGAGAACAGGGCGGGGGTGCTGTATGCCCCCGTCGAGTCCGACCTCGCGCCCGAGGAGCACAGGGCGGAGGCGCTATATGCCCCTGCCGAGTCCGATCTTACAAGTGGATGGCGATGGATGGAAAATGAGGATTTAGCTACAGAGTCCAATCTGTCAGCTGAAGATGCTAAATCGGATGATTCCAGTGTACCTGCGGAGTCCAAGCTCACAGGTGAAGATACGAAGACAGATGTGACGTCTCAGTCCCCAGACACCCAGGATACAGGTAAGAGAATATAACGTGATCATTTGAAGTCAGTGCTCTAACCAATGACTTACATTTTGTCAGATTCCCGCTGAAATGGCCACAATTCAAGCCATTAATGGCTCTGAAAGCACCACCCATCCCTACAAAACTCTGTTTAAAATCTGACTGAGTCAGGGGGTAGATTATCGGCAAACAGTGACTGCATCCTATCAGATGTAATCATTGTTTGGCAGCACCAGCAGCCATGGCTACCTGAATATTATGGAGATCCCTCCATCCATGCTGCTATTAGGGAAGACTTAGGCCCCTTTCACAGGTTTAGCGCTAATATTAGCGCTATTATACCGCATGAAAAAATCATGCCCTTTAGCCTTCAATGTGAAAGCCCAAAGGCTTTCACACTGAAGCAGTGCGCTAGCAGGACCGCTCCAAAAGTCCTGCTAACCGCTTCTTTACAGCGGTGAAGGAGCTGTGTGTTCACCGCTCCTTTACCGCGGCTGCCCATTGAAATCAATGGGACAGCGCGGTAATACCGCCCGCAAACCGCAGCAATAGCCGCGGTTTGCGGGCGGTATTAACCCTTTTTCGGCCGCTAGCGGGGGTTAAATTCACCCCCCTAGCGACCGCATACCGCGGTAAGAACGACGGTATAGCAGCGCTGAAAATCGCGCTGCTATACCGCCACCGCTCCTGCCCGCCCCAGTGTGAAAGGGGCCTTACACAGTGGGCAGGAAAACTATTTGAGGGGTTTGAAAACTTGGGTGACTTCCTGGGAATTTAATTCCATGCACATCCTGTCTCCCAAATCCTTGGCTGTGCTGTGTACTGACTAGCTGCCGAGTCCATACTTTTATAGATGCTTGCCCAGTCTTTCTTTTATTTTTTGGTAGTTCTAGGGGACTTCCATACACCCCTCTGGTGCCGTCCCTGCATGTATATTTTATGAATGTCCAATAGTCAAAGCAATTATGGAATTTGGGGGTTGTAAAAAAGAAGTGCCAGGGCTTTTTTTTCTCAAACAATAGGTGCTGGAACATAACCACGGCCCCACAAAACCCCTCTCCCCACACACACCCTCCAGTCAAATTACACGAAAACTGTAGGAGGGTCTTAAAGGGGTATTAAATACCAGGATTGCATTACATACAGAGTGCAGAGCTGTCACTTGTAAGCACAGAAACCAGACTTCTGTGTTTACAAGTGATTGTGGTGAGCAGGCGCCAGAGGTGGTGGAACTGATTTTCACCAAGTTCCACCTGAAAAAAAGCCCTGAGAAGGGCCATTATCAGTTCTAAGCAAAACACCTGTGTGAGAAGGCTCTAATGGAAGTAACCATCCCCTGCCCCAGAAACCACACACTTATGTCAAGTCAGTGCCTCTGCGAATAGGTTCTGGCCCACTGCCCCAGAACTAGCATGCAGCACATGAGCCAGGGAATATCTGTCACACTCATTTTATCACAGCCACAATCAGAACGGTCCAAGGCAGGCTGGAATCTGATTGGTCGCTGTGGGCAAATAGCCGTTTTTATGCTGACTATTATCTAGAAAACCCAAAGGACTTTTCAACTCTAATCATATTATTTTTAATGTATAAATGACATTCATGATTTTGTATCCTCATAGATAATGTAACCCAAGGATGTACCTGAGAAATTTATATTTTTATTTCTTTTCTGTGATTCTAGGACTAGATCACGAGTATACTGCTTTGCTGGATAGCGACTATCAGTATATTCCAGCCCTGGGAAATGACCATCAATACTTGAACATTTTGCCGGCTGGTCAGAGGATGCTGGATGAACCCCGAGACCAAGATTCCTCAGAAGATGTCCGGGCTTGGTATCATATCCAGGTGCAAGGTAAGTGAAATGTTCTGAAATAATAAGAGACTTAATGCAGCTAGTGTAATATTAATTATGATTTAAAGCAGAGCTCCAGTTGATATGGTGTGGGGAGGAGTTGGGAAGATTTCTTCTTACTTCCTGTGTGCTCTCCAGGACACAAGGAGAGGAAACCTCCCCAAGTGAGGAGACATAAAATTTGTTCTCAATTTCCCCACCTGGAGTTCCACGTGAATAATTGTACCCAGCTATGTTATCCAGATACATTTAGAAGTGTTTACATGTGCTCTTATCAGTGAAAATAACGTCTTCTTTCCTTCTTTTGTAGAAGTCCCTATTTGGCTCCTGTCTATCATAATGGTGATCCTCAGTGGGCTTTGTTTCATGTTGCTCATCATCTGCATCTGCGTAGCAAAGTCTCAGTAAGTACACTTTATACAATTCAAGATATTGTGTTTTTTTGCCATAATCTTACATATAAACAGCAACGCCTGGAGCAGGGAGGCGCTGTAATAGCACGTAGGCCCCTGATCCAGTACTTCTATGCATATGGAGGGGACAACCTGTGCTATGACATGGGCCATTGATCCTGTACTTCCAGGCATGTGCCGTTGACTACCTGTGCCACTGATCCAATTCTTCTAGGCCTGTGCTGGCGATAACCTATGGTCCCACGTAGGCCCCAATCCAGTATTTCTTGGGCTGTGCCAGTAACAACCTGTCATACCACAGTACTTTCAGGCCCATCTTGGTGACAACCTGTGATACCATGTGGAACCTCGGATTACGAGCATAATCCGTTCCAGGAGAATGCTCGTAATGCAAAGTACTCGCATATCAAAGCGAGTTTCCCCGTTGAAGTCAATGGAAATGAAAATAATTTGTTCCGCATTGACTTCAATGGGATGCAATACCGCATGCAGCCAGAAGCAGGGGGCGCTGGAGAGCCTCGGAAAAGGCCCGAGGACACGTCAGCGGATCTCGGTAAACCTCGGAAAGACTTCCTACCTGAGATTTGCCAAGGTCAGCCGTGCTGTCCTCTGGCCTTTCCGTGCATTTCCATAACCACGTTACTCGCAATCCGATTTTCCATTGTACAGTGTTTCCAGGCTTATTCTGCGGTTTACCTCCGACTGTATTTGTTGTTGCCCATTTTTTGTATTGTCCACTATAAACTTTTTGTATTGTCCACTATAAACTTTTTCTTCTTTTTGCAGGTGGAAACAAAAAGGAAGATTGAATGAAATAGAGCCACTAACGAGCGTCGTCGTTATAAAAAACAATAGACTGTACAAGGAAAGGAAGTTATTTACCCAACCAACAAATGAGGAAATGGAACTATATCTCGAAGACGTGATACAGGAAATGGAAAGAGAAGGGAGTATTCGCCCAGTTTAGAATTAAATTCTAAACGGGGTATAGCAGCTATAACCTGCGGCGCTAAACGAGTGGGGAAAACCTGATGGCCTGGTTGCACAACAGTCAGGGCCGGGACAAGGGGTGGGCAGGGTGGGCGGCTTCCCTGGGCTCTGTGGTATTATGAGGGGTGGGGGGGGGAACCACAGGGAACCTGATGGGCTGGTTGCACAACAGTCAGGACCGGGACAAGGGGTGGGCAGGGGGGGGGGGGCGGCTGCCCTGGGCTCTGTGGTATTATGAGGGGTGGGGGGGGCACCACAGAGATTTGGGGGAGGAAATTTGAGTTGTGTGGGGGAATTTGGGAGGTGGCATGGTTATGCAGTAATGTTTGTCTCTCAGCTTACCCCTTCTCCATGTGTTTACCTTAGAGGCCAGCCAGTCTCACCTGGCTGCATAAATAATCTCTCCTCCACGCATGGCTCCACCCCAGGCCCTATCAGGGAACACTATATTAACCTGTGCACTGCAAGCCAGCCTTGCTGATCAACGTTGTTTGTTAAGCATTGTGTGTTTGGGTTCCTGCTTGCTGTGTGCTACGTCTGTCTCTGTGTTACCGATCTTGGCTTGTTCTCGACTATCCCTGTCTGCTTGTGACCTTGACCTTTGGCTTGTCCTTTTGTTTATCCCTGTCTGCTTGTTGCCCTGACCTTGGCTTATCCCCTCACTATCTCTTGTATCCTGAGCTGCTGCTTACCCTCTATCCCCTACGGAGCGTCAGCTAGGGGACTCTGGGGGCCGCGACCTGGATCCAGTTGCAGCTCAGTCCATCCTCGCCACTTGAGGCTCTGGTGAACACCTGCTGGATCTTAGACTCCGCGCCCTGGGGAATCTTGGGCTCTAGCTCCCTGTGGGACCCCTGTTTGTGCTCCAGTGCACCTGTCTTCCTTTCTTTTTTTTTTCCAAATATAGCTTTTTTATTAGTTTTTCCAAATAAAATCAAAAATCAAAAGAAAATAAGATCTGGACTCAAAATACATAAATAGCTCATATCAGTGGAGGACACAGCCTCCTGATCATATAACACAGAAATGTCAGTACATTACATATTGAACCATATATATCTTGGAGTTCCTATTATTCTCCTAGCAAAAACAAAAAAAAAAAAAAAAGGGAGAGGGGGGGGGAATTCTGAAGGAAGTACATATTGAGAAAATACAGAAGGACGGTGTTGAGTCGAATACACCCATCTGTTCCGGAGTCTAGTAGTTCTCCTGGCCCCCATCTATATACTAGGTATTTTAGATCTCTAAGAGATTTTCCCCCTCATCTGAATGTACAAACGTATTCCAGCTATCCCATGTCGCTTTATAAATCCCATGTCTATCCTGTGCAGTCATTATTAGATCCTCCATTTTATTTATGTTTTCCACCTTTTGTAACCACATCGCCACTGACGGTGGGTTCTGGGTTTTCCACATCATGGGGATGCAAGCTTTAGCAGCATTGATTAGATGCCTCAATAAAGATTTTTTATATACCCGGGGGGCTAGAGTTGACACGTGAAGTAAAAAAAACGCTGGGTCGTTTGGAATCGAGAAATCAGTGAATCGTTGCGATATATTGCGCACCGTCGTCCAAAAGTCAATCAATTTAGGACAAGACCAGAATATGTGTAGCATCGTACCTTTGTCTTCGCCACAACGCCAGCAATGTTCTGATATTTCTGGACACATCACATGCAGGCGGGCAGGTGTCAAATACCACCTTGTCAGAACTTTATAGTTGGTTTCCTGTATTTTTGTACATATCGTGGACTTAAGGGAGAGGCTAATCATATTCTGTTTTTGGGTCAAGGAGAATGTGCGGTCTAGTTCAGTTTCCCACTTCGCAATACAAGGCAGATCGGTTTGTTGTTCTGGCGTATTTAGAAGAGCATACATTTTGGATAAAGTCTGTGATAACGGTTCTGTGCTCGAGCAATATTCCTCGAACTTATTCAGGGGTCTAGTGTAGCTCCGGGGATTCTGGATGGTCAGGAAAAAGTGCTGCAACTGTGCCGCATTCCAGAACTCCAATCTATAGGGGCCTGCTGTATCCATCAATTCCGAAATATTGGGCCATCTATCATTCATTACAAATTGAGAGGCTGTCATAAGGCCAGAAGTCCTTAGTTGCCTAAATTGTGTATTTGAGAGTCCCGGAGGGAAACTAGGGTTACCCAATATCGGGGTCAAAGGCGATGTCGTAGCTGTTGAGGAGTGTTTTAGGATAACACGGGCGCTCTGTCGCAGTGTATTGCCTATCAATGGATGTGATTTTAATTCAGTGGGTAGAGAATCTCCACACCACAGCGCGGTCCGTAAGGGAATCTCTGTCTGATATTGTTCTATTTGTATCCATAGTTTGGACTCATAATGTCGCCACCAATCGATCACCCTACCCAAATGAACCGCCTGATAGTATCTCTTAACATCTGGTAGTGCAAGACCTCCGTGTTGTTTTGGCCTCGTAAGCTGAATATGGGAGATTCGAGGTTTTTTATGGGCCCAAACAAAACGTGTGAAGAGAGCTTGGACTTGTTTAAAATATGCAAAAGGTATCCTAACCGGGAGGGCTTGGAAAAGATATAAAAATTTAGGCAGAACATTCATCTTTAACAAGTTACACCTCCCAAACCATGAATGTAATCCCTTATTCCATGTTTTTAACTGCAATCTAGTTTGAACAAGTAAGGGAGGAAAGTTACTCTCATATAGATGAGAAAGGTCCGAAGGAATACTAATCCCCAAATAACTCAATGCAGATGATGTCCATTTAAAATGGAAATTTGTGCACATGTTTGGTAAAGCCTGTGATGTCAATGCCACTCCCATTGCTTCGGACTTCGAGAGATTAATTTTAAAATTAGACAGTGCTCCGTATCTCTCAAACTCCTTCAGAAGATTTGGCAAGGAGACTACCGGGTTGGTCAGGGAGAATAATAGATCGTCAGCATATGCTGAGATCTTACATTGTATCCGGCCTATCCTTATCCCTTGTATATCTGGGTTCATTCTAATTGTCGCTAAAAAAGGTTCTAGGGAGAGGGCGAACAAAAGAGGGAACAGCGGACATCCCTGTCTTGTACCATTTTGTATTGGAAAGGGGTCTGATAGGACCCCATTCACCTTCACCCGAGCTGTCGGGTTAGAATATATTCCAGCTATTCGATTAAGCATCACCTCCCCTAAACCAATGTGTCTGAGCACAGCGAACATAAATGACCATTCAACACGATCAAAAGCCTTTTCGGCGTCTGTGTTTAAAAATACACATGGGGTATTTGTTGAGCGTGCGACATGAAGTAGATTTAATACCTTAGTAGTACTATCTCGCGCCTCTCTAGATTGTATAAAACCCACTTGGTCTAGATGGATGAGTTGCTGAAGATGGTACGCCAGTCGAGCAGCCAGGACCGTGGTATACAGCTTAAGGTCCACATTCAGAAGCGATATGGGCCGATAGCTGCCACAATCCGCCGGATCTTTTCCTTCCTTATGGATCATCGAAATGTGGGCTCCCAAGGTCTCTTTAGCAAACATTCCCCCTGCGCCTACCGTATTATACAATGTAAGCATTCGAGTGCCCAGTATTGGTAACAATGTCCTGTAATATTGTAATGTCAAACCATCTGGGCCTGGTGCCTTCCCTAGTTTCATATGTCTAACTGCGTGTTCAACTTCCATTAAGGTAATGGGGGAGTCTAAATCTATTCGCATCTCCTGTGATAGAGATGGCATCTGAGAAGATGTAATATAATCCTCTAACTCTGCTTGGTTCTTCGTTACTCCCGGCAAATTATATAAGCAGGAATAAAAATCCTTAAACGCTTGAGTAACTTGTGCCGGTAGGACTGCCTTTTGACCATTTCTCCTATTAATATGAGGAACATATGTAGAGAGTTTATGATCTCTAACCGCTTTCGCTAACATTTTCCCACACTTATCTCCTGACTCATAGCTCACTCTGCGACAGAACTGCAAAGCCGCCTTAGCCTTATACCAGAGCAAGTCTGTAATCTGTGTCCTAATTGACTTCAATTCGGCCTCTGAGGATTGCGTAGGGATATGTTTGTGCCTAGCTTCAGTCTCTGACAATTTCTGTAGCCAACCAAGAAGTTGTTAGTTCCGTTCACGTTTAATTCGTGCCCCGTGCTTAATCAAGATTCCCCTAATAACCGGTTTATGGGCTTCCCATAAAATGCCCGGGTCACAGTCTGATTGATCATTCTCCTGGAAGTATAATTTCAATGTTTCATTTACCTCAGTCAATACCTCCGGTACTTGTAAAAGGCTCTCATTAAGACGCCAGAAACGGTGTTGAGGCATAGAAGTGTCATTAAGTTTGTAAGTTAGGAATATCGGCGCATGGTCCGACCATGTCCTGTCTCCAATCGATGTCTCGCTCACCGCATGCAACTGTGTGTGGGGAACAAGGAAATAGTCTATCTGAGTATATACCCGATGCATGGGGGAGTAAAACGAATAGTCACGTTCCCCTAAATGTTGCAGGCGCCAGGCATCTATTAATTGTGCTTTATGAAGCATCTTTGCTATTCTTTTTAGTTGGCTCGGCGGAATAGATGATTTACCAGTTGAAGTATCTACCGAGGGAATTAGCGGAACATTAAAGTCTCCGCCGAGAATCAATTGTCCCTCTCTAAATTCCTGCAGTTTCTCCAGTGTGTCTCTCATAAAGGTAGCTTGTAGTTCATTGGGGGTGTATATTGTAGCTAATGTCACCTGTTTATCCCAAATCAACCCCTTAAGAAAAATATAGCGCCCTGCCTGGTCTATAATAGAGCTCTGGTATTTCCAAGGTATTTTACTAGATAGTAATACCGATACCCCTTTTGATTTACTTATCAGGTTAGTAGAGTGATAAGCGATAGGGTAGAATCTATTTCTTAAGTAGGGGAGCTTGTCATTTTTAAAATGTGTTTCCTGAATAAAGGCGATATCGGCATTATATCTTTTCATATCATTAAAGAGCATATGTCTCTTCTCAGGAATATTTAGGCCCCTCACATTAAGTGACATCACTCGAACACCGTCCATATTTACAAAAAAAAAAGGGGGGGAAGAAACCCCCCTCCTATCTACTATGCTTAGCTATATGCTAAAAAAAAAGAGAACGCTCACCGACTATCGGTATCTGAGCGTCTGCCTAATTAGGTGCGTGTGCCTGGATTGGCCGACTGAGATGACAATAGATAAAAAATGAAGAAAGAGAAGCAAAAAATGCAAGCTCCAGAGACCGCCCCACTCCTTAGATTATTTAGAAACTGATAATCTTATTAGGAGGACCGGGGGGAAAAAAATAAATAAATAAAAAAGGAAAGAGAGGGAGAGAAAAAGAAAAAGAATAGTAAAAAAAATAAATAAAAATAAAATAAAAACCCCTTCCCTCTCTCTCCCTCCCCCTTCTCCCCTCCCTCTCAGGGGGGAAGAAGAATACATTGGGGAGCAGTTAAATTTATATAGCACCGGGTTTCGGGGCGTAGAGGCTTATAGGGCAGGCCCAAGCCCGCGGATATTTATAGCTTCCTGTCCAGTTCGTTAGATATCTCATAGCCTGAGGTTATTTATATCTCTTTACACATATACTATTCCATTATACATTAATATACCTTTATATGCATTGTATTCTATATACCTCTCTATACATTATATTCTATATCATATATATCCCTCCTCACTTTTCTCTTAAAGAGGGAGTATAAACATAATACACATAATACCCAACCCAATTCACAACCCAATACACATAGTACACAGCCCAATATGTAACTCATTATCTATTAAATTAATATGTAACTCATTGTCTATTGAATTAATATAAACCCAAGACTTGTCTTCTTTAGCCCACTATTTGGTTCTTGGTTCTTGTCTGTGAAACTTCCCCCTTCTTTCTTAGTCCCCTCTTTTAATCTACTATTCTTATATCCCTCTGCCCACCTCTTCCCCTCTTCCCCGAAGACAAATCCTTGGAGAAAAGCACAAACAAAAAAAAAAAAAGGCCAAGGGGAGAAAGCATATAGCCTATATCATATGATATTTCACCCTCATATCATATCCTATCTCTATGTAATTCTACTTGTTCTACTCCTCCTCTTCCCTTCCCTTCCCTTCTCCTGTCTCTACCCCTCTCCATTCTATGCTCCCTCTTCCTCTCCTCTTCTCTCCGTCCCTCGTCCCCCTCCTGAACTATCTCTAACATTTCTATTCCTATTCCATCACCAATGAGATCGCAGGGGGGTATAGAAGGTTCTCGGAACACCCGTAATATCTAATTCCTCCTATGTATCATTATCCCTATTAACTCATTTTATTATATTTACTGTATTTTTTCTTTTTTCTTTCTCTTCCCCCTTTTCTCTTCTTCCCCCTCCCCTTCCTCTTTCCCTCTATTTGTTTCTATCTATTTAGCCTTTTCTATCTTGGGGTCTAACTATTTGCGTGTTATTGGTGTTACTGATATTACTAGTGAAAAAAATAAAATAAAAAAAAGGGGAGCAGAGGAAAAAAAAAAAAAAAAGATTTAAAGAAAAACACCCAGTGTCTTTTATAAATGTCTTTTATAAATTCGTGTTTCTTATTATATTCTAAAACTTACTCATGTTTTTATGTGTCTTTTATGTGTCTTATTTCTGTAGCGTCTAAGCGCTAATGTAAAAAAAAAGGGGGGTGAAAAGAAAGTGTGAGACAAAAAGAAAAAACCCTAAAAAAAAAAAAAAAACCCCAACCCCTTGTGTCGGGGGTTAAATATACCTTCTAATGTTCCTTCTAGTATTCCCTCTAACTTCTACTAGTGAGTTTCGAAGGAAGAGCAAAATAGCTCCCCAAAAAAAAAAAAATTTCAAAATACGCTGTGTCAAAATACCCTGTATTCCTCTGCACATAAATCTCTCTATCTCATTCAATTTATCTCACTGTATTTATCACACTTATCTTTATCTTAACCTTATTAACCTCCAAACACATCAAAATACGGCCCCTTGTCCAGTGTCCTAAATCTCCTCTCCTCTCCCCCAAGAAAAAAAAAAGGGGGGAGAAGGGAAGGGGGTAATATTGTATCATATATTCAATTAGTCATCCCCTTTTCTATACCCCCGGATTTTGAAATTCCCAGTTCCTAGTCTCAGTCAGCAGGAAAAAAAGAAAAAGGGGGAAACCGCAAACAAAAAAAAGGGGGGGGGGTCCGATATATTCATTCTCTTAATGTTCCAGGTGTATCTAGATATAAGGGAAAAGGGGGTAGGTTAAGGGAGTAACTATTTGATAACTATTCAATATCAGGTCCTGATTCCCGATTCAAGTCCCCCTTTACTCCTTGGGGGGTCTGACTTCTTTGCTGTTGTCCATTTCTTTGGGATCCTCTTCTTTGACCCTGGATATCCAGGAACCCCCTACGGTTCCCAGTGTATGTAAAGGGTAGAAGCCAGTTTGGTATCTGAAAGGGTGTAATTTCTAGATAAAGGAAAAGTTCAGGGAGATCTGCTGGTGTCAAGAGGGTGAATGTGGTGGATGCCCTACGGAATGTTACTGTTAATGGGTACCCCCATCTATACGTGCATCCCTGCTCTCTGGCCCGGTCCAAAATAGGCCGTAGACATGCTCTGCGCTGAAGTGTGGCTCTAGAGATATCGGGTAAAACTTTTATATGGGCTCCATCCACTAGAGTATCCCCTTTATCCCATGCTGCCCTGAGTATCTGCTCCCTTTGGTTATGTCTACTCAGGCGGCAGATAACATCCCTGGGTCTATCCAGATTAGGGGGTCTAGGGCCTAATGCTCTGTGTACTCTATCCAACTCAATCACGGTCAACGGTAAGTTTAATATTGCCTGAAATACTCCCAGCACTTTAGTATTTAAGTCTTCCGTTTCTGTTGTTTCTGGGAGACCCCTGAGTCGCAGGTTATTTTGACGGCTTCTGTCTTCGTGTGCTTCTGTTTGCAGTTGTAGGTTTATTATTGTATCTGCTTGTCCCCCCTGGGTTTTTTCTATACACCCCATACGTTGTTCCAGGGCAGAAATGGAGTCCTCACCCGCCACCACCCTCTCTGACAACGCTTTTATATCTGCTCTTACTAGCAGAATATCTTGTCGGTGTGTCTCCTCAACCCGTAGGATTAGTGCCTCTATATCCTGGCGGGTCGGTAGTGCAGCCAAGTCCTGCCTTGTAGGCAATGTTGCTAATGTCGCTAGTATAGTTTTAATTTCTCCTACCTCCATGCCAGGTGTATCGGGTGTTACCACAGTTGCGGTAGCTTCTCTTACAGCGATCGTGTTCCTCAACGTTCCAGTCCGACTTGGCGTCCTCACTTCCTGCTTGCCCTCTAACCCGGATGAGTTCCGGCGTACACTCAGCCTAGCTCCAACGTCACCTGCTGAGCTTCTCCGTACTGTACCGTTCTCCCTAAGCCCTGGCCCCCCCGTGGGGCTAGAGCTGGTACTAGATACTGCTGGATATCTCCCTGAGAGGTACTCGAAAAACCCCTCCTCGTAGCGGCTCTGGTACCGTATTTGCGGCCACCGCTCATGCCGTGGCACAGGGCTTCTATCTCCCTTTGTTTGATTAGAGTGTTACGGAGGTCCTGGAGCTAACTTCAAATCGTGTCTCTCAGTCCGCCATCTCCTGGCCACGCCCCTAACTGATAGCGCACCTGTCTTCCTTAACCACTTCCATACAGGGCATTTATACACCCTTCCTGCCCAGACCAATTTTCAGCTTTCAGCGCACTCACACTTTGAATGGCAATTACTCAGTCATGCTACATTGTATCCAAACAAAATTGTTTTTTTATTTTTTGCAATATAAGCAAAAAAAGAGAGAAAATCACACTTTTGAAGGCCCTGGAGCACCAAGACAATGGAAACGCCCACAAAATGACCCCATTTTGGAAAGCTAACACCCCAACGTATAATCTATGAGGCATAATGAGTCTTTTGAATGGTTAATTTTTTTCCAGAAGTTTTTGGAAAATGTGGCAAAAAAATGAAACCGCATTTTTTTTTACACAAAGTTGTCCATTTATAAGATATTTCTAACACATAGCATGTACATAGCAAAAAATGACATCCCAAAATACATTCTGCTACTCCTCCTGAGTATGGCAATACCACATGTGTGAGACTTTTACACAGTCTGGCCACATAGAAGTCCAACATCCAAGTAGCACCTCCAGGCGTTCTAGGAGCATAAATTTCACACGCAAATTCCTGCCAACCTATCACATTGTTGAAGGCCCTTCATATTTCTAATCCATAGCATGTACTGTACATACCAATTACAAACCATACAAAATACATTCTTCTGAGCAAAGAGTAAAGAAAAGATTACCATTCCACTAAATAGAGCCATCTGGTGTTATACATCTTTACCCTCTTCATTGAAAACACATCCTATGATGGACCTACATTGCAAATAGGATACAAGCCAAGTTGGAATCCTAGAATATCTACAGAACATTCGCCTTTGATGCCTTTCTTGGGAAACCCAGCTTTCCCTCCAGGGTTAGAAGTAAGAGGGTTTCAGGGACTTAGGGAGAGGGGTTTTTACCAAGTCTCACATTTCACAAATTCGGATAATTGGCCATCTATAGACTCCATGACCCAACAAGGAGGTCAGTATGAAATGTCTGCTTGGCAGGCACGACAAATGCGGCATTTTTTGGTATCCTTGGGCCCAATGGAGAAATACTGTAGAACTCGTACAAAATGTGAGACATATTGTGAAGAGGAACCCCTCTCCCATGTCATCTCCAAAATATATACCCTCTTGGTAACACCCCCAGAGGATTATAAAATGAGAAGTCTGAGCAAATGGGAAAGAGATCTGGATCAAAGGTTCTCCCCGACCCAGAGTAGGAATATGGCACAGTTGGCACTGAGTGCCTCTAGATGCACTAATATACAGGAGTCCAACTATAAATTACTAACACGATGGTACTATACCCCATCAATTTTGAATACATTTTCCCCGGAAGTTACAGATCGATGCTGGAGAAATTGCGGGGAGCGAGGAACTATTTTGCATATCTTTTGGCAATGCCCAGTGATCAGACAGTTCTGTCTGGAAGTTCAGAGGATAACTCAAATTTTTACGGAATATCAAATCCCTGATGATCCAGTCTTCTATTTACTCCAAAATTCCCAAATCCCGATTAAAAGGAATAAGAATTCAATAATATCCCATATGGTGAATGCAGCAAAAAGCTGCATCTCCTTGTGCTGGAAAGAAATACGAACACCTCCTATTACTATGTGGCTGAATAAAATTAGAAGAATATGGATAATGGAAAATCTATGGCCCAGAGCAACAGATAGACAGGAACAAACCAATGAAATATGGGCGCCCTGGGAAGAGTTTGTAAAAATCGGAAGAAGGGAAAAAGTTATTTGGAGAAGATAGAGAAGAATAATATTAGGAATGGGACCTAGAAGCATATTAGCAGAGATACCCAACCGTCTACCGAGCCCTGCAGGCAGAGGGTGGGGAGTGTCCCCCTCCTTTTTTTTTTCCGGGGTTAGGGGGATGGGTGTGTATGATTGATGATGTAGAATGTGGGGGGAGGGAGGGGGAAAGGAAAGATACAGATAATCATTTTTTTTTATTTATCAGTAAGATGGCATAGCTGATTAATAAAATGCAATGTACTTTCTTTTGTGTTTATGAAAATACCTGTAAGAAAAAAAATATAGAAATAAAGAATTAAAAAAAAGAAAGAAAAAAAAGAAAGAAAAGATTACCTGCGGTTTTAGTAGTGCAGTGGTCCACAGAGGAGAGCATCGGTCCAGGTAGCAGGCGGATGTGGTCAGCAGCAGCGAAAGGATCGTCCATGCAGCAGGCAGGAATGCTGTCGATAGTACATGCAGCAGGCAGGAATACTGTCCATAGTACATGCAGCAGGCAGAGATATGGTTAGTGCAGCCAGAGTATTGGTCCAGGCAGCAGGCAGGACCATCTAGTTTAGGGCCTCGGTCAGGAAAGAATGGGGACAGGGGTAGAGGCTTCTCCCACCCAAATCGCTTTGAAGCCTCCGGGCAACCAGACCCTGTTCTGGGAACACAGAAAACCAAAAACTGTTTTTCTCAACTCCGAACACTATTCTGGAGCCCCTCACATATGTGAGTTTCCTGTGTAGCAGGGTGAAAGATCAGTCCAAGGGGCAAGCAAAAACATTCTCTTTCAAACAAGCAAAAACGTGGTCAACAAGCCGAGGTCAGTGCAGGTAAAAGGCAGAAATAGACGGTAGGCAGAGACATAGTCGATACAGTCTAGGGTCAGTTCACGTGAAAGGCAGAAACATGGCGGATAAACAATGCAGACGGCAGGCAAAGGCATAGTCGATACAGTCCAGGGTCAGTTCACGTGAAAGGCAGAAACATGGCGGATAAACAATGCAGACAGCAGGCAGAGGCATAGTCGATAAACAGGCCAGGGTCAGTTGAGTTTAGGCATTAGGTTGGTTGGTTGAGGCAGCAGGGAAATAATCAGCACAGAAATTGAAACCAGGGAAGTGGCAGTCTTATAGAAATTTGGGCTAATAATTTTCGAGAGTGTGATATCGCTTGAAGCATTGTCCGATATATAGGCCAGGTTGGGAGGGACAGTCGGGACAATGGTAACTGGTGTCTTTCCTAATTCCACTTTTGCTGCTCACCCGACATTAGGCTTGTGCAATTTGTTTCGTAACGAAACAAAATTTGTCCGAATTTAGCAACTTTCGGACATTCGGAAGCATTCGAATTTCCGAACAAAGCAATTACGAATAAAACCGAATTCGAAATAAATTATATCGCAAATAGCGAATGCCCGAATGTCTTCGGCATAATTCGTTATGAAAAAAGTTAAGAATGTACGAATCCATTCGAAGCACAATAACACTCTGCTCTACTCTCTGCTTCTCCCTCACTGTGCTGAACTCCTTCTCAAAATGGTGTGCAGGGGCGGAGGCTATAGCTGCATGTAAAAAACGAAAGTAAAATACGAGATTTCGAATCGTTACAAATAACCGCTATGTATTGCAGGCATAATAGGCAGCGTCGTTGTGAGAGAGACACGGAAAATTACGAATCAACAAACCCAAAAAAAGTTACGAAAGTAGGAGTTGTGTCCAGAATCAACAAAAAACAATGTACTCTACCGAAAATACGAATTATAAATCAACTAAAAATAAGGCTTACATTAATACGAATCATTCCAATTCAACGAAAAATGTCGCTTGTGAAAATACGAATTAGTCCGAACACGAAAAATCCCGTCTAGCAAAATTACGAACGATTACGAATCAACAGGACCGAAAAGAAACGAACATAAACTAAACAAATTTTTCCGTTGTGCACAAGAAACAAACCGAAACTAAACAAATTTTTCCGTTGTGCACAAGTCTACCCGACATCTTTTTTGGCGTCTTCTTCCGGTTGCTGATGGTGGAATATGGTCAAGAAAATGGCGCATATGCAGTCTGCTGACACAATCGGAGCGAATACTTAGTGGGGCAGAGCCTTGCTGATAGATTAGGTCAGTGACAATATTTTCGATAAATCTGATAAAGGGGATGGGCATTATAAAGGGCCAAATGGAAGAAGTATATTGCAACTTTTTTGTACCAAAAGACAGACTTTCGTGTTGAAAGATAGGTCTGCATCATTTGATCGTTTAAATCCCCCCCCCATGAACTTATTGTATTCGTTGATACAGCAAGGCTTTTGAACGGTACCGCGTCCTCTGTGAAGTTCCACGAGGTGTCATTGTGGATAGTGGACATGATGTAAACATCTTGCTTATCCCTCCGCTTCACGGCCAACACTTCCTCGTTCCTCAGGCTTGCCGATTCCCCCCTTTGTAGCCTTGTGGTGACTAAACTCTGTGGGAAGCCTTTCCTGTTTTTTCTTGAAGTGCCACAGGCCAAAGTGTCCTTCAGGAATAGGTAGCGAAAAAGGGGCAAACTAGTGTAATAATTGTCCATGTATATATGATACCCCTTTTGGAGGAGTGAGAATGCCAACTCCCATACAATTTTCCCGCTTATTCCCATATACGATGGACCCTCAGGGGGCTGGAGCTGGGAGTCTTTGCCTTCGTACACAGGAAAGGCATTCACATATCCGGAGGAGCTCTCAGAGCTTGTTGAGCTTCAAGCCGTACCTCGCCCTCTTACTGGGAATATACTGCTTGATTCCCAGCCGGCCAGTGAAATGGACCAGGGATTCATCCACAGAGATGTTCTGTTCCGGGATGTAAAGTTTGGCAAACCTCTTATTAAAAAAATCTATTAGGGGGCGAATTTTAAACAATTTATCAAAGTCCGGATGATTTCGGGGGGGGGGGGCACTGCGAGTTGTCACTGAAATGCAGGAACCGCATGATCATGTCATAGCGGGACCTGGACATCACAGCTGAAAAAATTGTCATATGGAGGATGGGCTTTTTAGACCAATATGAATGAAGTTCATTTTTTTTGTAAGCCCCATGTTCAGCGTAAGGCCTAAAAACAATCTAAGCTCCTCCATTGTTAGGGGTCTCCATTCAAAAGGGCGGGCATAGCATGAGTTGGAGTTGTTTTGTATGTAATGACAGGCAAACAGATTTGTTTGGTCTAAGATGCTTTGAAGTAACTCATCAGGGAAAAATAAATGTAAAAAATCGATTTTAGAGAAACCTTCGGTGTTGGCCTGCACACCTGGCTGTGCTGTGAAAGGGGGGATTGTGGCTGACCCTGTGCTAGAAGGTAGCCACAATGGGTTGGCCAAGTCATCCGGAAGATGGGTTTGGACCCTTCTTCCTCGGCGTGGAATTCCAGAGCTTGTCCTGGGCCTTTCCTCCTGGGGTCTAGCAGCGCTTGTACTGGGCCTCTCCTCCTGGGGTCTAGTGCCGTTGGTATTTGCTGATTGGCCATTGGGGTGTTCGGCGCTGCTGGTAGCTGCCTGGAGTTCAGACCGTCTTCTTTTTGGCCGAACTACTTCCTCCTCTGATTCGGATGTACTGATTTTGGGGGGCTCGTATTGCAAACCAGAATCGGAATCAGTACTGTACTGGGGCGGTGAGAGCTCCCCGCTGCTCTCATCGCTCTGGGTTAGCATTTGGTATGCCTCTTTTGGGGTGTATAATCTTTTGAACATGGTGGCTGTATGACAGGGCTGCACGACAGGGACTAATTGGCTGTACGTCAGCTAGAAATTGGCTGCACGTCAGGCACTGCTGGGCTCACGGGACAGGTACTCCTGATGGAGGTGACGGGTACTCCTGATGGAGGTGACGCGTACTCCTGATGGAGGTGACGGGTACTCCTGATGGAGGTGGCGAGTACTCCTGATGGGGGTGACGGGTACTCTTGATGGGGGGTGATGGGTACTCGGGTACTCTTGATGGTGGGTGACGGGTACTCTTGATGGGGGGGTGACAGGTAGGTACTCTTTATTTGAGGGAGGCAATCTGGGCACAGTACTGACAGACACTGTAACTCGCTGTTCTGATTTCTCCTTCTCACACAGGATCGGTGTGAGGAGGAGAACCCAGAGACAGCCGTTACAGTCCTCTTTGTTTACACTTGTGACCGGCTGCGATTGGAAACAGCCGGTCACGTGGTAAAGAGCCAAATTTCATTGGCTCTTTACCCTGATCGGGGCTGGGCTTTGTCCAAGGGACGAGCCTCATCCCCAATCGCCGCGCTGCGCGCCCCCGAGGGTGCGCACGAGCGGCGTGCACGCCGGACCTATGCAAAGTGACCGGCTGTGATTGGAAACAGCCGGTCACGTGGTAAAGAGACAATTTTATTGGCTCTTTACCCTGATTTGGAATGGGCACGCCTCGTCACCGATCGCCCCCCCAGGGGCCCGCAGTAGCGGCGAAAAGGGCTGGACGTCATATGACGTCCGCCCGGAGGGAGAAAGGGTTCATGCCGGCATCATTTTACAATGAAGGGGTTAATCACCCAGTGTTCCATCCGCAGCAGTAAGCCATAGGGTTCACTACCTTAGCGGTGCACTCCTGACCCCAACGGTGTGCATCTGTCACCTGGCTTCAGGTGACCTGACAGGATTGGGCTTGGAGGGGAAAGTTTAGGAGTAGAGGGGGGGGGTTTGTGCTAGTAGGAGTGATTGGGGGTATTTGTGCTAGGAGTGGAAATTTGTGGGGGGAGATTTGAGCTAGGATGGGGGATTGGTGGGGGGGAGAGGATTGGGCTTGGAGGGGAAAGTTGAGGAGTAGAGGATTTGTGCTAGGAGGGGGAATAATTTGTATTATTTTTTGGGGAGGGGGATTTGTGCTGGGAGCATTTAGGGAGAGAGAGGATTTGAGCTGGGTGGTTAGGGGGTAAGCATGCAGACTCTTTTTTTTTTGGGGGGGGGGTTGGTTTGCTGACACATAATGCTCATACATAATGGGGGGGTGTGGGTGGGCGGGTGCGCGCAATTTGACATTGTAACGAGCCCCTTGCTCGCTCAGTTCCACTCTCCCGACACTCCTCTGCTACTATTGGATCATATTGCAGATCGCAACGTCTGATGGTTCGGTCATCCGATGCTCCAGGATTCAAACTACAGCTATGTGCCGTTCTAATCCATTTGTGATAGTTCAGAACAAACACCAGGCAGGCTGTATGTAAGTTCAAACAGGAATCTCATTTTATTTAATGCACACACACACTCTTATACAGCAGTTTGAACACCCTGCCCCCAACAACCACTTTCCTATTGGTCAATTGTAAAGTCCATTCTATTTCTCAATTAGGTTCTCTTGGCCATGCAAATGAGGACTTGAAACAGTGTCAGCAGGGATTGGTCCGATAGCTTGAATAGGAGAACTGAGATGTGTATTGACACAGAATCCCCAGGGGGTAATTAAAATACATAAACAAACAGTCAAACACAGAACAATGCTTTTCTTCCAGACAATGGAGCCGTCTGGAGGGGGGGTTAGCCTTAAGACAGGGCAGAAGACCCCCCACTGTGTAATAGATTCAAAGGAGAAATACTTCAGTATTCAAAGGTTCATGACAATACTCCCTCCTGGGAAATAGTCCAACAGCCACAGTGGGACCCCGAACGGGTCAACTCGAGGATGTTGGAAAAGTAGTCTTAAGGTTCCAGGTCTGTCTGCCGGGATAACCCCTCCGCATTCCTGTCTTGAGGCCCTGGCCCATAATCGGCAGGCAAGAGGCTAGCATTCAGTCCTCTCCAAAAGCCTCTGTCCCGGCTAGATCTGTCACAGACATGTTTGCCCTGGTCTCTAGATAACCTTGTCCCAGCACTGACAACACTGCAGCCAATTCTCATCTGTGGATCAAATCTCGGCCACTCCCTGCTTTCAATCCTTGTATAGCAAGAAGTCTCACAAATCCTTACTGGACTTGCCCGCTCCTGAGGAACAGCAATCCGCTGCCATTACTACTAGGCTTACAGATACCATCTTTGTTATATTATTGAAGCAGAGCGAGGTTCCTTAAAGTGGACTTGAACCTGAAAAAATAAATTCAGACTGCTAGGAGTTTTGTTACAGAAGAGACCCTATTTGGAAATAGGTGCAGAGGACCCGTGTGTGGAGGGGGCAGAAGCCACAGGGCACTACAATGGAGCGGGATTGCACAGGACACTACTGTTGGGGAAGGGTCAGAAGGGGGGCATCAGAGCACACTACCATGTGTGAGCGGGGGCAGAAGACACTACTGTGACACACTATGTGCTTTTATTGGAGTCTTTTCCTTTTTTTTTTTAAGACGACGACCTGTCAAAGATGTTCAAGAAAATCTGATTTACACTGGACAGTACACAGCATCCATGCAAATGAGCCCCAATACCTAATTTTCACACGGAACTTTATTGACTCAATACAGTTTTAGATTTAGCAGGGAGAAAACTTCCACTGGCATTGCCTAGGGGAGTGAGTACCTGCCAGAAATAGATACCTACTCTTTAGGGAGGGAGGGAGGCAGGCTTCTGCTTGGATCACCTTGGTCAAGGGTGTCCAAACTTTTTTCAAAGAGGGCCAGATTTGATGAAGTGAACATGCGTGAGAGCCGACCATTTTGCCTGACATTCTTTGAACCATTAAAATTCGGTCTAAGTGTGTTTGTTTGAGCACTAATACACTGCCCAACAAGAATTCTCTTGCCTTTGTGGCTGTGTGTGAGAAAAAAAATGAGCTTGGGCTTATTATTTAGATATACGCCAATAAATACGGTATAACACTCACTTTAACTTTAAGAGCGAAGTTTCTGGGAAAAAAAATAAAATTTTAAATAAAGAACTGTGAAGCAAAATAAGGGTCAGTGCCCATCTGCAGACCCACCATTGCCAGGAATGTAGCCTCACCATTGCCAGGAATGCAGCACACACCATTGCCAGGAATGCAGCACGCACCATTGCCAGGAATGCACTAATGAGCGCCAAAGATTACCTACAGGAGAATCTTCTGTTTACACAGCGGCCTCTTTAATAGAAAGTCCCGCCTCCTTTGATGGACAGAACAGTCGTCAAATGGCAATGCCGGAGACAGGACTTCCTATTACAGAGGCCGCCTGTAAACAGGAAATTCTCCTGTGTGTGTGTACGGCGCTCGTCACATAAAATAAAGTTTCCAAAAAAGAAAAGCGCAACTTCCCTTTTAAGGTGAGGCTCTACTTTAAAGCGGAGGTCCGCCCAAAAATAAATAAATAAATTAAAGTGGTTGTAAACCCTTACAATCCACTTTATGCTACAGGTAAGTCTATATTAAGGCTTACCTGTAGCTACCCCAGCTAAACTGCAAGGTTTAGGAGATATCCCCCTGTGTCTGCATGTGCCGAAGTGATCGGCACTGAAGCAATGGCACGTCGTGCCGTTGCTTCAGTTAGACGTGCCGTTACCGGCGGCTCCCGCGCGCATGCGACGTCATCGCAGCTCCGGCCAATCACAGCCGCGATTCCCGGAAGTAAGCAATGCATATATGCTATGCTATGCATACTGCGTGAGGGGTAACCTCTATGCTCAGTAAAAAAATATATAATATAATATTAAATCCAAAAGTGCATAAATGCTAATATGAATAAAATACAGAATAAAATACTGGTAGAAAATAAATCCAATTGGGAATAAAATAATAATATGTGAATAAAATGAAGCTTAAAATAGTGATGCAACTTAGGGTATACACATAAGCTTAAAACATAAGACCAAGTCGCAATGTGAACTGCCAAAGTGCAATGTGCAGACTGTCAATATATCAATAAAGTGACAATAAAGTGCAAAATAGAAATTAAATACATGAACGGCTGCAATGTGCAACAGCCGTTAATCACACAGTTCCTGTGCAAGTGTCTGAAACAATGCGCACAATGTGCTAAAAAACATAAGTGTCCAATGTGAACTAAAGCAGCAACAGTTCAATGAATTCAAAAATGCATCCGCTGGTGGTGCTAGTAGCAACAGAAGTGCTCTCTTCAAAAATGAGTGTCCCGTTTTTCATGCAGGGTGGTATAGAGATAAAATTATCTCTTGTTCTGTGCAGCACACACTATGAAGTGAGGGTGGCCTCTTACCTTGCGGTAGCAAGGTAACCGCATATGAAAGCAATGGGAATGTTGGTTCCTCACATGGGGTCCTGGGTCAGTCACTGGATCCTAAGTGCTGGGTTATCTCTCAAATGGCACCAGGGTTTGCAAGAAGCAAAAGGAAACAAGGGATATCTCGATAGTGAAGTATGTAAAAACCAGCAGGGTACGTTTATTCGGCGCATATACTAGGTACTCACATTAACATTAAGTGCAAAAAACGTATCTCATACGAGCGGCGAGCTCGTTAGCCTCCGTCTGTCTCTATGCCTTTTCCGTCCCTACGCGTGGCGTCACGGTCACTTGACTTCATCAGGGGATGATGGGAAGGCATGATTGTTATCCCCTTGTGTCAAGTTAAGGTGTTTATAAGTATGGATACAGTTTGTCGGTAAGGGAACATAAATAATTAAAATAATTTAAAAGATTTAAGAAACAACAGCCGAGATTCCAATATGCATGGCATATAGTGCATGGCATATAATATGCATGGCATATAGTGCCTATAAATTCTTTGTTTGCAGGATAAGCCTACGTCTATCTTATGCACACCAGACCTACCTACATACCGAGACAATATTAAGATAGACGTAGGCTTATCCTGCAAACAAAGAATTTATAGGCACTATATGCCATGCATATTATATGCCATGCACTATATGCCGTGCACAGAACAAGAGATAATTTTATCTCTATACCACCCTGCATGAAAAACGGGACACTCATTTTTGAAGAGAGCACTTCTGTTGCTACTAGCACCACCAGCGGATGCATTTTTGAATTCATTGAACTGTTGCTGCTTTAGTTCACATTGGACACTTATGTTTTTTAGCACATTGTGCACATTGTTTCAGACACTTGCACAGGAACTGTGTGATTAACGGCTGTTGCACATTGCAGCCGTTCATGTATTTAATTTCTATTTTGCACTTTATTGTCACTTTATTGATATATTGACAGTCTGCACATTGCACTTTGGCAGTTCACATTGCGACTTGGTCTTATGTTTTAAGCTTATGTGTATACCCTAAGTTGCATCACTATTTTAAGCTTCATTTTATTCACATATTATTATTTTATTCCCAATTGGATTTATTTTCTACCAGTATTTTATTCTGTATTTTATTCATATTAGCATTTATGCACTTTTGGATTTAATATTATATTATATTTTTTTACTGAGCATAGAGGTTACCCCTCACGCAGTATATATTTTGAACAGCGCAACACCACATTTTTACCTCTATTTATTACCTATGGGTTCGGCTTGACCCTTTCGGTGACTGCAGCAGTTCATTTATTTTATTCATTTATTTTTACCTACCGATTTCCTCCTCTCTGGTAGCGCAGGAATAACCCCCCTTTTCTCTATGCTATGCATACTAGCTCATTATGCCTTTGTCTTGCAGGGTTTTTTTTTTTTTAAAGGGTTTATAACCACTTTAAAAGCCAGCAGCTACACATGCTGCAGCTGCTGGCTTTTAATAATAGGACACTTACCTGTCCTGTAGTCCAGCGATGTCGGCACCGCAGCTGATGTTTCCATCAGCTGTCGGGTGCTGCCGCCACCATTGTGGGTAAGGGTACCCGGAAGTGTAGCCTTTCGGCTTCACGTCGCAAACTGTACTGCGCATGCGCGAGGCCCGCTCTTCTCTCCTACTGGCCCGGCGACAGGGAGGAGGAGGGAGCCCCAGCCGCGACGCCAATATCCGCGGCTGGGGCTCCCGGAAGTGGGAAAGGATACCTGTCAAAGACACCGGAGGGGGGGAGGAATTAGATGAGCGGAAGTTCCACGTTTGGGTGGAACTCCGCTTTAAGTTGGCCAGAGATGAATCGAAGTTTGCCTGCTCAGCACTGCTGAGGATAGGATCCTGTCCAATGTACTGCGTTAAAATGCAATTTGTCTACATTTTAGCGCTGATCACCGCAGTGCAGCTCCAGGCTGCATTTGATTAGGACATAGGGCACACACAATTGTTTTCTGTGTGTCCTAGCAGTGACTGGCATTTTACAGTGTGGAAAAAGGGCGGTCACCACATTAGTGTGAATTGGCCCTTAAAAAAAACAGACAAGTACCAGCCCAGGGATCTTCACTTGGGCCGGTACTTTGCCGGTCTTTTGGTTCCCACTGCCACCATCTTGACTGTATGGTGGTAGGTTAACCACTTCCGGACCGCCCCACGTACATATACTGCAGCAGGGTGGCCCGGCTGCGCAAAATCACGTACAGGTACATGATTCGCTCCCGCGGCTAGGGGGGCCCGTGCGCCTGCCGCACTCGGATTTGATTCAGAACCAATCAGTCATCAGGTCCAGGTCAATGGTTTATGGCCTGGACTTGCTGATCAGTTCTGATTAATGGCAAAACATCCTGTGCCTGTGTAATGTAAACACAGACACAGGAAATGATGCAATCTCCTCTCCTGGAGCCCTTTTCGGTTCCAGCGTGAGAGAAGAGAGCATCTACCATGAGTACACAAGCACTACACTGACACCAGTTCACATAGACACACATTTAACCCCCTGATAATCCCCCTAGTTAATTCTTTTACTCCCTTTACAGTGTCACCAAGTACTGTGTACAGATTTTTTACTGATCACTGTATTGGTGTCAGCTGTGACGCTAAATAGCATTAGCGTCAGTCCCAGGATAGATTCAGGATACCCGCTATATATTCGCTAATAAAGATTTAGCCCCCTGATCATCCCCAGTTGACTCTTTCACTCCCTGTCACAGTATCATTAGTACAGTGTACAGATTTCTTTTTCTGATCACTGTATTAGGCCCCGTTCACACCTATGCAAATTGGTTGCGACTTACAACGCATCAAATTCGCATAACATTAAAAAATACATTATTTTCAATGAGGCTGGTTCACATATGTGCGATGCATTCGCACTGCGCATTACCGAAAAACCGTGTGCGTTCTCTAGACATTGCGGTGCGGCTCAGGTGCGAATTCAGGTCCATTATCTTCTATGGCCACGCATCTGAATCGCAGTTGTGTTGCGGTGTGAACAGAATTTTTCTCCCCTCCTCCTCCACCTCCCCCTTTTCAAACTTCCTCCCCTGTCTGTTTCCTGCTGCTGAGGTGAGGAGCCAAAAAACGGAGCCAAAAAGTGACTGCCAAGGTGAAGGAGTCTGTGGATTGTGAGGAGCTGATCCATGTTGAAAAAACAGAGCCAAAAAGTGACTGCCAAGGTGAAGGAGTCTGTGGATTGGGAGGAGCTGATCCGCCTGGTCAGGGAGAATCCACTGCTCTATGACACCTGGCATCCTAAATATAAGGACAACTTGCTGAAAAAGCGGACATTGGTTGAAATTGCCTGAACCCCCTTGCCAGAGTGGAGCATGTGCTCATCCCAAGTTCAGGCTGACAAAGGTAAGTTAATTTATCTTATTCTCTATCTGTAGATTACTTGGGTACAAATCCATACCAGGCCCTTATCCAAGCATGCAGCCTGTCATGGCATGTTAAGTGTGCTTTAGAGCCCTCACCCCTGACCTATACCATGCCCCATGCTTTCAACATAAGCATGGTGTTTGTGTCTCCCTACCAATGCATCTTGTCCCCATGTTGATGATGACCAGGGCCTCATTCCCACATCCTTGCTCATTGTTTTTAGGTGTCTGCGTGCATTTTTGTTTTACAAATCTGCAAACTAACTTTAACAAGGTTGTTCCCAGCTCCTTGGAGGAGTGTCTATATTTTTTAGTCAGCCCCTTTTAACGCTATGACCCATGATGGCCGTACAAAGACGTCATAATGACAAGTGATTGTTTAACTTTGCCTAACCCCTTGATTTTGTGTACAAAGACCCCCACCTGAGCACATATAACGGCGTCACACTGCGACGTATGAGGACATCAATTAAGCTAACAAATCACGTTAAACTTAGTTTAGGATTCACAAATATTACAATACACAAATGTCCTACAAGAATTTTTATTTATTCTTCATAAAAATTACAAATAGTGACATTTTTTTCCATATGTTATTTTTCGATTTTGTAAAGTGCCAGATATTGTTTGCGTTAAACGCAAAAAAAGGTAACCTGAAAATTAACTCAAATCTATCTGCCAAGTTACCTCACCAGCTGGCCTCAAAAAGTAATTTAGAAATTGGTCTCGAATTAAGTTGCCACTGCTAGAGCCCCATGTCACATTCCACTGTGCCGCCTCCATACTATGCATCAGTGAATCATCGAAATCGTAGCCATCGCGTTCACGCACATAGTTGTGCAGTGCACAGGCAGTTTTTACTGCAGATACAGCATGCTCCAGACTGATGTTCAGGGGAGTATGCAAAAATCGCCATTTATTTGAAAGTATACCAAATGCACACTCTACCACTCGGCGTGCCCTAGTGAGCCGGTAATTAAATTTTTTTTTGTTGTTTGTCAGCGCTCTACTTGAAAAAGGTCTCATAAGATTTTTAGTAAGCGCAAATGCTTCATCCCCTACGAAAACATGGGGGAGGGCAGGCTCATTTGTTCCTGGCAAGGCACAATCGTTTGGTAAATCCAGGGTATTGTCCCTCAACATTCTCCCAAATGAGGAATTCGAAAATACGCTGGAATCTGAGCTGCTGCCATAAGCCCCGACATCAATATAAATTAAATTAAAATTGGCATCTGCCACTGCCATTAATACAAACGAAAAATATTTTTTATAATTAAAAAACTGACTCCCACTCTCAAAAGGCTTCAGGATGCGTATGTGCTTGCCATCGATTGCTCCCAGACAATTTGGGAAATTACACCGCTCCCAGAATTCATTGGATATCTGTAACCAATCTTCTTTGGTTGGCTTTTTGAAAACCAATTGCTTGAGTTCTTCCCAAATAATAAGGCAGGTTTCATGTACAATGCCACTTATTGTAGATTTGCCTACTTTGAACTCATAGTGTAGACTGGCAAATGAATTGCTTGTAGCTAGGTACCTTAAACAAGAAAGAAATAATACATTAGTATTAATTTTGGTTTCTTTCAGTGCTCTACATAAAGAGAAGGTGGAGAAGCATGCGGGATGCCTACAAAAAATATAATAGACACGTTAAAGAAGTGAAGAGTGGCTCTGGGGCAACAGCTAGGGTACCCTATATGTATGCCGGGGACCTTGAATAAACCAATTATAGACATGAGAGAGTAAGTTATCATCTACATCATCAATGTATCGGGCATACATATTTTTGGTTTGTGGCATTACTAACTCAAACTCTCTATTTTACTACATGACCGAAGCTAGTTGGGATGAACAAGACATGTTAGAGGATCAACCTGAGAGCCATTCTGAGGCACAAGCGGAGGCACCAGTAAATCTAGTTTTTATGAAACCTAGTGATGATCTTGGCCAAATCCAAATAGCCTCAAATCTGTGGCTAGAAAATACAGAAGCGCAATCTGTAGTGACAGAGGCGATCCCTGGGCCCTCCTCTGCTCCAGCAAACATTGGGCGGCCAGCCAAAGTGGCATGTAAGCGAGCGCATGTATCGCAGCCGGACATAAGTGAACGTCTACTAGAGATGTTACAAATAATGACTCAAAAGGTGGATGCTTTCTTATGTCCGGATACAATAATGGCACTCAATTTTGTACCTCTAATTAAAAAAGTAAAACCTGAGCGATATTTGGAAATGCGAACCACTATAGAACATGTTCTGCAATCCTTCGCAATGCCACGTGAGGAAGCAACATTTGAAAGGCCATATGTGCCACAAGAAAAAAGTCACATTCAGTTCCCAAGGTCCGGCCCGTACCCTGAACCACTACACCAACCTTACCCTTATGTTCCTCCATCCTATCCTTCAAGTTTTCAAGAGGCAACTTCGATATATGATTTACCACACAGTAGAATTCCCTATCCTATTCCATCCCCAATTTCTTCAATAAGGCCATCCCACCCAAAACAGGGGTTGTATGGGCCACAGCCACATGGGGCTCAGCAACATGGGCCACAGCAGGCAACATGGGGCTCAGCAACATGGGCCACAGCAACATTGGGCTCAGCAACATGGGGCTCAGCAACATGGGGCTCAGCAACATTGGGCTCAGCAACATGGGGCTCAGCAACATGGGCCACGGAGCATGTGTGCATTTTATGTTAGTAATTTTGTCAAGAGGTATACTTGAAAGCACAGTTTATATTTTTGATATTTCAAAAAAGAATTTTATGTTGGCTATTTTAGCTATTATTTTTGAGAAGAAAAAATATTCAAAATCTGGAATAAAGATTGTTGACGTCAACTTCAGTCTCGTTATTCATTTCTAATTACACATGTTTGACTGTTAAAACAAGTTAATATTCCATGCTCACAATTAACAATGCCAATGGACATAGGGGGTTGAAAGTACCTTAATGTGATTAATAATCGTTCTTCAGGCTGGATGCTTGCTCTGTAGCACGTATTCTGACGCTCCAAACAAGGGTATATTTTAACAAGCAATTCATCAAAACTTAAATATCAAAAAAAATAAATATTACTTGGGTATTTCAAAATATTACCAAAAATATAACTATGGAACAATGGAGGAAAGAAATGTATAGCAAGGCAAACAAAAATATACCTATTAATTGACATCCATGTATAATTAAAAAACGTCTCTTCATGCCCACGGAGATCTTCATATAATACCATGAACTGCCCTCTTTCCTCCCTATTTGCTATTATGGGATGAACCCAGTATCTTCTCCTTCTCCTTCTCCTCCTCTCAACTTCAAGCAAGATTGCTGCTGTTGCTACAACAACTGTGGGCATAATCATGGGCAGAGCAGCACACATTTTTTAACTGAAATCACAATCCAAATCCACAAAATACTTCCTACTGGAGAACCAGGAAGAGTCCAAGAAAGGTCACTCCCTTTTATTAGCAGCATCAGCAAACGGCTAACAATGATTAGCCTTCACAAAAAACGCAGTTTTGAAGCTAAGAACTTCAAATTCGCTGCAGATCCGCATCTATAAACGCAATGGAACCGCTGAACGACTGATTGCGAACTTGGCAAAGGCTCCAAGCTCAAAAACGCAACGCATAGGTGTGAACCCGGCCTAGTTAGCATCAGCATCAGTCTTATATAGGTTCAGGGTCCCGCCACATATTCCCTAATAAAGATTTAGCCCCCTGATCGCCCCCCAGTTAACCGATTTGTGCAAGGAGGGGGAATATTTTTTTAAATTATTGGGGGGGGGTGTGCTAGTAGCAGTGATTGGGGGTATTTGTGCTAGGAGGGGAAATTTGGGGGGGGGGATTTGAGCTAGGATAGGGGATTGGGGTTTGCCCTGGTCTCTAGATAACCTTGTCCCAGCACTGACAACACTGCAGCCAATTCTCATCCTGCTGAATTTTAATCCTTGTATACGGAGTCTCACAAATCCTTACTGGACTTGCCCGCTCCTGAGGAACAGCAATCCGCTGCCATTACTACTAGGCTTACAGATACCATCTTGGTTATATTATTGAAGCAGAGCGAGGCTCCTTAAAGTGGACTTGAACCTGAAAAAAAAATTCAGACTGCTAGGAGTTTTGTTACAGAAGAGATCCTATTTGGTCATTTTAAAAAATTGGTGCAGAGGACACGTGTGTGTGTGTGGGGGGGGGGGGGGGCACAGGGCACTACAATGGAGCGGGATTGCACAGGACACTACTGTCGGGGAAGGGTCAGAAGGGGGGCATCAGAGCACATGTGTGAGCGGGGGCAGAAGACACTACTGTGACACACTATGTGCTTTTATTGGAGGCTTTTCTTTTTTTTTCTTTTTTCTTTTTAAAGACGACAACCCCCCCCCCCCCCCCCTGGGGATCTTTGATTTCCTACATGTTGTCTAGGTAGATCTCAAACCCTGAGAGGTTTCCTACTAGGGTGACCACGTGTCCCGGATTGCCCGGGACAGTTCCGCATTTTGCAGGTCTGTCCCGGGCACCTTCATTCCAGGACAATACAGTGTCCCGGAATGAAACTGACACAGCCACCCCCCCCCCCGGGCCAATCTGATGCCACCAAAAAAGGCCTCCACATCACCGCTTTACCTCACTGACAGTACTTGTCCTGGCCGGGAATGCCTGGAGGAACACAATCCCCGCCCCTTGCTTGTGATTGGAGAAATCATAAATCCCACCTCTTGTGTCCAATCACTGTGCTGTGATTCGTTACAGCACAAGCTGATTTTTGGGAAGGGGAGGTGTCCCTGAATGGTAGTTTAAAAATGTGGTCACCCTATTTCCTACCCCTGCTCTATGAGGATGCAGCGGCTGTACACAGGTCCTAATTTGATAGGTGTGGGTGAGTGGCCCCCAATTCACACTGTCTGTGTTTGGGGGCCATAAAGCTGCATCCACACGCCTGTCAAAGATGTTCAAGAAAATCTGATTCACACTGGACAGTACACAGCATCCATGCGAATGAGCCCCAATACCTAATTTTCACACGGAACTTTATTGACTCAATACAGTTTTAGATTTAGCAGGGAGAGAACTTCCACTGGCATTGCCTAGGCGAGCGAGTACCTGCAAGAAATAGATACCTACTCTTTAGGGAGGGAGGCAGACTTCTGCTTGGATCACCTAGGTGATCCAAGTGGAAGTGGTGGAGGTTACCTGTCAAAACTCGGTACCCTCTCCCAGAAATAAAGTTTCCAAAAAAGAAAAGCGCAACTTCCCTTTTTAGGTGAGGTTCCACTTTAAAGCGGAGGTCCGCCCAAAAAATAAAAATAAATAAAAGTGGTTGTAAACCCTTACAATCCACTTTATGCTACAGGTAAGCCTATATTAAGGCTTATCTGTAGCTACCCTGGATATCTCCTAAACCTGCACGGTTTAGGAGATATCCCCCTGTATCTGCATGTGCCAAAGTGATCGGCACATGCACACTGAAGCAATGGCACGTCGTGCCGTTGCTTCAGTTAGACGCGCCGTTACTGGCGGCTCCCGCGCACATGCGACGTCATCGCGGCTCCGGCCAATCACAGCGCCGGAGCCGCGCTACCCGGAAGTAAGCTCCGGGAGTGATGTCCACGCAGGCCCGTCGCTACAGGACAGGCAAAACAAGCAATTGCTTGGGGCCCCAGGAGGCCTGGGGCCCCCAACTTCTCCTTCCCAGGCTGTAGCCCCGAGTCTCTTATCGGGTGCTGTGGCTGTGGGTAAATATAGAAGAGAGATAATCGCTCGCTATTCTCTAATTGCGGGGAGGCTTCCGTCTTTAATTCACACCCCTCCTCTCTCATTGGCTCCAGAGAAGCTGAATTTGTGGCGCCAAATCTGAGTCCTGAGCAGGAGAGGAGCTAGCTGGAGGAAGGATGGGAAATGTCAGCGCCGACAACTAGCACACATTGAGCTGAGCGAGGGAGGAGGAGAATGTCGACCCAGGAGCCTGGACATTGTCACTGCTCATGCAAGACACCCCTCGGGTCAATGGACAAGTAAGGAGCAGGTAGCGAGCATGCAGAGGACTGTCCAGAAAGGAGAAACTCGATCTCTTCCATGCTTGTGTGTCTGTGTCAGGCAGCACCTGAGTCTCCCTCCCCCTCCTCTCCCGGGGGGGAGGACAGAGCAAGCAGGACAACACAGTAGCGATCATTGCTACCCATAAAGTAGTCACCGGAGCTCCCCCAAGGCAAGATAACAGGACGGATGGCAGACTGCATTCTTCTCATGTGAGTCACAATTGTTCTGCCTTCCACACTGTATAGATCTGTGCTTTAAACCTGTCCTGTACCTCAGCAGGACAGGTATGGTGAAAGTAAAATTGTTGAATATGTTAGAAATATAATGGGACTTAATTTCTGGTACTACATACATAGATGCATTTTTACAAAATAATTCTTTTTAATATATGTGTATGTAGAATATCTCTGTAGCACCTCGAAAGTCCCAATATATTTCTAACGTATTTGTGAATTTGTGCAAAAACAGCAAAGGATGTGGTGCCATAATACAGCCCATCTCAAGGAAATTAGGATCAAGTCCATTCTTGCAGTGTGTGTGTGTGTGTGTGTGTGTGTGTGTGTGTGTGTGTGTGTGTGGGGGGGGGGGGGAGGGAGGGAGCCTCTTTCACCTACCTGTTTTCATGCTCCAGCTGCACTGCTCTTTTCCTCCACTAAAACCCCAGCCTCATTACATACCATAAAGTAACATTAACCTGTATGTTATGATGAGGGGGCTGGAGTGTTATCTGCACATGCGCCGCCGCCGCTTGGGCTAGCCCGTACATGGTCAGTCATTTTCGAACATGCAGGCGCATGCACAGTGACATAATGGCACCATTTTTAAATGTAAGGCAGCAGTGGCACTTTGTGAGGTCTCAGCAGTGGCGCGTACCTCATCACAGCCCGGTAAGACCCCTCCGCAGCCTCTGGACCATGTCCGCAGCCTCTGGACCATGTCCGCAGCCTTTGCAGTGTGTGTATGTATGTATGTGTGTGTTTTAAGTATGTTGGATTTAGTTATTGTGCACTTTTTTTAATGTATATTAATTGATTTTATGGTACAGTGGTGTTTTTTGCAAATGTTCAATTGTTGAAAATGTTAAAATTTTATGCGCAGTATTTGCACCGTAAACCTTTTTTTATTTAAAGTGTGGGTGAACCTAAACTGTATCGCTATGCTGTGGTTCCTGTAGGCTTTGCGGGGGGGGGGGGGGGTTGGGGGGCCTCCATGTCCATTTTTTGCTTGGGGCCCCCAAATTCCTTCAAACGGCCCTGTGTCCACGGCCGGAGGGGGGGTCGAGGACCGCTGCGGGGGCTTTGATCTGAGGCAAGTAATACATAATGAGCTAGCATGCTATGCTCATTGTGACAGGGGCCCCTTTGGGCACAGGGTGAGCAAGAAAATTATGGACATTAAGAATATATCTTGGACTACCTAAAATGGGTCTGTAATATTAATTCACCATATTCCCCAGGATATCTGTAAATAACTAGTTACTATTTGTTGATCCTGAACTCAACAAGTTAATTGAGAGATGCTGATGTGCCACCTGCCTGTTGTGATGTAAATGAACCTAGGATGGCTTCTGAGGATCTTTCATTGTGATAATTAACTCTGTACTTGTGTGTATTGTAAAATAGCAGACAGTCTGGGGAACATAAACGTTATGCATAGTCATTTAAGATGAAATGGGATTAGCTAATGACCTCACCTGCTGTCTGCTAAGAGATGTTAGATGTGTATTAGGAGCTCGTTATGTAACCATTGTGTGATGTTGTGGGTGAAGTTCTCCATTTGGACTACAGTATTCGTTTAGTGTATATAAAGAGTCTGCTCTCATTAAAGATTGTCAGACCAGCTGGAAACTTCATGTAGAGTGTTCGTCTCGTACTTCTGGAAGAATTATTCTTATGGGAAGCGGTCGTCTGACTGTGGAGTGTCGGTAGTGGATGTGTGTTCAGGAGAGGGAATATCTTAAACGGCGTTAACCCCTTTCATACTTGGGGTGCCGTTACATTATTTTGGCAGCGGTGGGATTTTCTCTCTAGTTACTGGGACACTCCAAACCACCACAGTGAACGACCAGCTATGCAGACTGCAGGAAAGCCACGCTGAAAGACTTACTTGAGAGCCGTGGAGGGACCGGTGGGACAAAGAACAAGGCCACCCTGATCAGTGAGCTAGCCGAGATGGATCAGAGGGACGGTGATGCAGGATCCCGGTCAGTTGAAGACTTGTTTCAGCAACGAGTTCGAGAGCGGTTGGCATTATATGGTGCTAACCCATCAGAGACCGCCATACAGAATGCCATTAAAGACATCCAGCTGCAGGATGAGCGACAAGAGAGAGAACTAGAGCGGCAACATGAGCGGAGAATGGCGGAAATACGGCAATCAGAGACAACACCTAAAGATGCAGCGCCTTTCCGTAAGTTGCCCTTTCGGGCGTTCAAACTATTTAAGGAAGGAGAGGAGGAAATTGAAGCGTTCCTGCAGGACTTTGAGGGACTATGCCAGATACATGAAGTACGGCCCCAAGATTGGGTCGCCTTACTGGCGAGTAATTTAACTGGCAGTGCGGCGGATGCGTATCGGGCCCTGGAGGATGAGGACGCTAAAGACTATGACCGGGTAAAAGAAGCTCTGCTAGCCCGATTTGCCATTACACCCGAAGCCAGCCGGATTAAGTTTAGAGAATCCCGGAAACAAACCAACATAACATACGTGGAGTGGGCACATCGTCTGCAGCGAAACCTTAAGGGCTGGTTCCAGGGAAGCCACGCTCATACCATAGAGGACATCACCCAGCTAGTACTCTTAGAACAGTTCTTTAACCACACCCCTCCGGTATTACGGGATTGGGTGCGAGATAAGCGACCACGGACTGTACAGCAAGCGGCTACTTTGGCCGATGAATATCTGGACTCTCGAAGGTCAGGCGAAAGCGAGCACTATCCATTGTCTCGGCCCAGTTTACAAGCCTCTAACCCAACTTCAGCACCACCTCCAGCGGCCACTTATTCTCAGCAGCCCAGGTTCAACTCCCAGGACTACTCACAACCCATCAGGTGTTTTTGGTGTAAACAGCTAGGGCAAAAAAAGCCAGACTGTCCGTTGAATCCAGCCAGGCAGTCCCAGTCATGGAGACAGCCAGCAAGGGGGAGCCCCCGCACATCCATGCCTGCGGCCCACTGCGTGGAGGAGGAAGAACATTGGGGCGTTCTGCACGAGGCTGATCCAATACAAGCAGCTAACCGGGACAACCGACAGCAACACAGGCAGACTGTCTGGGTCAATAGAAAGGTAGCCAATGGCCTACGTGATACTGGCGCCACCATGACCTTACTACAGAAGAACCTTATCCCAGAGAGCCAACATACCGGAGACACGATAGTCGTAAGAGTAGCGGGAGGTACCATCTTCCGGCTACCCGTTGCCTGTGTTCACCTGGATTGGGGGGTTGGTTCGGGACACATGAATGTGGGGGTGATGAAGGATTTGCCAGCGGATGTACTACTGGGGAATGATTTGGCCCCCCTCATTTCTGCTTACGCCCCGATGGGCCCCAATGGGCCCCGATGAAGTCAACCCAGTGACTACCCGTGCCCAGACACGTGCTGCTGGAACCGGCCCGCTTGCTGCTGAGACTCAGATGCTTCCATGTTTGGACTGAGGGTGGTGCTGAGCCAAGTTGGGGAGGATGGAGGAGAACACCCTGTCGCATACCTGAGCAGAAAGCTATTACCCCGGGAAGTGAGCTATGCGGCAGTGGAGAAGGAGTGTTTGGCCCTGATCTGGGCCCTTAAAAAGTTGAACCCTTACTTGTACGGACAGGAATTTTCACTAGTCACCGACCACAACCCATTGGTCTGGCTTAACCGGGTCAGGAGACAATGGCAGGTTGCTGCGGTGGAGCTTAGCCCTGCAACCTTACAACTTCACCATCAACTACCGACCCAGTAAGCAAAATGGCAATGCTGATGGGTTGTCCAGGCATTAGAGGAATGGAACTATGGACTAACTTCGGAGTCAACCCGTCTGGGGTCGCCTCCTGTGTTAGTCTCCTGCCGAAAGGGGAGATGTGTGACAGGGGTCACTTTGGGCACAGGGTGAGCAAGAAAATAATGGACATTAAGAATATATCTTGGACTACCTAAAATGGGTCTGTAATAAAAGATAATGAAAATTGTAGATAATATTGAGTTGCTATAGTGAGAATATTAATGAGCACAACCTCTTAATTAGGACAATTATGTAGATTACTCACATTCGTAATAATATAATGGCTAAAAGGCAGCCTAGGAAACTGTATGCAGGGTCCTTGGACAGAATAAAGGGTATCTCTGTAGTAAAAAGAACATGATTGCTTATAAAGTTGTACCAAAAAAAAAAACAGCTGAATTGCTGAAAGTTCATACATCTTTAAAATTATTGGTATATAGGCATATTGAAACATACCTTAGTTATATTCAATTCTCCTTATAGCGTGCTTTTGACCCCTACGCACAGTACTGAAATCACACTTGACTCTCAGGGGAGCCTGGTTCAGTGGAAATATCTCTATAAAGGGGGAGGGGGAGAAAAAGAACGAGATTGCTGTATAAATTGCTAGCAAAAAATGTCTGTTAAAAATGCTGCTAAATAAGCATATATAATACAAATATAAGAGGATATACCTTAAAATTATTTGAAAATTACCAGCAACGTCTCAGGGTCCCTTCACTGCTGCAATAAATACTGGGCCGATTGGAATGCAAGCAGTATGAGAGGTCTGGTAAGGAAATACAAGCACAGGAGTGAGCAGTATGGTAACAATAAAGAGGGAAGCCAAGACTTGTACATAAAGTACTAATTGTAGAAGTGCATACCCTTTGCAAAATGAAAACGATCTCTGTCCAAGTCTAAACCGAGCTGCCTTGTATGCAAGGTGTTCTGGGTGACTCACACTCCCCAAAGCATCTGGGGAATGGCGTCCCAGCCTCGCTGTTTTGTGCACCCCGCTCAGGTGTGCGTCACACTGACGTCTGATGTCACGCGAGCCGGCCGAAATGTACACAACAACATCCACAGTACAGTGAATGTTGTTGATATCCACTGTACTAGCTCAAAAATATGCTTACATGTATTGAATAGTTTCTGGCCATTCGTTATTACATGTTTTATGCATGTGTTAAAGTGGTTGTAAACCCACTTTTTCAACTTGCACCTACAAGTAAGCCTAGATTAAGGCTTACCTGTAGGTGCAAGAAATATCTCCTAAACCTACTCGGTTTAGGAGATATTTAGTAAAATGACAGGCGCCGCTGTCTACGGCGCATGCACGCCGTAGACAACGGTGCATTCATGGGGTTAATCCCATTCACAAATTCGGCTAGTTCCCAGCAATCGCTGGGCCTAGCCGAATTTGACGGCTCCCGCGCGCATGCGCAGAGTGATGTCTCCGCCGCTCCGGCCAATCACAGCGCCGGAGCGGCGCTGTGATTGGCTGGAGCGGCGATACCCGGAAGTAACCTTCCGGCTATCGCGGCAGCGATGGCTGAAGAGGGAGACGAGGACGGCTTCGGGGGCCCCGGTCTAAGGTAAGTGATGCATAATGAGCTATTATGCTAGTCATATTAGCTCATTATGCCTTTCTCTTACAGGTTGTTAGGAAAAAAAAAAAAACATTATTGGGTTTACAACCACCATTATTGTTTAATTTATGTTATAGTCTTTCCACTCGCCCTGCTCTGTTGTGCAGCTGCTGTACAGACTATGATCGCTCAGACCCGGCTCTGGCAGTGAGCAGTGTTGCCAACCGTACGTAGATTTACGTACAGCCCGCGATTTAACCCCTTTTTCGGGCTGTACGTAAAAGTCAGTTTATGGGCACCGGTGCCCATAAAAAAGATGGCCGCGAGCCGGCCATACAACTGCGCATGCGCCGTTCCGAATGCGCCGGCCGAGCGCATTCGGAATGCAGTAACGTGATGGCGCCGCTGGCGCCATTTTTGAAAAGGCCACAGTGGCTGGCGGCAGTGGCGGGACACCGTCCTGCAGTGAGTGCATGCCATGCACTCATCATAGGTGGTCGGTGGAGGACTCGGAGCGGAGCACTGACAGGGCCCAGCCAGGGGTGAGGAGGACGGACTCAAGGTCAGTGAAACAGGGGGGATACAAGGGGACAGCGTCATCAGTGTGCTGTATCCTCCTCTGGTTCCTGTGTCCCTTTCACCTCTTCACAGGTCAGGGCAGCACAGTGCTGCCCTGACCTGTGGAGTGGTGAAAGGGGCACAGGAGGAGGACACAGCACACTGATGATGTGCAGAAGTAATATGGTGGTGGACAGAGGAGGAGGCTACTGTGAGGGGGTGAGGAGGGCACCATCATGTTCACAGCCTGTCTCCACCGGCACCTCCTGTAGTATGTCCGCAGCCTCTGTCCCCCTCCTGTAGTATGTCCGCAGCCTCTGTCCCCCTCCTGTAGTATGTCCGCAGCCTCTGTCCCCCTCCTGTAGTATGTCCGCAGCCTCTGTCCCCCTCCTGTAGTATGTCCGCAGCCTCTGTCCCCCTCCTGTAGTATGTCCGCAGCCTCTGTCCCCCTCCTCTATTATGTCCGCAGCCTCTGTCCCCCTCCTGTAGTATGTCCGCAGCCTCTGTCCCTCTCCTGTAGTGTGTCCGCAGCCTCTGTCCCCCTCCTGTAGTATGTCCGCAGCCTCTGTCCCCCTCCTCTATTATGTCCGCAGCCTCTGTCCCCCTCCTGTAGTATGTCCGCAGCCTCTGTCCCCCTCCTCTATTTTGTCCGCAGCCTCTGTCCCCCTCCTGTAGTATGTCCGCAGCCTCTGTCCCCCTCCTGTAGTATGTCCGCAGCCTCTGTCCCCCTCCTGTAGTATGTCCGCAGCCTCTGTCCCCCTCCTCTATTATGTCCGCAGCCTCTGTCCCCCTCCTGTAGTATGTCCGCAGCCTCTGTCCCTCTCCTGTAGTGTGTCCGCAGCCTCTGTCCCTCTCCTGTAGTATGTCCGCAGCCTCTGTCCCCCTCCTCTATTATGTCCGCAGCCTCTGTCCCCCTCCTGTAGTATGTCCGCAGCCTCTGTCCCCCTCCTGTAGTATGTCCGCAGCCTCTGTCCCCCTCCTCTATTATGTCCGCAGCCTCTGTCCCCCTCCTGTAGTATGTCCGCAGCCTCTGTCCCTCTCCTGTAGTGTGTCCGCAGCCTCTGTCCCCCTCCTGTATCGTGTGTCCGCAGCCTCTGACCATCTCTTGTCATGTCTACAGTCTCTGAGGGGATCCTAGAAAGGAGTCAAGAGTGGGAGTGCCGCCGGGATGGGGGTTACGGCCCAGGAAGAAACAGACGTGTGGACTGGGAAGAGGAGATCAGAGCCACCAAGCTGGAGCCGTCTGACTGAGCCCCACACTGTGCACCCGAGTGGAGGTAAGTGACAGTGCCGCCAGGCCATTCTGAGGGGGGGGGGGTCACTGATGTAAGGAGGTGAATGAATACAATAATGTAAGGGGGCACTGATATAAAGGTTTCCCCCTTATATTAGTACCCCCCCTTACCTTAGTGTATTCACTCTGTGGAAGGTGGTCTCTATTCACCAGAGCCCCCCCTCCACATCAGAGTTCCCCCTTACATCATGATCTGCAGCGTTCCCCTTTACATAAGAGTTCCCTTGCACTGTAAGGGGGCATCCTGCAGACTCTGATGTAAGAGGGAACTCTGTGCTGGCTGGGTTATAGTATCCTAACCTTCATGTGAATTGAGAAATATGTTTTTTTACTTTTGTTTAACTTAAACACATTGATATTAGCATTAGCTGTGTGTTTATAGTTGAAATATTGATATTTGCACTGTTTAGTACTAAAAACCATAATTTTAGGTACTTTTTTGCAGCATCAGTAAAAAATGCGGCTCTGCCAGTAATCTTCATTATTTTTGCCAGTAAGAAATTGGTGCCGTACAGAAATTTTGGCATCCTTGCCAGTAAATTTCACTTCAGGGGGTTGGCAACACTGGCGGTGAGGTCCTGGCAGTGTTGGAATATGTGGCCACCCAAGCCATTGGGGATTGGTTTTGTCCCTCCTCATCTTGAGAGGTCACGGAACTATTAGGTCCGCCAATGGCAACGCGAGAGACACCCTCCATCTGGTGTTCTCTCTAGTACTTCCGCCCTCACAGCACCGAGACCGATAATCACGGCTCTTTGGTGCTTATGCACCCCGGACGGCGCCTGCACGGTGTACATTTTGGCCGGCTTGCGTGACGTCAGACGTCAGTCTGACGCACACCCGAGCGAGGTGCACAAAACAACGAGGCTGGGACGCCATTCCCCAGATGCTTTGGGGAGTGTGAGTCACCCAGAACACCTCGCATACAAGGCAGCTTGGTTTACTGCATGCAGGCAGACTTGGACAGAGATCTTTTTCATTTTGCAAAGGGTATGTACTTCTACAATTAGTACTTTATGTACAAGTCTTGGCTTCCCCTTTATTGTTACCATCCTGCTCACTCCTGTTTTGTGCATTTCTATCTAATTATTAGAAAAAAAGGGGGGCAAAAACCGCGCTGTCAGATGTAGATGGGGGTAGCTACCTGCACAACAGATATACTGTAATATAAGAGCAAGTGGAAGTGGTAAAGTGCGGCGCTCAAAGTGATGGTATGTGTGACCAAAACTCAAGATGTAACCTCCATAGTGAAAGGATGGATACAACCAATGAAGTGGTTTGATTCACAAGCCTCGTACACACGACCGAGTTTCTCGTCAAAAAACGACAAGAAAACTGCTGGGAGAGCTTTCTTGCAGAGAAAACCGTTCGTGTGTATGGTTTCTCGTCGAGAAAACTGCCGGGAATCTCGACGAGAATAATAGAAAACCTGCTCTCTATTTTTTCGTCAGGATTCTCGTTTTTCTCGTCGGGTTTCTCGTCGGCCTGTTTTGCGACGAGAAAACCGGTCGTGTGTATGCTTTTCCAAGTCTTAAAAAATCGCGCATGCTCAGAATCAAGTATGAGACAGGAGTGCTTCTTCTGGTAAAACAAGCCTTCGTAAATGAGATAGCACATTCGTCACGCTGTAAATTATTGCATCGTTTAAATGTTGTGCATTTAAATCTTCTTTAGAATGGTACAATAATGAAAAATAATGAACTTGTTTTGCTGCTGATATTCTGACTAACTTTTTTAAACATTTTTCATGCTGATCTCATGAATATTTTGCTGTATTATATACAGAAAGATCTCCTTAATATTTATATATTTTACATTTGGAATACAGATCTTCATTTTAAATGATTATTAATTTATAGCGATCTCCATGATTTTAATTTTAATTTTTGTTGTGTCAAGTTTACCAAATTAATTTTATTATCTTGTATTTTTGGACCTTCAAGGAGATTGTTTTGTGTTATCTGTTCCTTTTATTTTATTTGTTTAAATGTATCTGCCTACTCCAAAGCTAAATTTTTTATAAAAAAAAAAAAAACACATAGTCAAGTATTAACTGGAAAAAAAAAACATTTATTCTGGTATAGAACAAAATAAATAGAAGGCAGCGCTGGAGAACCTGCTGCCATTTGTGCATCCATGGGACCCCAGAGCACACATCAACCCTGTGTGGACAATAAAATTGGGAGCTTGACAAGCACATCAGTTGTGAGCACAATCTGATGCTGGACTCCCAGAGGTCAGGGACAGCAGCAGGTGATATATATGTCCAAAGTCTGTGGTACTATAACAGGCTGCCTTCTGTCAGACCACATTGAAGCAAGGCCATCACTTTATGGTCTTCTTGGCAGCCTTCCCTGCAGCCTTCCTTGCAGCTTTCCTTTTGCGTATGGCTGGAGGCTGTGCCACTGGAGGTGTACTTCTGTCAGGAGGAGGAGGAGGAGGAGGAGGAGGTTGAGGTTGCGTAAGCTGGGCGACCTCACATATGGCCGTATTGGGGGTAATTCTCCCCATCACCCCCTTGTTCATTAAGGTGATCAGCAGGGGCTCGCATAGGAGGCATTGTTCCATGCTCATAATATTGAATTTGGCCCCAACTAGGCCAGCAATGGCCTCTTCGGTGGATGTTGGCTCCTGGAGGGTGGCGTGTGCCTCTCTAATTAGGGCCATTGCTGCCTCACTTGTGCTCCTGTCCCTCCTGGTTCTTTTTGTAAGGCGGATGGGAGGCACCTGAGATCTGGTCCTGCTACTTGGCCCGGCCACCTCCTGTGTGCCACTGGGCCCTGCCACCTCCTGGATCACAGTGGGCCCTGCCACCTCCTGGCTCACAGTGGGCCCTGCCTCCTCCTGGCTCACAGTGGGCACTGCCACCTCCTGGCTCACAGTGGGCCTTGCCTCCTCCTGCCTGACACTTTCCAGACCCTCATCCTGGCTGATGTCATCCTGTGTATGAAAAAGGGACATAGTTTTAGTTTTTGGTTCATCATTTACACACAATTTTTAGCTCATGACTGTTGCAAATTGAATGTAAATCAATAGAAAAGACTATCATTATGACCCCAGCAGTTTTCATTCTTCTTCCCAAATTTTTGGGCCACTACTGTCTTTTGATATTTAAAAAACTTTTTGATCAAACTTTTTTTTTTTGGTTTACATATTACATTTTTGGTTGCTGCATTAATTTTATCACAAAAAATGTTTATAAAATGCTATACCTGGCTCCAGATGTCCAAATCAGGTTCTTCCAGGATGGCTGCCTCCTCTTGCTCCAGAGAAGGCTCAGGTTGGCTGCAGGGAAGTCTGGGGGGGAAGACTGGACAGTGATGGCCTTGGCTCAATGTGGTCATCCAGAAAGGACATCCTGCTGTAGTACCACAAAATCGGGACATATACATCTTTTGCTGCTGCTCCTGACCTCTGAGAAGCCAGGACCCTAAAGCGCTCAGTCCTGTATGTGCCTCTCAAGCTCCCAATTTTACTGTCCACCTGTTGGATGGTTCTGTGGGTATCTTGGTCTGCACAAATGGGAGCAGGCTCTCCAGCGCTGCTTTCCTCACACCTTTTTTTCTGTGAATTCGGTTTTTGGTCTCCCACAGAGCGGGTATCTCCCTTACACGGTCAATAGATTCCCCCAGAAATTCTTTATCTAAGAAAGCATTAATTTTTTGTCTGCAAGACAAAACACAAGACAAAAAAAGTAATGTCAGTCACACAGTCTAAACTCAAGAAAATCTTAATCCCCATATATATCCTCAACCAATCTCTAGGCAGTATAGGCCACCGATTTCACAAAGTATAAAAATCACATACCTTCGGTCTCACGTCCGTCACTTTTCCTCCTCTCTCCGCACACAGAACGTAGTAACTTCACATGTGTGTTTGCTTTATATACACTACGCATGCGTGAAACTCTGCACACGTCGCTCCGCACACGTCGCCCACCCATGACGTTCACATTATTAACTTTTCCCCGCCCCTTCTCTTTTGGCGCGCAGACAGATATGGCGGAGTCACAGCAGGTGTCTGGTAATTCATCAAATAACGATGATGAGACCAGCCCGGACCGTGAAACGTCACGATCAAGGAGGAGATTCAAGGCATCTAATATGTCTTACGCGGAGATGGCGGAGATGGTGGACATATTGCTAATAAAGAGATTACTTAACGTGCATCCTCACAGGGTGACTCTGTGGATGCACAAGTAAATGTGCCAACGTCCCGATATAACAGAGAGAATATAGATAAACTAAGGAATGGACTTTAGGCGGCACATGAGTAAATATTGTAAAAAACTAGGAGTATTTATTTTAGAAACAATCATAAAAATACAAGTAAACATTCAAAAAATGTGATTGACAGTCTATTCGTATTTGGATACACGGCTCAGGCTAATATTTAACAATGCTTCAGAGTTAGATTTGTAAAATGTAAATGCACTTCATCCTAAATGAAAATACAAAACCAGTAGCCACAGTCTAATAAAGCAGTAATCATAAGAAGCGGGTGGTGTTTAGCCATAGATCCAGTGTATCCGATGAAATCTTGGATTGCTCAACCGGTTTTCGCGATTTAACGCTTCTTCAGGAGCATAATAGTAGATCGAGTGTGCTACAATTGCAGCGGCACACCTTAGTAAAGTTCAATTGGCAGTTTGTTTATAACAGACAGCCAATAAGGGTAAAGGTCAAAATAGGCGATGGCTGGGTATGCTGCTAGGTGAGGCTACAAACGAGTAACAACAGGTAGTGTCCTCCAGAGTTTGGAAAACTGTGTGTATCAGAACATATAAGAAAGGGCTATGTATGCACCATGAGAAACCCTGGTGCACATTCGAGTCAGAGGGTAACTGACCCCAAGAAGCCTATGGTAGATGGGCAGGCTATTGACCTGCACCTTGGCAAAAATACTGCAGTTTCCAAACGATCCAGAGGAGTCCTAGCAGTCAGCCGTTCATGATCCTCTGGATCGTTTGGAAACTGCAGTATTTTTGTCAAGGTGCAGGTCAATAGCCTGCCCATCTACCATAGGCTTCTTGGGGTCAGTTACCCTCTGACTCGAATGTGCACCAGGGTTTCTCATGGTGCATACATAGCCCTTTCTTATATGTTCTGATACACACAGTTTTCCAAACTCTGGAGGACACTACCTGTTGTTACTCGTTTGTAGCCTCACCTAGCAGCATACCCAGCCGTCGCCTATTTTGACCTTTACCCTTATTGGCTGTCTGTTATAAACAAACTGCCAATTGAACTTTACTAAGGTGTGCCGCTGCAATTGTAGCACACTCGATCTACTATTATGCTCCTGAAGAAGCGTCAAATTGCGAAAACCGGTTGAGCAATCCAAGATTTCATCGGATACACTGGATCTATGGCTAAACACCACCCGCTTCTTATGATTACTGCTTTATTAGCCTGTGGCTACTGGTTTTGTATTTTCATTTAGGATGAAGTGCATTTACATTTTACAAATCTAACTCTGAAGCATTGTTAAATATTAGCCTGAGCCGTGTATCCAAATACGAATAGACTGTCAATCACATTTTTTTAATGTTTACTTGTATTTTTATGATTGTTTCTAAAATAAATACTCCTAGTTTTTTACAATATTTACTCATGTGCCGCCTAAAGTCCATTCCTTAGTTTATCTATATTCTCTCTGACATATTGCTAAAGTCGGATTATGATGCAAAGCATGGGCCATATACACAACCTAATCTAAGGAAGGCCAAAATTATGAAGAAAGTAGTGAAAAGTCTGAAGAAGAATTTCGGGGTGAAAAGATCAAAGGAGCAGCTTAGAAAGAGGTGGTCTGACCTGAAACTGAGGGAGCCGGAGCAGTTAAGGACCATTAAGAAAATGCTAGAAAAAAGTAAGTACTTCTCCTGTGTTCCTATTATTGTATTTCAGAACTTGCATGTTGCTCCATGTTGTTGCTTTTTACTATTGTACCTTAGAAAATGGCATCTCTCAAAATTTAGTGGGCCCAGTAATCGGTTGTTACAGACACATCGTTTGCCCACTACATACGATGTTTGGCGAAGATACAGGGTTCCAATAATTTATATACATGCCTGTTTTTATTCCATAAATGTTAGTACATTGTTGTTTAGATCATGGCTTAAAATTTCAAGTCTAGACCTACTAGCCAGGCAAAAACCTTACTCTCCACTAGTTGCCCCACCAAACCTTTCCCAGGTCCGTCCCCCAACCCTGCCCCCTTAAAGCCCTGCCCCTTAAAGCCCCGCCCCCTTAAAGCTTATGAAATTACATTTTTCTTTAGAATAAAGAGTCCAAAATATAAAAAAAATCTGTGTCCCCAGAGAGCCTCCCCTTGCATCAGTGTCCCCAGAGAGCCCCCCCTTACTTTAGTGTCCCCCAGAGGGCCTCCCTCTAAATAAGTGTCCTCAGATGGCTCCCCATCTTACCTTTTAGCTGGTGGGTGTAGGGATGTGCACCGTTGGCAGGTGGCCTCTTCTCGTGTCCCCCACAGCGGTGGAGAGCGGACCTCTCCTCGAGCCCCCCGTGGCAGTGGAGAGCGGACCTCTCCTTGTTTCTCCCTCAGCGGTGGAGAGCGGAACTCTCCTGCACCTGTCCCCTGTAAGAAGCCGCAAACCGGAAGTCGGAAACCAGGAGTCGGCTTCAAAATGAGGCTTGGAGCGCAGGTGCACAGCAAATTGATCCCCGGGGCCTGGGGATCACATTGCGCTCTGTTACTGCACTCGCCCAATGGTAGTTTATGCTCGCATTTGGCGAGCGGGCGAGTGCATTTTTCAAGCCCTGGTCTAGATGATGTGTTTGGAACTAGAATGAAATGCAAACTCGAATCAGTGTAAAGGAGAGGACACTCAGCAGCTGTTTACACATCTGCACTCTGGAGCACTAGTGTGGGCCACCAGAACAACCTTTTTAGGGTGCCCCACACAGGTGCATCAGTTTATTTTTGGGGTGCCTCCATGTGTAAAACTTGTCATAAAAAGGTGAATAGTCAAGATTTGTTTATTTTAAAATGTCTTTTTTTAGGGGATGAAAATGTTGTTGAGAAAGAAAGTCCTCGTTTCTCTAGTGATAGTGCCCAAAGAATCATCCAGCAAGTTATGGAGTGTAGTAGTGAACTGGACAGAATGAAGCAAAGAATGAATGTTATGGAGCAAATATTTAAGGACATCATTGATGTTTTGGGGCGAATTGAATGAAGCACAAAACCCCCCTTTTTCTATTTTTCTGTAAAACATTTTTCACTTTTATACAATCAAGCCAAAATTTGAAGATGCACACAGTGTGTCAACATGTGCCATCTGCCATCAGGGGATATCCATGTACGGGTTTTGTGGATGCAACCCCTTCCTCGCATTTCAAGTGGGTGAAAGGAAGAAGGGGTTGCACCCCCAAAACACGTCCATTGATCACCCATGATGGCAGATAGCAGATGTTGACAATAGGGATCAGGAGGGAAATACCCCTTTTTAAAAACACTCTAAATTGTGTGCATCTTCAAATTTTGGCTTGGTCAGAGGTGACAACACCCCATATTATGAAGGGCAGATAGAGGCATTTTTCTTAAAATAGAATGTCTGATATTGCCGAGAGGTTTACAATGTTTTATTTTGTTGTATGGTAATGAGAGTTTTGTATTTTCTTACCCCCAAAAAAAGGCATGTTTATGGCCAAACCAAAAAATTTAAAAACTTTTCTAACATCAGAAGTGTTATATTTACCATGTGTGTGAATGTGCACAGAGTAAAATGTTTGAAGAACAACAAAGTGGAGCTTCTTTATCAAATACGCTCTAACCTTTTTTGTGTATATTTTTGGTGTTACCAGTGAAATGGTTGGTATTTACTAAAGGAAAATACACTTGTCACTACAAATGCACTAGGAAAAACTAAGAGACAGCTAAAAAAAAAACACAAGCAATACATCAAAAATCTGATTAAACAAGATATTTATTTTTGGTTTGTCCAAATTTTTTTATGCATGGCCTGGTATAGGAATTGCCCCCCTACCCGTGAAATATTCAACATATTTCTGCCGAACCTCACAGGCATTTTGGGGGGGCAAGCCAGGACGGCCAGATTCTAGGCCTGGCAGGGTATTGACATTTGAAAGTCCTGCCTCAGGCCCAATTGAGGCCATATAATTTGGTGATTTGATTCGAAGATAATTGTGTAGCACACAGCAACAGAATACTACGTAGTTCAGTTTGTACTCCGCCAAGTTAATTGGTGTCATGAAAAGGCGGAACCGGCTGGCCATTATGCCAAAGGCATTCTCCACAACTGTTCGGGCCCTGGCCAGCCGGTAGTTGAACACCCTCTTCTCCGGGGTCAGGGTCCTCTGGGCAAATGGCCTCATGAGATGCGGTCCCAGTCCAAAGGCTTCATCAGCCAAAAACACAAAGGGGAGTCCTTCAACATTCCCTGCATCCGGTGGCAATGCAAGGTCATCACTCTGGAGACGGAGGGCAAACTCTGTCTGGCTGAAGGCTCCCCCATCGGACATCCAGCCATTCTTCCCCACATCCACATAGAGGAATTCATACTGTGCTGACACCACCGCCATCAGCACAATATTATGAAACCCCTTATAATTGAAGAAGTAGGACCCAGAACGGGGTGGTGGCACGATGCGGACGTGCTTCCCGTCAATGGCTCCACCGCAGTTGGGGAAGTCCCACCGCGTGGCAAACTCCGATGCCACAGTTTGCCATTCCTGTGGCATGGAAGGAAGCTGTGGAGTCAAACAAGATAAACAAATATTAGTACTTTTGCACATAACATTGCAAGCAGATTATACAAAAATACATTCTTGGGGAGGATTGGTTAGCCGCGATCGACATCAAAGATGCTTATTGCACATTCCCATCTTTCCAGTCCACCAAAAATTTCTATGCTTTGCAGTAGAAGGGCGCCATTTTCAGTTCAGAGCCTTACCCTTCGGTTTGGCCACAGCACCACGAGTGTTTACAAAAAATTCTGGCCCTTTATTGGCCAATCTAAGAACACAAGGTGTAATGATAATGGCATATCTGGATGACTTGTTGCTGATAGACCACTCAGTGAAAAAACTAGACGTGGTCGTTCACAAGACAATCAAGTATCTGGAATCTCACGGTTAGATTATCAACCGAGACAAGTCAGCCCTAAAAACCAGTCAAAAGTCTGGAATACTTGGGGCTAAGGTTGGATTCAGGCCAGAGAAAAATATTCTTGCCTCGAGGAAAGGTGTTGTCTTTGAAAGATTTAATCCACTTAGTGGGTACAAAAAAGACAGCCGTCCATACGCCTGTATATGAGGCTGCTGGGAAAAATGGTGGCATCATTCGAAGCAGTACCCTACGGTCAATTCCATTCAAGGAATTTGCAAGGGGCCATACTGTCAGCCTGGAACAAAAAAGTTCAGGCCCTAGACTTACAATGTCCTTGTCCCCTTCCGTTCGCAAGAGCCTCCGTTGGTGGTTGGTTCCCCAGAATCTGGAAAAAAGGAAATCCTTCAGTCCGATTTCTTGGAAGGTGGTCACTACAGATGCCAGCCTTATAGGCTGGGGAGCAGTACTGGAGCAATAGTCTCTCCAGGGCAGATGGTCGGATGCAGAAAAGGCCCTGCCCATCAATCTCTTAGAGATACGAGCAGCCCGGTATGCCCTAGTAGCATGGACATCCAAACTCCAAGGGTCCCCTGTCAAAATTCAATCAGACAATGCCACAGCAGTGGCATATATCAATCATCAGGGGGGCACCAGGAGTCGTGCAGCCCAGAGGGAAGTAAATTACATCCTGAAATGGGCAGAAAAATATGTCCCAGCCATATCTGCGGTATTCATTCCAGGAGTGGAGAATTGGAAGGCGGACTTTCTAAGTCGCCAGCAATTAGGCCCAGAGGAAGGGTCCCTTCACCCCGAGGTTTCTGGACAATATGTCAGCGGTGGGGAACATCGGATGTAGATCTTCTAGCATCCAGATTCAACGCAAGGGGGGACAGGTTTGTCTCTCGGACAAGGGATCCCCTAGCTTGCGGCTCGGATGCCCTAGTGTTCCCTTGGGATCAGTTCAAGCTGATATATGCATTCACACCGCCACAATGGTTACCTCGATTACTCCGCAGAATCAGGGTAGAAAAGAAACCAGTGATTCCGGTGGCTCCAGCGTGGCCCCGAAGAGCGTGGTACGCGGAGATTGTAAAATGTCACTGGGGAGTCCTTGGACTCTCCCACGTCGTCCGGACCTGCTTTCGCAAGGACCGATATACCACCCTTCCTGACCAGCCCTAGGTTTGACGGCCTGGCTATTGAAGCCCACATTCTAAAAAAGAGAGGGCTCTCTAATTCTGTGGTATCTACCATGATCAATGCCAGGAAACCGGTATCCAGGCAGATCTACTATAGAATCTGGAAGGCGTACATCGCCTGGTGTGAGGCCAGGAAATGGCATCCACGTAAATACGTAATAGGTAGGATTCTGGACTTCCTACAATGGGCTGTAGATAGGAAGCTTGCCTTGAGTACTATCAAGGGTCAGATTTCGGCCTTGTCAATATTTTTTCAAAGGCCCTTGGCTTCGCATTCACTAGTCAAAGCCTTTATACAAGGAGTGATGCGTATTAGTCCTCCGGTTAATATTCCCATATGTCCATGGGATCTAAACTTGGTTCTGTCGGTTCTACAGAAACAACCATTTGAACCATTACAGCATATTTCCTTGGTGCTTCTCACCAGGAAATTGATTTTTCTAGTAGCCATTTGTTCGGCTAAAAGAGTATCGGAATTAGCAGCTATGTCCTGTAAGGAGCCATATCTGGTTATCCATAAGGACAGAGTAGTGTTACGTCCTCATCCAGCCTTTCTTCCTAAGGTGGTATCGAGTTTTCATTTGAACCAAGATGTGGTTCTTCCTTCTTTTTTCCCCAAACCTACTTCGGTAGAGGAAAAGTTATTGCATTCTTTGGATGTAGTAAGAGCAGTTAAAGCTTATCTAAAAGCCACTGCTCAGATTCGCAGAACGGATACTTTGTTTATTCTGCCGGAAGGCCCCAGAAAGGGTCAGGCAGCGTCAAGATCTACTTTAGCCAAGTGGATTCGACAGGTCATAATACAAGCCTATGGCTTGAGAAGAAGACCGCCTCCGTTCAAAGTTAGAGCGCACTCCACGAGAGCAGTTGGAACTTCATGGGCAGTGCATCACCAGGCCTCCCTGGCTCAAATCTGTAAGGCCGCAACATGGTCTTCAGTACACACGTTTACTAGGTTCTACCAGGTGGACGTTAGAAGTCAGGAGGATGTCGCCTTTGGGCGCAGTGTGTTGCAGGCCGCAAAAGATCCTCATGTCTGATAGCGCTCAGCTTATATATGGTGTATCCCCCCCCTCATTTGGCATTGCTTTAGGACATCCCATTAGTAATGACTATGTCGCTCTGTGTCCCGTGATGTACGAGAAAGAAAATAGGATTTTTATAACAGCTTACCTGTAAAATCCTTTTCTTGGAGTACATCACGGGACACAGAGCTCCCGCCCCTCTTTGGGGACACTTATTGCTTTGCTACAAAACTGAGGTGCTCCCGGATGGGAGGGGCTTATATAGAGGAGGGTACTTCCGGTTTTGGAAGTTGCCAGTGCCAGCACCTGACGGTATCTATATAACCCATTAGTAATGACTATGTCGCTCTGTGTCCCGTGATGTACTCCAAGAAAAGGATTTTACAGGTAAGCTGTTATAAAAATCCTATTATTAAGGCTTACCTGTAGGTGCATGAAATATCTCCTTAACCTACACGGTTAAGGAGATATTTGCATTTAAAACCGGCGCCGCTGACGTCACGCGCATGCGCATGGGGTTAATCCCATTCACAAATTCGGCTAGGTCGCAGCATTCTACGACGTAGCCGAATTCGACGGCTCCTGCGCAGAGTCACGTCTTCGCTGCTCCGGCCAATCACAGCGCCGGAGCGGCGCTGTGATTGGCTGGTGCGGCGATACCCGGAAGTAACATTACGGCTATCGCCGCAGCAATGGCTGCGTCTGGAGAGAGGGGCGCGGACTGCTTCGGGGGCCCCAATCTAAGGTAAGTGGTACATAATGAGCTAGTATGCTAGTCATACTAGCTCATTATGCCTTTCTCTTGCAGGTTGCCTCAAAAAAAAAAAAAAAAGGATTAGTGGGTTTACAACCACGTTGGTCGAACCAAAAATAGTTATGCGCTGTGGCAAATTCCAACAGCTCTATAATATAACTGCACTGAACCTCTGTGATGGAAGGATCTTTGTTCAAAAAGTAAGTGACAGCTTCAATACCTAAAGTGTGGGGGATGCAAGTATATAGGGAGGCAACATCGGCCGTAGCCAATATGTAGTCACCCCGTATGTCTATCTGTTTCAGTAACTGAATAGTATGGCTGGTATTTCTAAGATATGAAGGAACATGTTTGACTAGTGGCTGTAAGAAAAAGTCAATGTATCGGCCAATTCTTGAGGTGACCGAATCAATGCCACTTATGATAGGACGACCAGGTAGGTGGATGGGGTCCTTATGGATCTTAGGAAGAAAAAATATACTAGGGATCCTAGGTGCTAAAGGCACCAAATAGGATCGCTCTTTTTGGTTTAATATTTTAGTTTTGAATCCTTTGTCAACTAAAGCTACTAGTTGGTTCCTAAAACTGTTAGTGGGATTAATGGGTATTTCTCTATAGGTCTCAATATCACAGAGAATTTTGTGCATCTCTTGTTTGTAATCTATCCTATCCAAAACTACAATACCCTCGCCTTTGTCGGGGGAGTGTTAAACTATGTCCTTGTTCTCACGAAGTGATTTAATGCCAGCTTGTAACGCAGGATTACTGCAAGGCTTTTTGATAGGTAATTGGGCCAAATCACTGAGAACAAGATCCTTGAAAATGCTGACAGCCAGAGCAACAGGAACAGGGGGGTTAAACAAAGAGGGATTCGACAATCCAGAATGTACTGTACCTGAAGTAGCGGCTGTCTCATAGCATTCACAAGGATTGGACACAAGATATCTCTGAATATTGATTTTTCTGATGTATTTTTGTACATCGATAAAAGTGTGAAATTTGTCCAGCTTTTTTGGGGGGGCATATTTTAAACCCTTATCTAAAATGGATAATTCATCATTAGTCAATGTCTTGGAACTCAAATTAAAAACGCCTTGGCCCACTATGTTCTTCTCCTTTTTCCTTTGGATTCTCCTGCCGCCTCTGCGCACTCTTTTGGGTCTGGAGCCCTTTTTTGTCCCTGCGTGTCCTCTTGAAAAACCTGATTCTCATATAGATGTTGATCACATTTGGTTATTTCTATATGGAAGTGGTTCATAATTGTCCTCAATGTAATAACGGTAATTATCATTGTAGGTATCTTGCAAAGGGGTGAATCTATTGTATGTGGTAGTATAGGGGCGTTGAGAGGGTCTCATTTGCATATTATGCTGGGCTGGATAGTCATTATATTGGGAGGGGGTGTTCTATTGTGAACAGTACTCTTGTTCTCTCTGGTGCTGAGGTTTAGAGTCACGCTGGCGACCTCTAAAGTCACCTCTTCCACCCCTCCTTTTGAAATTGTTTCCACCACCCCTGTGTGATTGAGAAGGAGTGCATGAACTCGGGTTCCTATTCCTATGTTGTAATGGAGGGTCTTCCTTAGGTTGTCGACCTCTGTTCTGGGGAGTTTGTCTATGACTGGCAGGATTAGGCTGGATAGAACCTGCCGTATTGTTAGCACTGACGTCTGCCTCCATAGGAGTCTCTGACGTGCGTTCGGCTACAATAAATTTCTGCCAGCCAAAGACTGCTCCAGATTTATAGTCCCCCGAGTCTCTGGAATATTTTTTATGTTTTTTATGTTTTTTATTTTTTTGGTCTCTGTCTTCTTTTTGAAGATTCATAGAAAGAGAATTGTACTCATTAGAATTTTAAAAGGACAAAAGTTTGTCCTTTGTTTCTTTAATTTTCCTGTCTAGTGCTTGTAGCCTATTCCTTTTTCTGGTAACCAGAAAGTCTAGGAATTTGGTGCCAGCCTTTTAAAGTATTTGAACCAGGAGTCCAGGTCTGGGTCACCCTGTTGAGGATTAAAGTCCCACCTCCAACTCCTGGGTACCATACCTTCAGAGATGTATTGTTCTAAAAATATGACATCCCATTGGAGATGGAGCTCTGAAGTCATGATGTTTTTAAGCCTTAGGAAAAGGCCACCAATCTCACTGTCACTTAGTGACAGTAAAGACACCCTCGGTATTCACCGTACGTGTAGCTCTGTATTCGAAAATATCCATAATGGTTTCTCCTTGTACAGAACCCAAACTGCAGCAGTTTTAAATATAAACAGAATAAAATAGAAAAAAAGGGGGGCAAAAACCGCGCTGTCAGATGTAGATGGGGGTAGCTGCCTGCACAACAGATATACTGTAATATAAGAGCAAGTGGAAGTGGAAAAAGTGCAGCGCTCAAAGTGATGGTATGTGTGACCAAAACTCAAGATGTAACCTCCATAGTGAAAGGATGGATACAACCAATGAAGTGGTTTGATTCACAAAATGGTAAATGATACAAAATAATGGAATAAACAATAATAAATAAACCTATAAATGGAATTGGACACCATGAATGGCGAAAGCAGATTAAGCAAGTGAACAAGTGATTGTGAAGTCCTAATTCCAATGTGCTTATGGTGCTCAAATGGTTAAATTGGTATATGAAAGGATGGTATATATTCTAAAAAAACATTGCAAAAACATTAAGAACACCATCAGTGGCAATGGACCAAATATATTGGTGAGCAAGTAAATAAAAAGTCCAAGTATTCCAAAGTGCTAAAAGTGATTTAAATGTATAGTTGTCTGCAGGTAATCCACCACGTGAAGATCAAAGGCTTACCAGACGAGTTGGACCGAGCAAGGTGTACGCCTGATGGGTCAAACGTGCTTGTTGGTGTAGTACATCCAGGGAGAAGTACAGCAAGCACAGCTTCAAATATAGACCAGGCAGAGAAGTTTCACAATATTGACATCAATGAATATCCACCATAGATTAAGCCACGATACTTCATGTACAAATCCTCCCAATGTATCATATGGTAAAAGGAGAAAAATTGTCCCACATAGTGTGATTCTGTTTAAAATGAGAGCATTTATTTGTAAAATATAAAGGGGTCACTCACATTTGAGAAGACATATAAAAGCATATAAGATCAAAATTACACAGTGGCATCAGCAGAGCCCTTCCCAAAGTTTTGTCCTAATAAGGCATCTTCTGGGGTGCTGGTCCACTGCGTATTTATAGGTATAGAGATACCCCAAATGAGGGCCAGCTCCACAATTGGCAAAAAACCTTAACAAGCCACTTCCTGTTAGTAAAGATGGCGCCCATGGCTTGCACCTCAAGCCTCACTCGGCTTCACGTCGGAAACCCTACTGCGCATGCGCGAGGCCCACTCTTCTCTCCTACAGGCCCGGCGACAGGGGGAGGAGGAGCCAGCTGTGACGTCAATATCCGCGGCTGGGGCTCCCGGAAGTGGGAAAGGATACCTTTCAAAGACAGGAATCCTGTCCCCTTCCCCCCCGAAAGGTGCCAATTCTGATCCCTGTATTAGTGTCATGGGTGACGGTAGTTAGCATCAGTCTTATATAGGTTCAGGGTCCCGCCATATATTCCCTAATAAAGATTTAGCCCCCTGATCGCCCCCCAGTTAACCGTTTCACTCCCTGTCACAGTGTCATTAGTACAGTGTACAGATCTTTTTTTTCTGATCACTGTATTAGTGTCATGGGTGATGCCAGTTAGCGTCAACGTCACTTAGCATCAATCCCAGACAGCGGCAGATTTTAACCCTTTGATTGGCAGTAACACTAACAAACTATACAGCTCCATTACTAGTATAGTGTCTGAATGGATTAATATATTTGATCTGATCAGAAATAAACTAGCATCCCCAGTATAGTGTTCCAAAAAACATGGCATTAGCAGGATCAGCCCTGACACCTGCGTTTAGCCCCTCCGGCCGCCCCCCAAACACTTCCTGTACATGGTACACAAAAATGACGTGCCGAAATAGCTCAGTTGGGAGAGCGTTAGACTGAAGATCTAAAGGTCCCTGGTTCGATCCCGGGTTTCGGCAGCTGTTGAAGCTTCAACAAGTAATCAGGCTGGAGCTTGCTTGCTTCTTTCGCTATCGATATGGGGATTTTAAACAGGAAAGAGAGCATCTAGTGCCCCTGGCTATTGTCTACTGATAATCTATTCACTACCTAAGATTCACAAAACTTTATCTAACCCCCCGGGTCGACCCATCATCAGTGGTATAGATTCTATAACATACGTTATCTAACCCCCCGGGTCGACCCATCATCAGTGGTATAGATTCTATAACATACGTAAGTACATAGATTTCTACCTACAACCACTGGTGATGGGTACCCCATCGTTCCTAAAAGACACTAAGCATGTTATTAATATCCTAAATAACATTGAGTGGCAACCAACTTGCCTATTGGTGACTGCGGATGTCGCTTCTTTGTATACATCAATTTCTCACCAACTAGGATATGAAGCTGTGCAACACTTTCTCCGTAGAGTTTTTACCATCTCGACCACACAGCGCAATTTTGTTTTGGAATTGTTGGATTTTTCAATGACCCACAATTATTTTTGGCATAATGGAATTTTTTTCCTTCAAACAAAAGGGGTGGCCATGGGAGCCAAGTTCGCTCTGAGCATGGCCAACCTCTTCATGTCAAAGTGGGAGGAGGATGTGATTCTACACAACAAGCGTTCAGAGCTTGTTGTGTGGAAAAGATTAATCAATTACATCTTTTTTGTCTGGAATGGTGACGTTGAAGCTTTCCTGACCCATTTGAATGACAATGATCAAGGAATTGTCCTCACCCATGAGATGAGTTCCACTGAGAGGCATTTTTTGGATCTTAAGATCTTTATACTAGAAGGGAGGATAGCTACTTCAACGTTTAAAAAAAAATAACTGATAGGAATGGTTTCATTCCTCTGGATTCCTGCCATCATCAGTCATGGTTGACAGCAGTACCTAAGGGTCAGTTTTTACAATTAAAAGGAAACTGCACCAATTCCGCTGACTTGCTTAGGGAAGCTTCAGTCTGAAAAACAAGGTTTCTCGCAAAGGGATATGACGGTGGGGATCTCGACCCCCTTATAGTGGAGATCAGCAACAAAGATCGCCAGGAGCTTTTTGGGGGATCAAGTGGCCCGAAAGTCCAACGTAGGTGATTCTGGTTTGGCCTTTTTGATCACTTTTTTTAGTCAGCACTAGGCGATCAAAAGAATCCTTAAGAAATACTGGTCAATCATTAAAAATGATCGAGTGCTGGGTCCCTTTTTGTCTGATTGGCCTTGTGTTATATTTAGGGGGCACCTAATTTGAGGAACACCATAGCGCCAAACGTCCCTGACCACCCTATTGGACCAACCTTTTTTGGAGACTTGAAGGGGTACTATCTTTGTGGAAAATGCCAAGCCTGTAAGATTAATGCTCATCGAGGTAGAAGGATAACTGAATTTACTTCAGCAGGTACAAGGGTCACCTATCCTATAAAAACATTTATCACATGCACGACAAAATGTGTGGTCTATGTTCTCAGGTGCAGCTGTGGCCTCGACTATGTGTGACGTACTATACGTATGCTACATATTAGGCTAGGTGAACATATAGCCAATATCAAAAAAGGCTTTGATAAGCATAATGTTTCAAAGCATTATGACCTTTGTAGCCCTTGAGAAATATGTACCCCATTGGCGTGGTAGCAATGGAAAACGGAATATCTCTAGGGCAGAAACCAACTGGATATTTAGACTGGGGTCCCATATACTTGGGGGCTTGAATGTTGAGTGGGACATCAACTGTTTTATTAATAACAGCTGATGTCCCCTCATAGGGCCATGAGCCAATAAAAGCAAAAATCATTTCTACGCTTCTTTTCTTTTTACTTAGTTTTTTCCTTTTTTAAGAATGGGGTAACTTTTAGATTATGTCTAGTAATTCTATATACTGTAATGGAATTACTGTCTCTGGTGGTTTAACGTCAGAGAACCTAGGAATTATATATTTATATCATTCTATTACAAACATAATTTTTTATTTATACTTACTTTCTATGGTATTCCACTGTTGGCAGTACATGGAAGCGGGTTCCGTTCCCTCTCCTTAACTAGTTACCTTTTAATAATTGAATTTGCAATAAAGCTGAATTTTTTACTCTTTGGCCACATGATAGCAGTATATACACTTTGTAAGCACCTGACACGCTTTAATGAATGTGTGGTTTTATGCGCTAATGGGTGTTGGCAACCGTCAGTATTTTTACTGGCAGCCAGTAAAAAACAGGTACCTTTCTCCTGCCAGTAAATGCCAGTGACAGAAAAAGGTCGCCAGTAAAAAATAAGGTGGTGATGTTTGGCTTAGAACCGCACATGCACAGTTCCAGTCTGGAGCTGGCCAGGACCATCAGTGTGCCTGCTCCAGTGTATTCAGGCGGTGCTGGCGGTAGGTCTGGCGGAGGCAGGGCCTGAGCGTGTTGTGTGATGTCATGGTGCAAGGGAGACGAGCGAAACGGCCAGGGCCTTGTGGAACGGGAGAAAGGCAAGCTGGAAGCGGGACTGTCAGTGCTGTTTGGACTGGACTGAAGGGACCACCTGGTGTGGAAAGAGACTGTCACTGTGACTCCGAAGGGGATGTGCAGGTGAGGTGTCATCATCTGTGCTGCTGCACACTGCTGTCAAGCCTCGTACACACGGCCGAGAATCTCGTCAGGAAAAAACACGTTGTTTTTCACGACGAGATTCTTGAATAATAATCTTGTCCCGGCCGAGTGTACACACGTACGATTCAAAAGAACCGCCGTTCTTTTGAATGGCACGAACGTGGTGACGTCATTGACTACGACGAGCATGCGCTCGTCACATTCAATGCCGTCGCCGCCATCTTGCTACACCCTACCTATGCCTAGAAAGCTACTGCGCATGCGTCAAAGTCATTTCGAGCACGCGCGGGTTTCCACGGCGATAGGTAAGTGTACACACTCTCGGGTTTCTTTTGTAAATGGCAGTAAAAATGTGGCTGTGCCAGTAAATTTTGGGCGTTGAGTCAGTAAATTTCATTCTGGTAGGTTGGCAACACTGGCGCTAATGAACATCTTTAGTTCATCTATTATTATCATCTATTATTATTAAGGAGTGGTCTAAGTTCTTTGATCACATGTACCTAATGAGCACCCTGGTTGTTTTTTTCCATCTAACCAATGGGGGTGCTTCTCTGTCCTACCAAGGAACTATTTCGAGCGTCAGGGCAGGCGTGTGGGCTTATCCCTGATGACTGATCACATCTGACGTAACGATCGTCGGGACGCTACACACACACACGCTCTGCGCATGCTCGATCACCCTCACATGTTAACGTGACTACAATTTTGTTTGGAATTCCATTTTTAACTTTTAAATTTGAGTGACTCGGCTGTGGGTCAACTCATATCATGCAGCATTGCATCTGATTTTCAACAAAGCCCATTTTAGCAATTTTGCACTATTGGAGCTTTTTTCTTTTTTCACATGCACATTTGTTTGTTGCACTCTGGCATTGAAACCATGGGATCGGATCCGATTACTGCCTGACAGCAACGGAAGTCCACCGCCTGATACTTGGAAAAAACGCATGGTGGAGAATCTTCATGGTATCCCTCTAATGGATGCTAGATCCTACAAGCCTTTCTGACCCCCCTTTCGCTGGCTTTCTGGTAAGCCTCTTGTAGTTTCAAGGTGACGGGTTTCACGTGGTCAAGTGGCTTATAAGCTCCATTTATTATGACAGTTTTCCTCACTGAAGGCTCACAGCACCTGAATTTATGAACTGTATCAACTTTCATACGCACATTAGGTGTTTAGTGGCAATTTGAGCACTTATATGATTTATTGGATTCTGTATTTATAATAATATGTCTACATGAATTCATTATATAATTAATGTTTAAACCATTAATGTTCACATTTTGCACCATTGCATTTTATTTAAAATCTGTCAATAGCAATTTTTTTTTAATGTTTTTTAAGCGCTGCACTTTTTGTTATTTATACCAGAATAATGCCTGCAGGTTTAGGCATCATCTTGGTATTGTTTTTTTCACCCGGCGGTCGGCTTTCATCTAAAAGCAATCCTATTGACTAATTAGCCGCTAGACTGCTTTTACAAGCAGTGGGAGGGGACATCCCCCCCTCCTGCCGCCTTCTATGGTTTTCTCTGGCTCTCCTGTCCCACAGGGGAACCCAAGAATGCATTTCGTGGTTCCGCCTGCTGACCATAGAGCTGATCGGAGACCAGAACAATTCCAAATCTCTCTATGGCCTAAGAAACCGGAAGCTATGAGCATTTCATCACTTCCGTTTCGCCAGATATAAACAGCGCCATTGGAAAATTGGGAAAGCATCTTATCACACCGATCTTGGTGTGGTCAGATGCTTTAAGGGCATAGGAGGAGAGATCTAGAGTCTAATAGACCCCAATTTTTTTAACCCCTTGCTTACTGGGCACATAAACCCCCTTTCTGCCCAGGCGAAATTTCAGCTTTCGGCACTGCGTCGCTTTGAATGACAATTGCGCGGTCGTGACACGTGGCTCGCGAACAAAATTGACGTCCTTTTTTTCCCACAAATAGAGCTTTCTTTTGGTGGTAATTGATCACCTCTGCGTTTTTTTTTTTTTTTTTTGCGCTATAAACCAAAAAAGAGCGACAATAAAAAAAAAAAAACACTATTTTTGGATTTTTGCTATAATAAATATCCCAATTTAAAAAAAAAAACAACAATTTTTTCCTTAGTTTAGTCCGATACGTATTCTTCTACATATTTTTGGTTAAAAAAATCCCAATAAGCGTATAGTGATTGGTTTGCGCAAAAGTTATAGCGCCTACAAAATAGGGGATAGAATTCTGATTTTTTTTTTTTTTTTTTACTAGTAATGGCGGCGATCTGCGATTTTTGTCAGGACTGCGATATTGCTTCGGACACATCGGACACTTTTGACACATTTTTGGGACCATTCACATTTATACAGCGATTAGTGCTATAAAACTGCACTGATTACTGTATAAATGTGACTGTCAGGGAAGGGGTTAACACTAGGGGGCGAGGAAGGGGTTAATATGTTCCCTAATGTGTGATTGCTACTGTGGGGGGAGGGGACTGACTGGGGGAGGAGACCGATCTGTGTCCCTATGTACAAGGGACACAGCATCGGTCTCCTCTCCCTGACAGGACATGGATCTGTGTGTTTAAACACACAGATCCACGTCCTTGGCTGTGTACTGGCCGATCGCGGGTACCTGGCGGACATCGCGGCCATCAGGCACGCCCATCGGCATCTCAGTGATGTGCCGAGCACGCGCCACCGGCGGCGCTCGCACGCCCCCCAGTGGCCGGAGGAGCGGAGGCCATATAATGATGGCCTCCCAGCATTATAGAACCACTTTGCGGCCGTCATTAGTCGTATGACGGGCGCAAAGTGGTTAAAAAGAGTACCTGTCACTACCTATTGCTATCATAGGGGATATTTACATGCCCTGTGATAACTCACCACTTAACTTGCCTCTCCCGCAGTGTTAGTTTGCTGCCTCCCACTGGTCTCCTATCTCCGCTGGGATAAACTCTTTGTGGTCTGGTTGTTGCAGTGGTCCACATTTCTACTGACTCTCCACCATGACCAATGTAATGGCTACCCCCCTGGTCTCCTGAAATGTCAGGGGTGTCGGTGACCCACTGAAACGTACCATGATTGCCTCTTGCATCCGGAAGTTCCACCCTGCCATTATAGGTCTCCAGGACGCACACTTGACATGAGATACTGTTAAATGTTCATGCTACTCCTGGGTTGGTAGGGCATATGACTTCAGTTACTCCACTTATTCTTGTAAGTGTGAGTGTATTGGTGCACAAAACCTTGGTGTTCCAGGAGCTAGACTCACTGGTGGACTCCTTTTTTTTTTTACACTGTAAATTGTACACTTTAACGTTAATCCTGGCTTATGTTTATATTCCTCCTCCATTTTCCAGGGAAATATTGCAAATGTTACTGTTGTACCTGGCTAACAAACGGGGAACTTTAATTGTTGTCTTGATCCCTACCTAGATAGACACCCTCCAATTTATTTTATTTTTTTATTTGGCGCAGGGTTCCCCTTAATATCCATACCAGACCTGAAGGGCCTGGTAATTGAATTTGGGGGGACCCCCACGCATTTTTTTTTATCAATGATTTTCAATGACTTTTCTCTGTATTCCCGGGAGCCGACAAATTATTACAAATAAGAAAAAAAGGAGGGTAACCGCGCTTAAAAATAATTAATATTAAAAATAAATAATGAAATAATAATAAATAGAAAAAACCCTAAATGTGCAGCAAACTCATATGTGCAGACCCAACACTAATATGCAACCAAAGAAAAAGAGGAGTTGCGCAAACCTAAATATGGTGAACCAATTAGTATAATATATCAATGAGACTGATTATAAAAATAAATAACGTGATGGACCAAAACACATCAGTGAAAATGAACCCCAATGTTTAAAAATAAATAAATATCCACAAAAATAGTCCATATAAAAGTCCATATGGTCCTGATCAGTGAAACTTGCAATGCAGGGTATCAAAGAGAAGAGTGAACTCCTAATCACACCATTGCACACGTGCACCACCACCAGGATGTTATGCTTACCAGAGGCAAGCTTACGTAGTGCCAAACTGTGAATAATCCACTTCCTCGTAGTAAATGGACCCCAGGGATGGAACTCCTGCGCTGTATAGGACTCAGTATTCGCCAATCATGGAAATGAAGAGGGGAAACCACATAGTGTGTACCGTCCAACAGTAATTTTATTGTATAAAAACAGATGGCTACTTACATCAAAGCAGATAAAACAAGCATGGGAAAAAGCCGACCGGCTTGCAGTCTCCCGTCCAGCGATGACGTCAGCCTCCCGACGTACGTTTCGCTATAGATAGCGTCGTCTGGGGAACGGGGCGACGCACTGACTCATCGCAAATTATATACACTGGAGACCACGCCTCTATCTGAGTCACGGGCAGCCCCGCCACCCGGAAGTAAAACTACACAGTTCACAGAATGGAAACCATCAAAGCACACAGCTAAAATACTATTGTTAATTGCGTTTTAGCATAATATGACAAAGATCTATTTACCAGATCATTAAAAGAGTAAAATAAATTTAAATAAATACAGCTAAAAAGCACTTCCACAGGAAGTGACACGAGGAACAGAGAACTCATTGACCTCTGCCTATTCCGAGGTTAAAGCAGTGCCATCATGTGGCCAAAAAGAAGAAGGCAGCATAAATAAATTTAAATTATACTGTCATATGTCATATCATGTGGGAAGGCAGAAATTATGCCAAAGGCACAATCATAGATCATGACCAAAAATTTCTTAATGATGATGTAAAACCTAATATACTGCCCGGGACTCAGATCAATACATCAGAATACAAAAATATTGACATACTCTTATTAATATAGGCATATTCTAAATCAAAACCATAGGAAAAAAAACCCATAGATAAAAACATTAAATAAACAAATAAACCATTAGGTAAAGAAAACCATTCAGTAAAAAAACCCATGGAAAAAAAATACCAAATCAAGAGTTATCTATGAATGCATTTAGATCTGTGTCGACGTTTAACCCAAAGGGGGCATAGCATTTTATTTTATGTATCCAGGACATCTCTGACCTGGAAATGCTCCGCACTAGGGAATCACCCCTCCACTGGGGGGTATACCTATCAATGCCCAGAAATAAAGTCTTAGCAGGATTTCTATTGTGTACCTCTAGGTAGTGACGGGACACAGGATGTTTGGGAAACCCAGTCAAGATGTTCGTGACGTGCTCATTGAGTCTTACTTTTAGGGGCCGCTTAGTCCTGCCCACATATTGGAGCCCGCAAGGGCATTGCAGGAGATAAACGACCCCCTCAGTAGAACACGTCACGAACGACCTGATGGTGAATTCCATTCCATTGCTAGTGGAAGTAAAAGTATGGGTGCGTCTATGTAAACAGCCACTCAGAGAGCATACCCTACATTTCCTGCACTGGTAGAAACCCACCAAACCTTCAAAGAAACCCCTCCTAATAGGGGGGGATCCAGAATATTGGGAGCCACTCTCCCTCTAAGAGATGGAGCGCCCTTATAAATAACACAAGGTCTATCTGGAATAGTAGACCCCAAAACCAAATCATTAGTAAGAATATCCGAAATAAAAATAGTGCAGCGCAACAAAAACTATGTGGAATACATGTCATAAACACATATCAAATTCATAAATCAGTAACATAACATAAAGTCCATAAGTGCTTGTGAACCAGCAATAATAATATGCAAAGTGAATATAAAAGTGTCCAGAGATCCCTCCACCACAATAGTATTGGCCTCTCACCTCACAACTTCGACCTAACTAGAGGTCACACAGCTTGTACTCAAAAGAGTAAATGAGAATCACATGGGAAAACTCCGATCAAACAGTGGTCTCATAAAGCAGGATATCAGGCTGGAAACTCCATCATATAGGAAGACAAGAATAAAGAACGATCTAGTGCTCTCTGTATAGACTATTTAATATGTTAAAATATACAACTCAAAAAATGTTACTCACAAATAAGGCACTCAGACGCGAGTGTCAGCGTTCAAAGCATATGGATAGAGCGGCGTGGTAACACAGACTGTGGTGATGACCGCGAATGACGTCTAGCGTGGCTCCTCCCCCCGTACGCGTTACGTCCAGTAGGCGGGACTTCCTCAGCGTGGGGTTGGATTCTTTTTACTATTAGTAAGAATATGCCAATGCTTGGCTATGAGGTTCTTAACATCCTGATGTTGAATGGAAAAGGTTGTAATAAACGGGATGGAAGGGGGCCCACCAACTTTAGGTGGCCTATCCTTAAGAAGCTCCCCTCTATCTAAAACCGCCACACTGTTGAGAGTTTGTTTCAGGGAGGTATGCGTATACCCCTTATCCAAAAAACGTTGTGTCAAAACCTCAGCCTGAGATAAAAATTCCCTATTATCAGAGCAGTTCCTCTTCAAATGAAGATACTGGCTCTTGGGTACTGACGGGGATCCTACTCATCACCAATTAGAACCGGTGGCGGTAGAGGTAATTCCTCTGGTGGCCCACCATATCCTCCCTTGCCACAGCGGCGCCCTCGGGGACCCAATCAACATCCTGGTTCAGGGCGGGGAAGAGGTGGGAATTACCAACATCTTGGACCACAGTCCAATCGGCCTAATTACAATTACAATTACGGGCCACCAGTTAATTATTATAGTGGTCCTCCTCCACACCAGGGTTATGGTCAAGGGGGGCCTCCACAATATAGCCAAGGTCCACCTTTGGGCCTTAGGCCGAATCAATTTGAACGGTTGGGTTTTGAGCCGCAACATTTTGAACCTTCCGATTCTTGTGACCGAGGGATTGAGTTTGAATACAATGTTAGTACTTCTAACAATTTTTTCCCATTGTATGAAAAGAATGGACCTCCCGATGAGTCCAACCCTGGGCCTTCTAACAGCCAGCACTGGGGTTTTCACAAAACCAATCAGGGCACCAAACGGTCTGGAGGCCAAAGAGAGGATCCCGAGGAGGGAGGCGATTACGATCCAAAAAGAAAAAAGCTTTAATGGGATCTGGGATATTCAATCTAAGCACGGTTGTTCTTACTACTACCGAGAAATCGGTATTAGATAAAGGTCTCAAATATGCACCCCCACGTGGTCTCAATAGGTTTCAGACATATATTGATGTCCACAAATTTGTCCGTCGATTGAGCATTAAACGTCATATGCTACTAAATCCTATGCAAACAGATTCTGGTATCCCTCAGGGATTCAGTCATTCTGGATTACATAATGCTTCTCTATTTAATCCCCCAGGGGCGTTAGCCCCAGCCATTAAGACTTTTAAAGATGTAGTCCTGCGTGACCTGGATCTGATGCCCAACAAAAGGACCAGATCTGATCATGATATGGTGCTTGGCCTGAATTCTCTCTGTGAAAATAAAGAGATTATAATCAGGCCGGCTGATAAGGGTGGGGGGATTATTATACTAGATAAGAAAGACTATTTAGTCGAAATGCATAGGATCTTAGACGATCGAGACACATATACACTACTTCCTTCTGATCCCAAACTTAAATATAGGAGAATTTTGGATGATATTGTTCAAAGGGGTTTCGAACAGGGGATCCTTAATCATAAAGAAAGGGACTATTTAGTACCTTTAGCACCCCATACCCCTATTATTTATTATCTTCCTAAGATCCATAAACATCCTACCTGCCCCCCGGGACGCCCTATCATTAGTGGCATAGATTCTGTCATGTCCCGGGTGGGCAGGTATATTGACTTTTATTTACAGCCCCTTGTTTTCAAAATGCCATCACACATTAGGGACTCACGCCAAGGGATCAACCTATTGGCCGAGCACACCCCAACATCTGGGATGTGGCTAGTGACAGCTGATGTCACATCAATATACACGGTCATACCACACGACCAAGGCCTTTTTGCCGTTGAGTATTATTTAACACGAGACTCTGGCTTGGTTGATGAGCAAATTGTGTTTATTTTGGAACTGTTGTCCTTTGCGGCCTCACATAACTACTTTTGGTTTGACCAACAGTTCTATAGACAAGATAGAGGGGTCGCCATGGGGGCTAAATATGCCCCCAGTTTGGCGAATTTGTTTATTGCACTATGGGAGGAGGATGTCGTCTATGCCCAACAGCGCCCTCAGGTGGCGCTGTGGGCTAGGTATATAGACAACATCCTCCTCCTATGGGATGGAGATCGGGGCGATCTTGATAGTTTCATTGCTGAGCTCAATCAAAATACTAGAGTAATTTGTCTTAATTTTGAGGCCAGTCAGACCAAGATAAATTTCTTAGATTTATGTATTGGCATTGGAGATAATCAGTTTACTACCTCCCACTTTCTTCAAAGGTACAGATAGGAATTCCTATATTCCTGTCGGTAGTTGCCACCACAAAAACTGGCTAGATTCAGTACCCAAGAGCCAGTATCTTCGCTTGAAGAGGAACTGCTCTGATAATAGGGAATTTTTATCTCAGGCTGAGGTTTTGACACAACGTTTTTTTGATAAGGGGTATACGCATACCTCCCTGAAACAAACTCTCAACAGTGTGGCGGTTTTAGATAGAGGGGAGCTTCTTAAGGATAGGCCACCTAAAGTTGGTGGGCCCCCTTCCATCCCGTTTATTACAACCTTTTCCATTCAACATCAGGATGTTAAGAACCTCATAGCCAAGCATTGGCATATTCTTACTAATGATTTGGTTTTGGGGTCTACTATTCCAGATAGACCTCGTGTTATTTATAAGGGCGCTCCATCTCTTAGAGGGAGAGTGGCTCCCAATATTCTGGATCCCCCCCCCTATTAGGAGGGGTTTCTTTGAAGGTTTGGTGGGTTTCTACCAGTGCAGGAAATGTAGGGTGTGCTCTCTGAGTGGCTGTTTACATAGACGCACCCATACTTTTACTTCCACTAGCAATGGAATGGAATTCACCATCAGGTCGTTCGTGACGTGTTCTACTGAGGGGGTCGTTTATCTCCTGCAATGCCCTTGCGGGCTCCAATATGTGGGCAGGACTAAGCGGCCCCTAAAAGTAAGACTCAATGAGCACGTCACGAACATCTTGACTGGGTTTCCCAAACATCCTGTGTCCCGTCACTACCTAGAGGTACACAATAGAAATCCTGCTAAGACTTTATTTCTGGGCATTGATAGGTATACCCCCCAGTGGAGGGGTGATTCCCTAGTGCGGAGCATTTCCAGGTCAGAGATGTCCTGGATACTGTGAGGGGGTTAGCTCGGCAGCGGGTGTGTGTGACCCCCGGAATGGGCTCCCCACACAAAAACAGGCCCAGCAGACGGAGGTTGTGGTTTTCAAAATCAAAAAGGTGCGGTTTATTTTCTATTTACAGTGACAAAAACACAGCAAAGCAAAAGAAACATAAACAAAATAAATCCTGGTCAACTTGACCTCTGACTAAACATACAGGTTTCCTAACTAACAACTGGGATCAGCCTAGTGCTGTCCTAGTCCCTAAGTCCCTGGTTTTAAATGTCCAAGCAAATAGCCACACAGGCTTTCTCTCACCGCACAGGGGTTCACTCTCCCTAGACAGTCCACACAGGTCTGGGTCCAGGCATGAGCAAACATCTAATGAAGCTGGGAGTTCTTATAGAGGCCTAAATGAGCTGACAAGCTTCAGCTGGTCTCATCAACTCCCTGTCTGCACGACGCCCCACACTCTCCCTAGAGGTATGAGTCATCCATGAGCCCACTAGCCTCAGCTGGGCTTATACAACTCTCCACCTAGTTGTATAAGTCGGCGTAAAGCCTGAATCTGGGCGAAATATATCTACCCCCCTGGATGCAACCAGGTGACTTTACCTTCCTGCTGTCACATACCCCCCCCCTCTTGTTTTAACCTCGGGGTTGGAACACCAGCAATCAGGCATTCATGTACTCGAGACAAAGCATCCACATTCCCCATTTGAACGCCAGGGCGATGCTTTACTGTGAAGTTGAATTCCTGGAGGGCCAGGAACCACCTATTCACTCTTCTATTTGTTTCCTTGTTTTGAGCCATCCACTTTAACGGAGCATGATCCGTAACCATGTCAAAGTGCCTACCTAGCAGGTAGTACCGAAGGGAATCTAGAGCCCACTTCACCGCTAAACACTCCTTTTCAACGGTGGCGTAATTTACCTCATGGGACTTCAACTTCCTGCTGAGGTAAATGACTGGGTGCTCTTCCCCGTTCCAGACCTGGGACAATACTGCTCCTAACCCCACATCTGACGCATCACTTTGTACGACAAAGTCTTTAGAGAAGTCGGGTGAGTACAACACTGGCTGGCTACATAAGGCTTGTTTCAAGAATTGGAATGCTGCCTCAGCCTCGGGGGTCCATTTAATCATGACCGACCCTTTCCCCTTCGTCAGGTTGGTTAGGGGCACAGCCTTAGAAGCAAAGTGGGGAATGAATCGCCGATAATACCCAGCGATTCCCAGAAAGGCTCGTACCTGCTTCTTGCTGTTGGGACGTGGCCAACTCTGGATGGCCTCGACTTTGTTGAGTTGGGGTTTTATTACTCCCCTCCCAATGGTGTACCCAAGATATTTGGCCTCCTCCTGCCCAATGGTACACTTCTTGGGGTTAGCCGTAAACCCCGCTTCCCGAACAGAGTCCAGGACTGCTTGCACTTTTGGCAGATGTGAGGCCCAATCTGTGCTATGGACAATTACGTCATCCAGGTAAGCCGCAGCATACTTCCGATGGGGCCTCAGCATCTGGTCCATTTTCCGCTGGAATGTGGCCGGCGCATTCTGTAACCCGAACGGCATTCTTTTATATTGGAACGCCCCGTCTGGGGTTACGAATGCGGTTTTCTCTTTGGCCGACTTGGCCAGGGGGATTTGCCAATACCCTTTTGTGAGGTCAAGAGTCGTCATGTATCGGGCTGTTCCCAGCCGGTCGATCAACTCATCTATACGTGGCATGGGGTAGGTGTCAAATTTTGTAACTTTGTTCAACTGACGAAAATCGTTACAAAATCGCCAGCTCCCATCCGGTTTAGGCACCAACACAATGGGACTAGACCAATCACTTTGGGACTCCTCTATCACCCCTAAGTTCAGCATTTTCTGTACTTCCTCTCGTATTGCCTCCCGTCGGGCCTCTGGGATCCGATAGGGTTTTAACTTCACCCTTTCACCGGGCGGGGTAATAATGTCATGCTCTACCCCAGATGTTTGTCCCGGCAGCTCAGAGAATACCTCCTTGTTGCGAAGCACAAACTCCTTAACCTCCTGTTGTTGGGGTTGTGACAAGGTGGCTGCGATTCCAACCTCAGGAATCACGCAACCAGTTTGAGCTGGTGACCAAGTGTCTGCGACTAGGGACTCTCTATCCCTCCAGGCTTTCAACAGATTAACGTGATAGATCTGTTCGGGCTTTCGCCTTCCTGGTTGTCTGACCTTGTAATTCACTTCGCTCACTTTTTCCATTATCTCGTAGGGGCCTTGCCATTTGGCAAGGAATTTACTTTCAACCGTAGGGACAAGTACCAGTATCCTATCCCCCGGGGAAAAGGTACGGGTCTTGGCTCCACGGTTGTACACTCTCTGCTGTGCTAACTGCGCTTGGGCCAAATGTTCCTTCACGATGGGCATTACCTGTGCAATTCGGTCTTGCATCAGGGCGACATGCTCAATCACACTCCTGTGGGGAGAACTCTCACTTTCCCAAGTTTCCTTGGCAATATCCAACAGCCCTCTTGGGTGTCTCCCATACAGTAACTCAAAGGGGGAGAATCCCGTAGAGGATTGGGGCACCTCCCTAATAGCAAACATCAGATAAGGAAGTAGACAGTCCCAATCCTTTCCATCTCTATCCACCACTTTCTTCAACATTTGTTTTAGGGTTTTGTTGAATCTTTCAACCAGCCCATCAGTTTGGGGGTGATACACAGATGTACGTAATTGCGTCACTTTGAACAATTTACACAGCTCCTTCATAACCCGGGACATAAAGGGTGTACCTTGGTCCGTAAGCAGTTCTTTACAAATACCCACCCGGCTAAACACAAGAGATAGCTCTTTGGCTATGGTTTTGGCCGAGGTATTTCGGAGAGGGATCGCTTCTGGATAACGGGTGGCATAGTCCATTATAACTAATATGTACTGGTGCCCCCTAGCGGACTTGATTATAGGACCTACCAAATCCATGGCGATCCTCTCAAACGGGACCTCAATGATGGGTAGAGGGACCAGCGGGCTACGGAAATGTGGCATCGGGGCCGACCTCTGACACACAGGGCAGGAGGAACAATAATTTTCTATGTCCTTCATCACCCCCGGCCAATAGAATCTCTGTAATACCCTCTCTCGGGTTTTCTCTGTCCCCAGATGACCTCCAAGAATGTGCCCATGGGCCAACTCCAACACCAACTTCCTGTAAGGTTTGGGCACCACAAGCTGCTCAACGGTTTCTTCTGCCCTTTTTGCCACCCGATACAGTAGGTCCTTCTCTACGCTGAAGTATGGGTAAGTGCAGGTATTATCTGGGTTCACTAACTCGCCATCTATTTTCACTACGTTTTCCCGTGCCTTTATTAGGGCGGGGTCTTTCAACTGTTCTGTGGCAAAGTTTTCCCTGTGAACCTCAAGATCAGAAAACTCCACAGACGGTAGGTTTTCGTCTGAGGAGGTGGGCTCCTCTCCAGTTTCTTGAGTCTCCCCTGCCAACACTGACAAGGGAAATTCCGGAGAGTCCTCACCACTCTCAGGGGAGTTCTGGCTATCACATTCCTGGTACATAGGGGCACCAGTGGGGGGCTCAGGATCATCCCACAGTTCCCAGAACTTCGGAAAATCCCTTCCCACAATGGCGTCATGCGGTAACTGAGATACTAAGCCCACTGGATGAGAGAGGGTACCTTTGGGGGTCTCGAAACACACTGTAGTCACTGGATACTCTCGGGGGTCCCCATGCACACAAATAACAGCTACATTGCTATTCCCAGAGACCTCTGTTTTAACTAACTCAGCCTTTATCAGGGTCACAAGGCTACCTGAATCCAGCAATACCACAACATTTCTACCATTAACACACATTTTGCATAAATGTTTCTCAGTTCCTCGAATGGCAGTGCATGCGACTGTCGCACACAGCGACTGACGTCTGCCCGTCAGAAAGTCACACTGCATGGGTTCCTCCACAACCGGGCAATTTGCTGCAATATGTCCCGCTTGCCGGCAGCGGTAGCAAACGATCCTTCTTGCCGCCTCTTGAGCCGCTGATTTCCCAGGCTGTTCTCGCCAAACTTGGGGTAGAGCTCCCACCCTCTCACTCTCTCCACCCTTACCCCTTGGAATCATCTTATCCGCCCCTGGGGATGGTCTGGTCTTAGGGTGGAAAGTCCGAGTGTCTCTGGAAGAGGCCGTCAGGTTCTCTGTAGCCAAGTATTTCTCCACACGATCCACAAGACCATCGGCCGTCTCTGGGTCTCCATGGCTTACCCACTTTTGGATGGCAGTAGGAAGAGCTCTCAAAAACCGATCCATTACAACACGTTCCACAATCTTTGGTGCGGACAAAGTCTCTGGCTGTAGCCACTTTCTGCTCAGGTGAATGAGATCATACATTTGAGACCTGGGGGGTTTTCCAAGCTGGAAAGTCCAGTTATGCACACGCTGAGCCCGGACAGCCAGGGTGACACCCAGCCTTGCCAATATTTCAGCTTTTAGCATCACATAGTCTTTTGCTTGGTCAGGCTCCAGGTCATAGTAAGCTTTCTGCGATTCACCAGTTAACAGAGGAGCCACCAGTCCAGCCCACTGCTCCTCAGGCCACTTTTCTCTTTCAGCAGTCCTTTCAAATGTGGTCAAAAATACCTCTGGATCATCCTCTCCAGTCATTTTTGTCAATAAACGACTCACCCCAAAGGACGCGGTATTCGTGGGACGGCTTTCCTCACTGGTCTGCGGACGTTGCTGCATTACTGCTTCCATCTGTTGTTGTAGTCTCTGCTCTTGCCTCTGCAATAGGTCTATGAAGCGGGCCTCAGATTGCTGCTGGGCTTGTTGCTGAGTCTCCAGACTCTGTTGCAAAGTTGCAAGGCTCTGTTGATGAGCTTGCTGCTGGGCTGCAAGGCTCTGTTGTTGAGCTGCAAGGCTCTGTTGATGAGCTGCAAGGCTCTTTTGCAAACCTGCATTTGTCTGCTGTTGATTGGCATTTGCTAGAGCCAGCTGTTTCAGTATCTCCTCCATGCTGGCTTAAAAAAAAACTGCCCGCATTCTCCACCAACTGTGAGGGGGTTAGCTCGGCAGCGGGTGTGTGTGACCCCCGGGATGGGCTCCCCACACAAAAACAGGCCCAGCAGACGGAGGTTGTGGTTTTCAAAATCAAAAAGGTGCGGTTTATTTTCTATTTACAGTGACAAAAACACAGCAAAGCAAAAGAAACATAAACAAAATAAATCCTGGTCAACTTGACCTCTGACTAAACATACAGGTTTCCTAACTAACAACTGGGATCAGCCTAGTGCTGTCCTAGTCCCTAAGTCCCTGGTTTTAAATGTCCAAGCAAATAGCCACACAGGCTTTCTCTCACCGCACAGGGGTTCACTCTCCCTAGACAGTCCACACAGGTCTGGGTCCAGGCATGAGCAAACATCTAATGAAGCTGGGAGTTCTTATAGAGGCCTAAATGAGCTGACAAGCTTCAGCTGGTCTCATCAACTCCCTGTCTGCACGACGCCCCACACTCTCCCTAGAGGTATGAGTCATCCATGAGCCCACTAGCCTCAGCTGGGCTTATACAACTCTCCACCTAGTTGTATAAGTCGGCGTAAAGCCTGAATCTGGGCGAAATATATCTACCCCCCTGGATGCAACCAGGTGACTTTACCTTCCTGCTGTCACAATACATAAAATAAAATGCTATGCCCCCTTTGGATTAAACGTCGACACAGATCTAAATGCCTTCATAGATAACTCTTGATTTGGTATTTTTTTTCCATGGGTTTTTTTACTCAATGGTTTTCTTTACCTAATGGTTTATTTATTTATTTAATGTTTTTATCTATGGGGTTTTTTTCCTATGGTTTTGATTTAGAATATGCCTATATTAATAAGAGTATGTCAATATTTTTGGATTCTGATGTATTGATCTGAGTCCCGGGCAGTATATTAGGTTTTACATCATCATTAAGAAATTTTTGGTCATGATCTATGATTATGTCTTTGGCATAATTTCTGCCTTCCCACATGATATGACATATGACAGTATAATTTAAATTTATTTATGCTGCCTTCTTCTTTTTGGCCACATGATGGCACTGCTTTAACCTCGGAATAGGCAGAGGTCAATGAGTTTTCTGTTCCTCGTGTCACTTCCTGTGGAAGTGCTTTTTAGCTGTATTTATTTAAATTTATTTTACTCTTTTAATGATCTGGTAAATAGATCTTTGTCATATTATGCTAAAATGCAATTAACAATAGTATTTTAGCTGTGTGTTTTGATGGTTTCCATTCTGTGAACTGTGTAGTTCTACTTCCGGGTGGCGGGGCTGCCCGTGACTCAGATAGAGGCGTGGTCTCCAGTGTATATAATTTGCGATGAGTCAGTGCGTCGCCCCGTTCCCCAAACGACGCTATCTATAGCGAAACGTACGTCGGGAGGCTGACGCGCTGACGTCATCGCTGGACGGGAGACTGCAAGCCGGCCGGCTTTTTCCCATGCTTGTTTTATCTGCTTTGATGTAAGTAGCCATCTGTTTTTATACAATAAAATTACTGTTGGACGGTACACACTATGTGGTTTCCCCTCTTCATTTCCATGATTGGCGAATACTGAGTCCTATACAGCGCAGGAGTTCCATCCCTAGGGTCCATTTACTACGAGGAAGTGGATTATTCACAGTTTGGCACTACTTAAGCTTGCCTCTGGTAAGCATAACATCCTGGTGGTGGTGCACGTGTGCAATGGTGTGATTAGGAGTTCACTCTTCTCTTTGATACCCTGCATTGCAAGTTTCACTGATCAGGACCATATGGACTTTTATATGGACTATTTTTGTGGATATTTATTTATTTTTAAACATTGGGGTTCATTTTCACTGATGTGTTTTGGTCTATCACGTTTTTTATTTTTATAATCAGTCTCATTGATATATTATACTAATTGGTTCACCATATTTAGGTTTGCGCAACTCCTCTTTTTCTTTGGTGACAAATTATTACAGCCGCGAGTACTTTTAAATGACGTTTTTTCCTTCAGAAATTACATTTTGTGCAGGGACAGTTCTAAGCACGGGAAAAAAGTGCTACTTTACAGGCATACTGTACACAGGTACAAAATTTAAAGGAATATTTCACTTTTATTGCTTCACTTTAAGCATTATTAAAATCACTGCTCCCGAAGAAACGGACGTTTTTAAAACTTTTTTTTTGCATTGATACATGTCCCCTGGGGCAGGACCCGGGTCCCCAAACACTTTTTATGACAATAACTTGCATATAAGCCTTTAAAATTAACACTTTAGATTTCTCCCATAGACTTTTACAGGGTGTTCCGCGGCTTTTCGAATTTGCAGCGAACACCCCAAATTGTTCGCTGTTCGGCGAACGGGTGAACGGGCAATGTTCGAGTCGAACATGAGTTCGACTCAAACTCGAAGCTCATCCCTACTCTCCCTTAACACTATGGCTGAATACCATGCCTCTATCCACTATGTGTATGAAGGCTAAATGTCTTCTGGCTTCAGCTATTTCCTTCTCATGAACGTATAACTCAGTAAATTGATCAGTTTTCCCAAGCCCATATGCAGTGTGATGACGTCCTGTTGTGGTGGGAAACTTTTAAGACATGCCTTATGCCGCGTACACACGATCATTTTTCCCGTCTGGAAAAATGTCATTTTTTCCTTTGGACGAGAAAAACGATCGTCTGTGGGCTTTTTGCCGTTTTTCCCGACAAGAATAACGGCATTAATCACGATGAGAAAAATTAGAACATGTTCTAATTTTTCTCGTCGTTTTTCCTGACATTTCTTCCGCGGCAGTGTTTCCCATAGGGAAACACTGCCGCGGAGCCCATAGACAATCGTTTTTCTCGTCATTTTAAAAAATGATGAGAAAAATGACCGTGTGTGGGGAACAAGCTGTTCCCTCGTTTAAAATGTCATTATTCACGGCGGTTTTTAAACCGCCGTGAATAATGATCGTGTGTACGCGGCATTAGAGGCACCTTCATAGCCAAAATTAATGCTGTTAAAAGTAACTCATCTATCCTCCTTGAACAGGTGGAGGGCCAGGTTCGGCAGTTAGAGTTGTCTTATGTGTTGGACCCAACTGATTCCACGAGGGAGGCATGGATGTCAGCAGGGCCGCTGATAAGGGAGTACAACTGGTCCTGTTGTACTGGGCCCAAGCCTCATCACCTAAAAAGGGGGGGGGTGTCGCCCGGGGGAGCTTTAATGCTCATTTTTTCTCATATTTGAGGGGATAAGCAAATAAAGTCAGAGTACTGCTGTTCCGCTGCACCTCGGGGGGGTCTAACAGCAGCCCTGGATGTCAGCCCAGGACTCTTTGGACCGTGTGAGAACCTCCGCCGTGGAACGGAAAATATTTTTTCACGAAAAGTAAATTTTTTTGAAGAGGGGCAGAAAACGGGCTGCCTGTTGGCAAAAATTGCCAGGTCACAGCAGTCCTCCCCAGCTATTGGAGCTATTCACTCCTCTACTGGACAGATAGTCAGTGACCCGGACCAAATTGTCACTGAACTCTCAGCCTTTTACTTTTTGCTTAAGCCCACCCACTAGCTCCTATAGGCCCATATCTCTGCTGCAGTGTGATGTGAAGATTTTAGCTAATGTAGCGCCCTGCTCCTATTGAGTAGGCGCTATATTTAAATTTACGTTTATTTGAGCTGTAGTTTAGCTGAGAGTATTATGTTAAATTGCTGGTTTCTGTTCCAGTTCAGTTGTATTGTACATTTTCCACTTAGCCGTGGGTGTCGCTGTCACCCCCAGTCAGTGTTGAAAATGCAGCAGGCTAGAAGCATTGAGTGCCTCTTTGCCCAGAAATGGCCCAGTAGGAGTGGTTCACCCGCTGTGCATTCTGGGCGAGGGTACTTAAGGGACAGACACCGTTTTTGCGGTCTCTCTGACCTGATGGCCCTCCTGGCCTAAGATGTGTCGTAGCAGCTCTTCTGCCTCGGGGCCTGCTGGCCCGAGGCCTCGTTACTGGAAGTAGGCCCAGGAGTTTCTGGGGCTTACTGGTCCAGGGGTGGTCCTGAGCTGTCTTGCCTGCGGGGAGAGGCCAAGCAATATCTCTTGGAGATATTGTCCAAATTTGAATTTGGTGAGCGCATTATTGCCTGGGTATGTCTCCTCTACGGTTCCCCACAGGCAGCGATTAGAGTGTCCAATAGACAGACCCCGCTTTTTGCGCTGGGCAGAAGAACTAGGCATTGTTGTCCCCTGTCTCCCCTGCTCTTTGCCATAGCAATCGATCCTCTGGCCACCTTAGTGCAGCCCACATATCCATTCACCGGGTTTCAGTATGGTGAGCTGCGTGAGAAAATCATGTTATATGCCGATATATTGCTGTTTCTAGGAGACCCTTCCTTATCATTGACCAGTGCTATGTCCATAATCTCAGAGTTTGGACAATTCTTGGGCCTCGCTATTAACTGGACCAAGTCAGCAAGGTAGTCTATCCCCTGCTCCATTCCCTTAGTGACTTCTTTTAGATACCTGGGTATCCAAATCTCCCCTACTATTACGGACTATTGCTGTCTTAATGTACACCCCCGATGACACGGTTTAGAGATAAAATTCACATTTGGAACAATCTCACAATATCCCTGGCAGGAAAAACAAATCAAATTTAAATTGTACTTATGCCCCAACTTTTATAAGTCCTTCATAACTCCCCCGTGGTGGTCCCCTTGATAATGTTTTGGGTGGTTAATTCCCTTTTTGGGTTGTTACTTTGGGGTACCTGCCCCCCAAAAATCAGGCTAGAACAGCTGCAATATCCTAAGGATAGCGGGGGTCTTGCTCTACCAAACCCCTTGATTTATTACATAGCTACTCAACTTCAACATCTCATATGCTGCATGTCCCCCACCGCCAAAAGTTCCTCTGCCTGTCTCTTGCTTGTTTAGTTCTGGTGCAGATTCCCTCCCGATGGGATTGGAGGCACTCACATTTCAGAAACCCAACAAGCAACAGCCCACCTATGCACTAATTCAGAAAGTTTGGAACAAAGTAAAGCAATTGCAGCGTGTGACAGGCTACACTGCATACAGTCCACTTTGGGGAAACCGTACACTGACAAGATTTTCGGGTACACTGACTCGAGTATAAGCCGAGGGGTGTATTTTCAGCCCTAAAAAAATGGGCTGAAAATCTCGGCTTATACTCGAGTTAATACGATACATTTAACCCCCACTAGCGGCCAAATAAAGGGTTTAAAGAGGAAGTAAACCCTCTGACACTTTACCTGAAAAAAAAAACCCTGCAAGAAAAAGGCATAATGAGCTAGTATGCTATGCATACTAGCTCTTTATGTGGCACTTACCTGATGACGTCACACGCATACGCGCGGGGCCGCCATTCGCCCATTCAGAAAACCGGCATGTCCCATTCATTACGCCGGGACGCTCAGTGCGCCTGCGCCGTTGTCTACGGCGCGCATGCGCCGTAGACATCGGTGCAGTGTTATCTGCAAATATCTCCTTAACCATGTAGGTTAAGGAGATATTTCATGCACCTACAGGTAAGCCTTAATCTAGGCTTACCTGTAGGTGCAAGTTGTCAAAGTGGGTTTACAATCACTTTAAAGGCACCACTGCTGAGGCCCTTTGCAGGCACTGCCCACTGATTTCAATAGGCAGGGGCGCTTTAGGAGCGCTCCTAAAGCGCCTCAAAGAAGCTACTTGCAGGAATTTTTTTGACGTGCCAGTGCACTACTCCAGTGTGAAAGCACTCAGGCTCTCACACTGGGTTTGCAGATAAGGCTTTTTTCAGGTGCTATTTTAACGCTAAAGCGCCTGAAAAACGCCTCCAGTGTGAAAGGGGTCTAATGGACCATCTCCTGTACTTAGGGTTGTCACCTGTACGAGATTGACCCGGACAGTCCGGGTTTTGACACTTATGCTCGGGTTTGCCTCCACCGGAAACCCGGACACACAGCATGCCTTCAGACCTAACCGTCACATAAATCTGTTCTGGGGATGCTAGTCAGTGCCGACTTCTGTGGCTGCGCATCGCCTGTCTGTGCTCTCTGCCCTCTCTCTGCCTTCTCTCTCCCCCCCAGCTGCCTCAATGATCTCGGTTATGCATGCATAGGGGGAGGAAAGCGTCAAACTCCGGCTCCAAGTGCACTTCCTAGCTTGTCGCGGCTGCGGCTTCTCTCCCGGCCGCACACACAACCCTCCCTGCTCTCCCTGCATCTACAACAGAGAAGGAGAAGCAGGGGGTGGGGTACACACACTCCAGCCTCGCGCCCGCAGCATCTCCCGAAGCCCGCAGGGACAGAGCTTGGTACAGGGAAGTTATAAACTGGCCTGTGATTTATGCACACCCGCACTCTGTACATAAGCAATCCTGAACCCTTCACTCTACATGTAAGGCAATCCTGAACCCTTTACTCTGCTTGTAAGGCAATCCTGAACCCTTCACTCTGCATGTAAGGCAATCCTGAACCCCGCACTCTGTACATAACGCACTCCTAAACCCTGCACTCTGTACATAACGCACTCCTGAACCTCGCACTCTGTACATAACGCACTCCTGAACCCCAAAGTCTGTACATAACGCACTCCTGAACCCCACACTCTGAATGCCGGTAAAATGTTCGGGTTTGGCTTGAAGAAAAGGTGGCAACCCTACCTGTACTATGTCTGTGGTCTCTTGACCGTCTCCTATATCATGTCTGCAGTCTCTGACCGTCTCCTGTACTATGTCTGCAGTCTCAGACCATCTCCTGTACTATGTCTGTGGTCTCTGACCATCTCCTATATCATGTCTGCAGTCTCTGATCGTCTGCAGTACTATGTCTGCAGTCTCCGACCATCTCCTGTACTATGCCTGTGGTCTCTGACCGTCTCCTATATCATGTCTGCAGTCTCTGATCGTCTCCTGTACTATGTCTGCAGTCTCTGACCATCTCCTGTACTATGTCTGTGGTCTCTGACCGTCTCCTATATCATGTCTGCAGTCTCTGATCGTCTCCAGTACTATGTCTGCAGTCTCTGACCATCTCCTGTACTATGTCTGTGGTCTCTGACCGTCTCCTATATCATGTCTGTAGTCTCTGATCTACCAGGGGTGCAGGAAAGAAATTTGCTTGACTTTCCCCATCAACACAGACAGCAACAATCGCATGTAAAATCCTGCAGGCTGGTTGTACCCAAATTGATCGATCGATCAGCTTGGGTACATTCAGCCTGCCCATACATGGTTTGAATCTTGGCCGGTGCCTGTTGAACCAGCCAGGATTCGAACCGTCTATGACTGGCTTTGGACTTGAAAGCCATAACTTTTTATCTTTGCATACTAGTTCTTGGTCAGTGCTTCAGAAAATACTGAAACCAGTGGATCAGCATGACAGCCAGAGAACTAGTACTTTCCAAAGGAGAGGTCAACAATGGCAGCCTACATGCCGGTTTTCCTGTACTGCTATTGTGGATATATATGGGGTTTACACCTTGTTCAAACCATAACACAGCATGAAAGAGATCTTTATTGGGAGATGTAAGGGGCTGCTATTGCTGAATCTTCATTGGCTTTCAACATTTTCCAAGTTGCAGATTTTGAACCAACATACAGGTTAGAAAGTCAGCGTTAAGTTATGACCGATTGTCCCTAATCAGTGGCTCGGAAAGTACTAAAGCTATAAAATCACCAGGACCACCAGGGAACTACCATTTACAGCAGTGGTTCTCAACCCTGTCCTGAAGTACCCCCAACAGGCCATGTTTTAGGAATTTCTCTAAAATAGCTGTCAGAAATACCAAGCCATTGACTCTAAATTAAAACACCTGTGCAAGATAAAGAAAAAGCTGCAAACATGGCCTGTTGGGGGTACTTGAGGACTCAGGACTGAGGTTGAGAACCACTGATTTAGAGAAGATGAATGCATATTATCTCAGGTACAGGTATCTTTCATTAGTTTAGGAGAATTAATCACTGGACAGAGTTTGTTAGCCTCTGATAACCATAAAAATATGTCCAGGTCTTGTAATGGTCTCCTTTGTATCCCTTAATCCCTTGTCTGCCTTAAACCTCGTACACACGATCGGATTTTCCGCGGATAAAGTGTAGGACTTTTGTCCGAAGGCCATTGGCCATGAACTTGTCTTGTATACAAACGGCACACAATTGTTGGCCAACAAACATGAAACTACACGTTTTTTCAGCTCTTTTGCGCCACCCTTTGGGCACCTTCTGCTAATGTTGTGTTTGGTGAGCATTGCTTCCGTACACACGCTCGAAAAATCCGACAACAGACTGTTTTTGGCGGAAAATTTTAAAGCCTGCCATCCAACATTTGTCCACGGAAAATCCAACAACAATTGTCCGATGGAGCATACAAACGGTCGGATTTTCCGCCAACAGCCTGTCATCACACAATTCCCTTCGTAAAATACGATCGCGTGTATGAGGCTTTAGTTCCATATTTTCTGACCTAAGTTATTTAGGCCACACGCACAGTTCTATCATGGTCCACCTTGAGTCATGCTAAATATGATTTACTTTGGCTACATATTTTGGTCACATCACCAAATTATTGCATTGTGAGCCTCAAGATACCTTAGGAGGACAACAAGGCACTGGTGGATAATAGATTTCAGACCTCGATCCTAGAAGCAAGGCCATACTATCTGTGCAGACTGTGGAGCTGCGCAAAGGCCCTCTGGGGGTTAAGAACCCATTAATGTGGGTCTAATGGATGCTAGGACAACTTCCTGCTATCATATAGTCTGGGACATGACTGACTAGCTGTGCATCCATACACAATGGAGAATACTTTTAATTGGCCAATGGTTGAATGGGAGAGCGCCCAAAAGCTGCACAAGGCCTCTGGGAGTTAGGGGCCATTAATGGTACAGGTGAGTCTAACAGATGCTGGGACCCCTTCTTGCTGTCATATAGACCTGGATATGGCTGACTTCTAGCTAGCTGTGAATTTGGGGGTCTCCACCACTGCTAGATAGAAAGAGGTTTTATATAACAAAAAATCACCCTTTCTGAATAAAATGACGTTTTTCCAGTTGTTAATTAATATTTATTTTAGATGAATAATCGCATGAAATTAAGGCTTCGTTGTTGCTTTTTATGGATTAGTCTGGACAGCCCTGCTAAATGCCACCAGAATTGCTGTCAGTCAAATTATATATCTTCAGCAGCTCTCCAGAGCAGTCTTTCTCAACCTTTTTTACCCCATAAGAACCCCCAAAAATTTTTTTTCGATCTCAGGGAACCCGTTAATTGTGAAAATGCCCCTTACATTGGTGGTCAGGAGGAAGAATGGCAACCCTTAGGCCCCTCTCAGACAGGGCGGACTCTGTCATGCCCATCTGAAAGCTCAGCGGGGGGATCTCTCCACTGATCTCCACTGAGCAGGAAGATGACAAATTGGTGTCTGCTCCGCTCTGCAGAGCGGACACAGCCCGCTGTTCTCTATGGGGCGGTCGGATGGAAATGGAACGCCTGTCCATTTCCATTCGATTGTCATCTGATCTTATCGCCGGACAGATGGGGAGCGAATCCCCATACGTCTGTTTTTAGCAGACATGATCGGATCAGGTTCCGGCGAGTGTCAGATCCGCCACTCCATAGAGAGCTATGGATGGCCCGATCGGGTCCGCCTAAAAAACTGACCAGTGTGAAAGGTGCCTTACAGTGGTGCCCAGAAGGCCATCCTTATGCCGCGTACACACAATCGTGATTCACGGCGGTGAAAACACCGCCGTGAATCACGACATGAAATTAAATGAAAAACGAGGGAACGGCATTTTCCCCCACACACGACCGTTTTTCCCGTCATTTTTTTTTTGTCGAGAAAAACGACCGTCTGTGGGCTCCGCGGCAGTGTCTCCCTATGGGAAAACTGCCGCTGAAAAAAATGATGGAAAAAACGATGAGAAAATTTAGAACATGTTCTAATTTTTCTCGTCGTTTTTCCTGCCGTTTTTCTCAACGAGAAAAACGGCATAAAGCCCACAGACGATCGTTTTTCTCGGCGAAAAAAAAAAATGTCATTTTTCCCGACGGGAAAAATTATCGTGTGTATGCGGCATTACAGACAGCTACAAAAGTCATTGGTGTCATGCTGCTGGCTCTACCTAGTGGTATTGGCCCTGCAACTTTGCAGGCACCATCAAGTAGGAGGTCAATCGGTTACAGCCCAAGGCACCCCTAGCAACCTCTGGAGGAACCCTGGTTGAGAATGGCTGCTCTATAGTAATAAACCATCTTTATGCTGACATATGTTGGTCTTCAACCACTTTTCTGCCACCGCAAGGGCACGTTCTTAGCTTGGAAACAATCACTTTTATGCTGACACAAGAAAGCACTGTATTTGAGTCGATTTAAAGTAAAGGAATTTTAATGAACTAAATCCAGTCATCTCAGAAGCACCATTTATATACATTCACAGACCTCACAATAGTTCTTTACAGCCTGCAGGTGCCTCTGACTGTACAATGCCCATTGTAGGAAGGTTTTGCTCCAGAAAATGTAGTCCAGGAAAATTAACGTTTGTCATGAATTCAATGCTGCTCCTTTACAAACATAAATAGTTTGCTCAAGCTCCAGGCTTGTCATATTGGTTTTCTGTTTATAAATTAACATGTAGCTATAACTGGTGCCCCATTATGGGGTATAACAGATAAATAATGATAAAATTCTGCATTTGCCAAAGTTCATAAAGTAAATGGGAGATCTCCGGCAGGGGTTTAAAGTGCATGGCAGTGTGAAGAGTTTGTCCAGTGGGCACCGTACTGAGCAATGTTTGCTGAGCCAGCAGCATAAAAATCATTCCTTCTGTTCTGAACACTGGCGTGTCATCAGAAATGGGCTCCACCCATCATGGCGGACATAGCGGTCAGGCTTATCAGCTTTCCTTGTCTTCAATTCCCCGGGCGAAGAGCTGGATAAGCTGATGATGTACCCTACAATGGATAAGAATGAGACAATGAGACCACCTCCAACTGAAAGGGAATGTGTTTTTGTCTATATTTTCTGTTCAGGACTAAAAAAAAAATTTAAATAGATTTAACAGTTAGGTAAATTATAAGCACTGCACTGGAATATTTTATACAATTTTCAGTCAGCAGGTGAAACTGTAGAGACTCCTTTTCACAGGCTGATCTAACATGCTTTGAAATGTCTTTTTTTTTTTACAGAGCTCAGTAGCTGAAGCTCAAATTACAATGAGATGCACTCATGTGCACAACAGAAAATTCTTTTTTTTCGGGTTCATAAAACGTGGCAAAAACGCATAAAAAATGCAATGCACTGCAGCAAAAACACATATGCGTTTTTGCCACACTTTTGCAACGGAGCAGTGTAAAAGCAGCCTAAGGCGCAGTTCACACTGCCATGACCTAAAAATCACGTGCCTTTCGTGCGACTTTGAAACCGACATCCCAGCGTGACTTCTTTAACAGAAGTCAATGCAAGTTGTGCCAAAATTCGCACCAAAAGTAGTGCAGGAACCTTTATCTAAGTTGGAACAACTCAAGTCGCTTCTATTAGAATGGTTCTATTGCACTTAACGGGGTGCGACTTGTCATGCAACAAAGTCGGAGCTTATTTTGCACCAGTGTGAACTGGGCCTTATTGTATTTTTCTTTTGCAAAATGTTTCCATTCCATCTGTAGTGAATTTTTTATATATATAAAAAAAATGGTAATGCAATATAAAAATTAAATGGATCTGAATCGATTTGGATAATTCGTTATGCCGTTACATTATTTCAGATGCTTCAAACATAAAGATTTGTTTGAATGAAAAAAATTAATAAATTAATAAAAATTAATTTAACGTTTTGTTATAATTTATTTCAAATTCATTGAAATTCATTACTGTTGTGATTCAGAGATTCGTAAACATCCAAATTTCAGAATAATGAAAATGTTGTCAGAATTTCATTTCGTAACCAAAGGAATCGCACATATCTAGCGCTTATCACATTAGGCCTGTTCTCTGCACCATAAGGCTCCTTTCACATGGGCTGTCCGATCAGGTCCGCCTGTCAGTTTTTCAGGTGGACCTGATAAGACGCTCTATTTACACCTAGGGATCCGCTGATATCAGCAGTGACTTGTCTGCTGACACCTGCTGCTATCCGATCCGGTCTGCCAAATCCAGAGGGATGGTGGTCCTATTTTCCATCAGATGAAAACGGATAGGTGGTTCATTTCCATCCAATCTCCCCATAGAGAGCGGGACTCTGACAGGTCCATCTTAGCACAGTGAGCGGAGATGGACCTGTCATCCGCGCTGCTCAGCGGGGATCAGAGGATCAATATCCGCCGAGCAAACAGAGTCAGTCAAACGGATCCACCCTGTGGGAAAAAGGGCCTAACACTGCGAGTGCAGGGCACCATGGTGATGTTGCAGATTGCTAGCTTAAATGTGTATTGCAATGTATGTGAACAACAAATCCCTATTTTTGTGCGAAGTTTGCTAGAAAGGGTCTATAGTAGTGTGCAGAGGGCCCATTCACAATTTTTTGTATTAATGTGGTCACATCCCTTTAGCACCGGTTTTATACATAAGTTTAACCACTTCCCTACCGCCCATAGTCATATGACGTCCACAGATGGGATCATATGACGTCCTCGGCTTTGTGGGGGGTGTGAGGGGGTTAGCTCGGCAGCGGGTGTGTGTGACCCCCGGGATGGGCTCCCCACACAAAACAGGCCCAGCAAACGGAGGTTGTGGTTTTCAAAATCAAAAAGGTGCGGTTTATTTTCTATTTACAGTGACAAAACACAGCAAAGCAAAAGAAACATAACCAAAATAAATCCTGGTCAAGTTGACCTCTGACTAAACATACAGGTTTCCTAACTAACAACTGGGAACAGCCTAGTGCTGTCCTAGTCCCTAAGTCCCTGGTTTTAAATGTCCAAGCAAATAGCGACACAGGCTTTGTCTCACCGCACAGGGGTTCACTCTCCCTAGACAGTCCACACAGGTCTGGTTCCAGGCATGAGCTAACATCTAATGAAGCTGGGAGTTCTTATAGAGGCCTAAATGAGCTGACAAGCTTCAGCTGGTCTCATCAACTCCCTGTCTGCACGACGCCCAGCCCTCTCCCTAGAGGTATGAGTCATCCATGAGCCCACTAGCCTTATACAACTCTCCACCTAGTTGTATAAGTCGGCGTAAAGCCTGAATCTGGGCGAAATATATCTACCCCCCTGGATGCAACCAGGTGACTTTACCTTCCTGCTGTCACATACCCCCCCCTCTTGTTTTAACCTCGGGGTTGGAACACCAGCAATCAGGCATTCATGTACTCGAGACAAAGCATCCACATTCCCCATTTGAACGCCAGGGCGATGCTTTACTGTGAAGTTGAATTCCTGGAGGGCCAGGAACCACCTATTCACTCTTCTATTTGTTTCCTTGTTTTGAGCCATCCACTTTAACGGAGCGTGATCCGTAACCATGTCAAAGTGCCTACCTAGCAGGTAGTACCGAAGGGAATCTAGAGCCCACTTCACCGCTAAACACTCCTTTTCAACGGTGGCGTAATTTACCTCATGGGACTTCAACTTCCTGCTGAGGTAAATGACTGGGTGCTCTTCCCCGTTCCAGACCTGGGACAATACTGCTCCTAACCCCACATCTGACGCATCACTTTGTACGACAAAGTCTTTAGAGAAGTCGGGTGAGTACAACACTGGCTGGCTACATAAGGCTTGTTTCAAGAATTGGAATGCTGCCTCAGCCTCGGGGGTCCATTTAATCATGACCGACCCTTTCCCCTTCGTCAGGTTGGTTAGGGGCACAGCCTTAGAAGCAAAGTGGGGAATGAATCGCCGATAATACCCAGCGATTCCCAGAAAGGCTCGTACCTGCTTCTTGCTGTTGGGACGTGGCCAACTCTGGATGGCCTCGACTTTGTTGAGTTGGGGTTTTATTACTCCCCTCCCAATGGTGTACCCAAGATATTTGGCCTCCTCCTGCCCAATGGTACACTTCTTGGGGTTAGCCGTAAACCCCGCTTCCCGAACAGAGTCCAGGACTGCTTGCACTTTTGGCAGATGTGAGGCCCAATCTGTGCTATGGACAATTACGTCATCCAGGTAAGCCGCAGCATACTTCCGATGGGGCCTCAGCATCTGGTCCATTTTCCGCTGGAATGTGGCCGGCGCATTCTGTAACCCGAACGGCATTCTTTTATATTGGAACGCCCCGTCTGGGGTTACAAATGCGGTTTTCTCTTTGGCCGACTTGGCCAGGGGGATTTGCCAATACCCTTTTGTGAGGTCAAGAGTCGTCATGTATCGGGCTGTTCCCAGCCGGTCGATCAACTCATCTATACGTGGCATGGGGTAGGTGTCAAATTTTGTAACTTTGTTCAACTGACGAAAATCGTTACAAAATCGCCAGCTCCCATCCGGTTTAGGCACCAACACAATGGGACTAGACCAATCACTTTGGGACTCCTCTATCACCCCTAAGTTCAGCATTTTCTGTACTTCCTCCCGTATTGCCTCCCGTCGAGCCTCTGGGATCCGATAGGGTTTTAACTTCACCCTTTCACCGGGCGGGGTAATGATGTCATGCTCTACCCCAGATGTTTGTCCCGGCAGCTCAGAGAATACCTCCTTGTTGCGAAGCACAAACTCCTTAACCTCCTGTTGTTGGGGTTGTGACAAGGTGGCTGCTATTCCAACCTCAGGAATCACGCAACCAGTTTGAGCTGGTGACCAAGTGTCTGCGACTAGGGACTCTCTATCCCTCCAGGCTTTCAACAGATTAACGTGATAGATCTGTTCGGGCTTTCGCCTTCCTGGTTGTCTGACCTTGTAATTCACTTCGCTCACTTTTTCCATTATCTCGTAGGGGCCTTGCCATTTGGCAAGGAATTTACTTTCAACCGTAGGGACAAGTACCAATATCCTATCCCCCGGGGAAAAGGTACGGGTCTTGGCTCCACGGTTGTACACTCTCTGCTGTGCCAACTGCGCTTGGGCCAAATGTTCCTTCACGATGGGCATTACCTGTGCAATTCGATCTTGCATCAGGGCGACATGCTCAATCACACTCCTGTGGGGAGAACTCTCACTTTCCCAAGTTTCCTTGGCAATATCCAACAGCCCTCTTGGGTGTCTCCCATACAGTAACTCAAAGGGGGAGAATCCCGTAGAGGATTGGGGCACCTCCCTAATAGCAAACATCAAATAAGGAAGTAAACAGTCCCAATCCTTTCCATCTCTATCCACCACTTTCTTCAACATTTGTTTTAGGGTTTTGTTGAATCTTTCAACCAGCCCATCGGTTTGGGGGTGATACACAGACGTACGCAATTGCGTCACTTTGAACAATTTACACAGCTCTTTCATAACCCGGGACATAAAGGGTGTACCTTGGTCCGTAAGCAGTTCTTTACAAATACCCACCCGGCTAAAAACAAGAGATAGCTCTTTGGCTATGGTTTTGGCCGAGGTATTTCGGAGAGGGATCGCTTCTGGATAACGGGTGGCATAGTCCATTATAACTAATATGTACTGGTGCCCCCTAGCGGACTTGATTATAGGACCTACCAAATCCATGGCGATCCTCTCAAACGGGACCTCAATGATGGGTAGAGGGACCAGCGGGCTACGGAAATGTGGCATCGGGGCCAACCTCTGACACACAGGGCAGGAGGAACAATAATTTTCTACGTCCTTCATCACCCCCGGCCAATAGAATCTCTGTAATACCCTCTCTCGGGTTTTCTCTGTCCCCAGATGACCTCCAAGAATGTGCCCATGGGCCAACTCCAACACCAACTTCCTGTAAGGTTTGGGCACCACAAGCTGCTCAACGGTTTCTTCTGCCCTTTTTGCCACCCGATACAGTAGGTCCTTCTCTACGCTGAAGTATGGGTAAGTGCAGGTATTATCTGGGTTCACTAACTCGCCATCTATTTTCACTACGTTTTCCCGTGCCTTTATTAGGGCGGGGTCTTTCAACTGTTCTGTGGCAAAGTTTTCCCTGTGAACCTCAAGATCAGAAAACTCCACAGACGGTAGGTTTTCGTCTGAGGAGGTGGGCTCCTCTCCAGTTTCTTGAGTCTCCCCTGCCAATACTGATAAGGGAAATTCCGGAGAGTCCTCACCACTCTCAGGGGAGTTCTGGCTATCACATTCCTGGTACATAGGGGCACCAGTGAGGGGCTCAGGATCATCCCACAGTTCCCAGAACTTCGGAAAATCCCTTCCCACAATGGCGTCATGCGGTAACTGAGATACTAAGCCCACTGGATGAGAGAGGGTACCTTTGGGGGTCTCGAAACACACTGTAGTCACTGGATACTCTCGGGTGTCCCCATGCACACAAATAACAGCTACCTTGCTATTCCCAGAGACCTCTGTTTTAACTAACTCAGCCTTTATCAGGGTCACAAGGCTACCTGAATCCAGCAATACCACAACATTTCTACCATTAACACACATTTTGCATAAATGTTTCTCAGTTCCTCGAATGGCAGTGCATGCGACTGTCGCGCACAGCGACTGACGTCTGCCCGTCAGAAAGTCACACTGCATGGGTTCCTCCACAACCGGGCAATTGGCTGCAATATGTCCCGCTTGCCGGCAGCGGTAGCAAAGATCCTTCTTGCCGCCTCTTGAGCCGCTGATTTCCCAGGCTGTTCTCGCCAAACTTGGGGTAGAGCTCCCACCCTCTCACTCTCTCCACCCTCACCCCTTGGAATCCTCTTATCCGCCCCTGGGGATGGTCTGGTCTTAGGGTGGAAAGTCCGAGTGTCTCTGGAAGAGGCCGTCAGGTTCTCTGTAGCCAAGTATTTCTCCACACGATCCACAAGACCACCGGCCGTCTCTGGGTCTCCATGGCTTACCCACTTTTGGATGGCAGTAGGAAGAGCTCTCAAAAACCGATCCATTACAACACGTTCCACAATCTTTGGTGCGGACAAAGTCTCTGGCTGTAGCCACTTTCTGCTCAGGTGAATGAGATCATACATTTGAGACCTGGGGGGTTTTCCAAGCTGGAAAGTCCAGTTATGCACACGCTGAGCCCGGACAGCCTGGGTGACACCCAGCCTTGCCAATATTTCAGCTTTTAGCATCACATAGTCTTTTGCTTGGTCAGGCTCTAGGTCATAGTAAGCCTTCTGCGATTCACCAGTTAACAGAGGAGCCACCAGTCCAGCCCACTGCTCCTCAGGCCACTTTTCTCTTTCAGCAGTCCTTTCAAATGTGGTCAAAAATACCTCTGGATCATCCTCTCCAGTCATTTTTGTCAATAAACGACTCACCCCAAAGGACGCGGTATTAGTGGGACGGCTTTCCTCACTGGTCTGCGGACGTTGCTGCATTACTGCTTCCATTTGTTGTAGTCTCTGCTCTTGCTTCTGTAACAGGTCTATGAAGCGGGCCTCAGATTGCTGCTGGGCTTGTTGATGAGCTTGCTGCTGGGCTGCAAGGCTCCTTTGCAAACCTGCATTTGTCTGCTGTTGATTGGCATTTGCTAGAGCCAGCTGTTTCAGTATCTCCTCCATGCTGGCTTAAAAAAAACTGCCCGCATTCTCCACCAACTGTGAGGGGGTTAGCTCGGCAGCGGGTGTGTGTGACCCCCGGGATGGGCTCCCCACACAAAACAGGCCCAGCAAACGGAGGTTGTGGTTTTCAAAATCAAAAAGGTGCGGTTTATTTTCTATTTACAGTGACAAAACACAGCAAAGCAAAAGAAACATAACCAAAATAAATCCTGGTCAAGTTGACCTCTGACTAAACATACAGGTTTCCTAACTAACAACTGGGAACAGCCTAGTGCTGTCCTAGTCCCTAAGTCCCTGGTTTTAAATGTCCAAGCAAATAGCCACACAGGCTTTGTCTCACCGCACAGGGGTTCACTCTCCCTAGACAGTCCACACAGGTCTGGTTCCAGGCATGAGCTAACATCTAATGAAGCTGGGAGTTCTTATAGAGGCCTAAATGAGCTGACAAGCTTCAGCTGGTCTCATCAACTCCCTGTCTGCACGACGCCCAGCCCTCTCCCTAGAGGTATGAGTCATCCATGAGCCCACTAGCCTTATACAACTCTCCACCTAGTTGTATAAGTCGGCGTAAAGCCTGAATCTGGGCGAAATATATCTACCCCCCTGGATGCAACCAGGTGACTTTACCTTCCTGCTGTCACAGGGGATATCTGAATGATGCATACCTCCCAACAGGCCCCTCCTTCCCGCGAGAGCTGTATTTTTCCCGCAGAGCAGGCACAGCAGGAAGTGGAGGAACTACGAGGTAGGTAACCCCCACCCGCGATAGGCGCCCCCCCCCCGAGATCGGCGGCAGGGGGCAGGGCAGCGTCGAAATATGTACCGCGTCACCCCCCCCCGCGCTCAACAACTTTAGTTTTCAGGGCGGAAAAGAAATTCAAATGTCCCGCGGCCCCCCCTCCCCCCCGCTCAACAACTTTCGTATTGAGGTATTGAGGACTTCCGCCGCTTGATCGTTCTTATAGGCGGCAGGAGGGGACATCCCCCCCTTCCCGCCGCCATCCGATGCTTCTCCGGGCTCTCCCGTGCCATCAGGGACCCGGAGAGAATCATCCGGCGCCGGTGGTGGGTCACGTGACGAGTATAGAGATGACTGGTGACCAGATGGTCACCAGTCATCTCTATGATCGTCGGAGGCCCGGGCGCGATGTGATGACGTCACGCCCGGGTCCTCAGATGTAAACAAAGCCGCCATTGCGGCTAGTAAGTATGAGATTAGTGAAAAAAAATTCACTGATCTCATGCTTTCCAGCCTGGAGGAGAGATGTGGGGTCTTATTGACCCCGCATCTCTCAATAAAGAGGACCTGTCACACACATTCCTATTACAAGGGATGTTTACATTCCTTGTAATAGGAATAAAAGTGATCAAAAAAAAAAAAAAAGTAAAATAAGTGTTAAAAAAAAAAATAAGTAAAAAATAATAATAAAAAAAAAATTAAAACGCCCCTGTCCCCGGTAGCTCGCGATCAGAAGCGAACGCACACATAAGTCCCGGCCACATATGTAAACGCCGTTCAAACCACATATGTGAGGTATCGCCGCGTGCGTTAGAGCGCGTGCAACAATTCTAGCACTAGACCTCCTCTGTAACTCTAACCTGGTAACCTGTAAAAACATTTGAAGCGTCGCCTATGGAGATTTTTAAGTACCGAAGTTTGGCGCCATTCCATGAGTGTGCGCAATTTTAAAGCGTGACATGTTAGGTATCTATTTACTCAGTGTAACATCATCTTTCATATTTTCCCCAAAAATTGGGCTAACTTTACTGTTTTTTTATCTTTTAATTCATGAAACCATTTTTTTTCCCAAAAAAAGGCATTTGAAAAATTATTGCGCAAATACCGTGCAAGAAAAAAAGTTGCAATGACCGTCATTTTATTCCCTAGGGTGTCTGCTAAAAAAACATATATAATGTTTGGGGGTTCTGAGTAATTTTCTAGCAAAAGAATGATGATTTGTACATGTAGGAGAGAAGTGCCAGAATAGGCCCGGTATTGAGGTGGTAAAAAAGCCCGGGGTTGAAGTGGTTAAGGTATTGAAATGTGATTCTTATTTCTATTGCCTAGTGCTGGTTAATGATCAGACCTGAACTTGTACCTCTCCTACAACTTGTGTCTACTTGCCCCATATTAGCACTATATCCATTGGAGCATTTGCATTTGCATTTTGCAGAGTAGAGTAGGGACTGGCCAGAGAGGGCTACTTTGAACCAGCTTAAACATGTATTGCAATGTATGTGATCTAAAAAGTTTGCTAGAAGAGGTGTATAGCAGTGTGCAAAGGACCAGAATGGTTAGTGTTAACATGTGGTCACACTGCTTTAGCACTGGATAGGTTTTATATTCTGTGTGTGTGTGTGTGTGTATATATATATATATATATATATATATATATATTGTGAGGGGGTTAGCTCGGCAGCGGGTGTGTGTGACCCCGGGGATGGGCTCCCCACACAAAACAGGCCCAGCAAACGGAGGTTGTGGTTTTCAAAATCAAAAAGGTGCGGTTTATTTTCTATTTACAGTGACAAAACACAGCAAAGCAAAAGAAACATAAACAAAATAAATCCTGGTCAAGTTGACCTCTGACTAAACATACAGGTTTCCTAACTAACAACTGGGATCAGCCTAGTGCTGTCCTAGTCCCTAAGTCCCTGGTTTTAAATGTCCAAGCAAATAGCCACACAGGCTTTTTCTCACCGCACAGGGGTTCACTCTCCCTAGACAGTCCACACAGGTCTGGTTCCAGGCATGAGCTAACATCTAATGAAGCTGGGAGTTCTTATAGAGGCCTAAATGAGCTGACAAGGTTCAGCTGGTCTCATCAACTCCCTGTCTGCACGACGCCCAGCCCTCTCCCTAGAGGTATGAGTCATCCATGAGCCCACTAGCCTTATACAACTCTCCACCTAGTTGTATAAATCGGCGTAAAGCCTGAATCTGGGCGAAATATATCTACCCCCCTGGATGCAACCAGGTGACTTTACCTTCCTGCTGTCACATACCCCCCCCTCTTGTTTTAACCTCGGGGTTGGAACACCAGCAATCAGGCATTCATGTACTCGAGACAAAGCATCCACATTCCCCATTTGAATGCCAGGGCGATGCTTTACTGTGAAGTTGAATTCCTGGAGGGCCAGGAACCACCTATTCACTCTTCTATTTGTTTCCTTGTTTTGAGCCATCCACTTTAACGGAGCGTGATCCGTAACCATGTCAAAGTGCCTACCTAGCAGGTAGTACCGAAGGGAATCTAGAGCCCACTTCACCGCTAAACACTCCTTTTCAACGGTGGCGTAATTTACCTCATGGGACTTCAACTTCCTGCTGAGGTAAATGACTGGGTGCTCTTCCCCGTTCCAGACCTGGGACAATACTGCTCCTAACCCCACATCTGACGCATCACTTTGTACGACAAAGTCTTTAGAGAAGTCGGGTGAGTACAACACTGGCTGGCTACATAAGGCTTGTTTCAAGAATTGGAATGCTGCCTCAGCCTCGGGGGTCCATTTAATCATGACCGACCCTTTCCCCTTCGTCAGGTTGGTTAGGGGCACAGCCTTAGAAGCAAAGTGGGGAATGAATCGCCGATAATACCCAGCGATTCCCAGAAAGGCTCGTACCTGCTTCTTGCTGTTGGGACGTGGCCAACTCTGGATGGCCTCGACTTTGTTGAGTTGGGGTTTTATTACTCCCCTCCCAATGGTGTACCCAAGATATTTGGCCTCCTCCTGCCCAATGGTACACTTCTTGGGGTTAGCCGTAAACCCCGCTTCCCGAACAGAGTCCAGGACTGCTTGCACTTTTGGCAGATGTGAGGCCCAATCTGTGCTATGGACAATTACGTCATCCAGGTAAGCCGCAGCATACTTCCGATGGGGCCTCAGCATCTGGTCCATTTTCCGCTGGAATGTGGCCGGCGCATTCTGTAACCCGAACGGCATTCTTTTATATTGGAACGCCCCGTCTGGGGTTACAAATGCGGTTTTCTCTTTGGCTGACTTGGCCAGGGGGATTTGCCAATACCCTTTTGTGAGGTCAAGAGTCGTCATGTATCGGGCTGTTCCCAGCCGGTCGATCAACTCATCTATACGTGGCATGGGGTAGGTGTCAAATTTTGTAACTTTGTTCAACTGACGAAAATCGTTACAAAATCGCCAGCTCCCATCCGGTTTAGGCACCAACACAATGGGACTAGACCAATCACTTTGGGACTCCTCTATCACCCCTAAGTTCAGCATTTTCTGTACTTCCTCTCGTATTGCCTCCCGTCGGGCCTCTGGGATCCGATAGGGTTTTAACTTCACCCTTTCACCGGGCGGGGTAATAATGTCATGCTCTACCCCAGATGTTTGTCCCGGCAGCTCAGAGAATACCTCCTTGTTGCGAAGCACAAACTCCTTAACCTCCTGTTGTTGGGGTTGTGACAAGGTGGCTGCGATTCCAACCTCAGGAATCACGCAACCAGTTTGAGCTGGTGACCAAGTGTCTGCGACTAGGGACTCTCTATCCCTCCAGGCTTTCAACAGATTAACGTGATAGATCTGTTCGGGCTTTCGCCTTCCTGGTTGTCTGACCTTGTAATTCACTTCGCTCACTTTTTCCATTATCTCGTAGGGGCCTTGCCATTTGGCAAGGAATTTACTTTCAACCGTAGGGACAAGTACCAGTATCCTATCCCCCGGGGAAAAGGTACGGGTCTTGGCTCCCCGGTTGTACACTCTCTGCTGTGCTAACTGCGCTTGGGCCAAATGTTCCTTCACGATGGGCATTACCTGTGCAATTCGGTCTTGCATCAGGGCGACATGCTCAATCACACTCCTGTGGGGAGAACTCTCACTTTCCCAAGTTTCCTTGGCAATATCCAACAGCCCTCTTGGGTGTCTCCCATACAGTAACTCAAAGGGGGAGAATCCCGTAGAGGATTGGGGCACCTCCCTAATAGCAAACATCAGATAAGGAAGTAGACAGTCCCAATCCTTTCCATCTCTATCCACCACTTTCTTCAACATTTGTTTTAGGGTTTTGTTGAATCTTTCAACCAGCCCATCGGTTTGGGGGTGATACACAGAGGTACGTAATTGCGTCACTTTGAACAATTTACACAGCTCCTTCATAACCCGGGACATAAAGGGTGTACCTTGGTCCGTAAGCAGTTCTTTACAAATACCCACCCGGCTAAACACAAGAGATAGCTCTTTGGCTATGGTTTTGGCCGAGGTATTTCGGAGAGGGATCGCTTCTGGATAACGGGTGGCATAGTCCATTATAACTAATATGTACTGGTGCCCCCTAGCGGACTTGATTATAGGACCTACCAAATCCATGGCGATCCTCTCAAACGGGACCTCAATGATGGGTAGAGGGACCAGCGGGCTACGGAAATGTGGCATCGGGGCCGACCTCTGACACACAGGGCAGGAGGAACAATAATTTTCTATGTCCTTCATCACCCCCGGCCAATAGAATCTCTGTAATACCCTCTCTCGGGTTTTCTCTGTCCCCAGATGACCTCCAAGAATGTGCCCATGGGCCAACTCCAACACCAACTTCCTGTAAGGTTTGGGCACCACAAGCTGCTCAACGGTTTCTTCTGCCCTTTTTGCCACCCGATACAGTAGGTCCTTCTCTACGCTGAAGTATGGGTAAGTGCAGGTATTATCTGGGTTTACTAACTCGCCATCTATTTTCACTACGTTTTCCCGTGCCTTTATTAGGGCGGGGTCTTTCAACTGTTCTGTGGCAAAGTTTTCCCTGTGAACCTCAAGATCAGAAAACTCCACAGACAGTAGGTTTTCGTCTGAGGAGGTGGGCTCCTCTCCAGTTTCTTGAGTCTCCCCTGCCAATACTGACAAGGGAAATTCCGGAGAGTCCTCACCACTCTCAGGGGAGTTCTGGCTATCACATTCCTGGTACATAGGGGCACCAGTGGGGGGCTCAGGATCATCCCACAGTTCCCAGAACTTCGGAAAATCCCTTCCCACAATGGCGTCATACGGTAACTGAGATACTAAGCCCACTGGATGAGAGAGGGTACCTTTGGGGGTCTCGAAACACACTGTAGTCACTGGATACTCTCGGGTGTCCCCATGCACACAAATAACAGCTACCTTGCTATTCCCGGAGACCTCTGTTTTAACTAATTCAGCCTTTATCAGGGTCACAAGGCTACCTGAATCCAGCAATACCACAACATTTCTACCATTAATACACATTTTGCATAAATGTTTCTCAGTTCCCCGAATGGCAGTGCATGCGACTGTCGCACACAGCGACTGACGTCTGCCCGTCAAAGTCACACTGCATGGGTTCCTCCACAACCGGGCAATTGGCTGCAATATGTCCCGCTTGCCGGCAGCGGTAGCAAATGATCCTTCTTGCCGCCTCTTGAGCCGCTGATTTCCCAGGCTGTTCTCGCCAAACTTGGGGTAGAGCTCCCACCCTCTCACTCTCTCCACCCTTACCCCTTGGAATCCTCTTATCCGCCCCTGGGGATGGTCTGGTCTTAGGGTGGAAAGTCCGAGTGTCTCTGGAAGAGGCCGTCAGGTTCTCTGTAGCCAAGTATTTCTCCACACGATCCACAAGACCATCGGCCGTCTCTGGGTCTCCATGGCTTACCCACTTTTGGATGGCAGTAGGAAGAGCTCTCAAAAACCGATCCATTACAACACGTTCCACAATCTTTGGTGCGGACAAAGTCTCTGGCTGTAGCCACTTTCTGCTCAGGTGAATGAGATCATACATTTGAGACCTGGGGGGTTTTCCAAGCTGGAAAGTCCAGTTATGCACACGCTGAGCCCGGACAGCCTGGGTGACACCCAGCCTTGCCAATATTTCAGCTTTTAGCATCACATAGTCTTTTGCTTGGTTAGGCTCTAGGTCATAGTAAGCTTTCTGCGGTTCACCAGTTAACAGAGGAGCCACCAGTCCAGCCCACTGCTCCTCAGGCCACTTTTCTCTTTCAGCGGTCCTTTCAAATGTGGTCAAAAATACCTCTGGATCATCCTCTCCAGTCATTTTTGTCAATAAACGACTCACCCCAAAGGACGCGGTATTAGTGGGACGGCTTTCCTCACTGGTCTGCGGACGTTGCTGCATTACTGCTTCCATCTGTTGTTGTAGTCTCTGCTCTTGCTTCTGCAACAGGTCTATGAAGCGGGCCTCAGATTGCTGCTGGGCTCGTTGCTGAGCCTCCAGACTCTGTTGCAAAGTTGCGTTTGTCTGCTGCTGGGCTGCAAGGCTCTGTTGTTGAGCTGCAAGGCTCTTTTGCAAACCTGCATTTGTCTGCTGTTGATTGGCATTTGCTAGAGCCAGCTGTTTCAGTATCTCCTCCATGCTGGCCTAAAAAAACTGCCCGCATTCTCCACCAACTGTGAGGGGGTTAGCTCGGCAGCGGGTGTGTGTGACCCCGGGGATGGGCTCCCCACACAAAACAGGCCCAGCAAACGGAGGTTGTGGTTTTCAAAATCAAAAAGGTGCGGTTTATTTTCTATTTACAGTGACAAAACACAGCAAAGCAAAAGAAACATAAACAAAATAAATCCTGGTCAAGTTGACCTCTGACTAAACATACAGGTTTCCTAACTAACAACTGGGATCAGCCTAGTGCTGTCCTAGTCCCTAAGTCCCTGGTTTTAAATGTCCAAGCAAATAGCCACACAGGCTTTTTCTCACCGCACAGGGGTTCACTCTCCCTAGACAGTCCACACAGGTCTGGTTCCAGGCATGAGCTAACATCTAATGAAGCTGGGAGTTCTTATAGAGGCCTAAATGAGCTGACAAGGTTCAGCTGGTCTCATCAACTCCCTGTCTGCACGACGCCCAGCCCTCTCCCTAGAGGTATGAGTCATCCATGAGCCCACTAGCCTTATACAACTCTCCACCTAGTTGTATAAATCGGCGTAAAGCCTGAATCAGGGCGAAATATATCTACCCCCCTGGATGCAACCAGGTGACTTTACCTTCCTGCTGTCACAATATATATATATATATATATATATATATATATATATATATATATATATATATATATATATATGAAAGCTGTTTGGATTTGAACACAGGTATATCTTATTTTTATCTTTTTTTTCCCCAAATTTAACAAAATTTAAAATCAAATTCAAACGGATCCCACACCATTAAGGTTCCCATTTAACCACTTACCGGCCACACTATAGCTAAAAGAGGCCTACAGCGTGGTCGTCCAATTCTGGGAGGGTGTCCATGGACATCTTCCCAGAACTCCACCTCCTGGGGGCGCACATCGGACGTGCTCTGTGACTGCTGTGTCCTTTGGACAGAGCTGATCACAAATCAGGGTAAAGCGCAAATCACAGTTGCCCTTTACCATGTGATCAGCTGTGTCCAACCAGTCTTTTCTTTGAGCTGTGTCTGTGTGAGGAAAGGAGAGCCGATAACTGGCAAGGCTGTCAGTACATTGTTTACACTGATAATCAGGGCACTGATCATCAGTACCTTGAATATCAGTGCAGCGCCTCATCAGTGCAGCCTCATCAGTGCCCATCAGTGAAGAAGAAAAATTACTTATTTGCAAAATTTTATAATAGAAACTAAGAATTTTTTTATCTTATTTTTTATTTAGAAAAAAATAAAAATATGTGGTGATTAAATACCACCAAAATAAAGCTTTATCTGTCTCAAAAAAATATTTAATTTGGGTACAGTGTTGCATGACCACACAATTGTCATTCAAAGTGCGACACCGCTGAAAGATGAAAATTGTCTCGGGCAGGAAGAAGGTGAAAGTGGCCAGTATTGAAGTGGTTAAGCTTCTCAATGAAAACAGGTGGCATTTCCAGCCATTTTTGTACAGATCTGAAGACAATCTCAGGTCTATGTTTACTTTCAGAGGAACCCAGCCTCTATCAGAGGCAGGGGCGGATCCAGGGGGGCAACGGGGCAATTGCCACCCCTGACAAATTTTTAGTTTTAGTTGCGGAACTTGCGGGCGCCTGAGAGTCTGAGGGGGCTGTAGTTGTGGAACTTGCGGGCGCCTGAGAGTCTGAGCGGACGGCTCCGCATGCGAGTGACAGAGCAGGCGGCTCCATGGGCGGGTGACAGCGTGAGCTGCCGGGTGCCTCGGTGTGTGGGCGGGCGGCTCGGGGGCGAGTGAGAGCCAGAGAGTGGGCGGTCAGCTGGCCGGCTCTGTGGGTGAGCGGGCGGCTGGCCAATCAACAAGCTGGCAGCCGGGGGAGCAGAGAGATGACATCATCTCTCACCGCCCCGCACCCGCCCTGCATCCCTGCAGTAACTTCCGCCCTCACTGTGCAGGCAGCAGAGAGATTACATCATCTCTCTGCTGCCTGACTCTGACAAGAAAAACACCACCTTAGCAAGTGACAATCCACAAGGTGTGGCAGGTGAGGTGGCAAGTGACAATCTGCATCTGGTGGCAGGAAAGTGACAATCTGCATCTGGTGGCAGGAAAGTGACAATCTGCATCTGGTGGCAGGAAAGTGACAATCTGCATCTGGTGGCAGGAAAGTGACAATCTGCATCTGGTGGCAGGAAAGTGACAATCTGCAACATGTGGCAAGTGACAATCCGCAACATGTGGCAAGTGACAATCCGCAACTTGTGGCAGGTGACGTGGCAAGTGACAATCCGCAACATGTGGCAAGTGACAATCTGCATCTGGTGGCAGGCAAGTGACATGCCGCAACATGTGGCAGGTGACGTGGCAAGTGACAATCCGCAACATGTTGCAGGTGACGTGGCAAGTGACAATCTGCATCTGGTGGCAGGCAAGTGACATTCCGCAACATGTGGCAGGTGATGTGGCAAGTGACAATCCGCAACGTGTGGCAGGCGACAATCCACAACATGTGGCAGGCGACGTGGGAAGTTACAATCCCCAACGTCTGGCAGGTGACAAGCTGCATCTGGTGGCAGGTGACGCGGCAAGTGACACACTCGGGGCACCCACTGATTCTGCATTATGGTGAGTTGAAACATTTCATTTTATATTACAATGTAATAATATAAATAATGCTCTTCAATCATCCTGACACCATAACAACCATGGTGCCGTGATCATTGAAGCGCTAACACCAGTCATTTCCCCGATAAATTGCCCCCAAAAAAAACATTTCCTGGTAGTGCCCCTCCCGAGACTAGACTCTGGATCCGCCCCTGATCAGAGGGGACAGATCCGTCAGGTGGGTTACAAAATGCTGGCCAGGCCAAAATGGTGAACTTCGTGCACTGAAGGCGTGCAAGGCTGGTTTCCCGTTTCTCACCTGATGCTGAGCTGGGCACAATCCAAAATCTCTCCATCACAGTTCCATGTGCTGGCGACCGACTCCTCCCCACAGGGGCAGACAAACATGCGTTTCTGACGGCGCACTATCTCCTCGTCATCAAGCTGCTCGGGTGTAAAGCGCATGGCGTGTATCCGATGGACTTCCACGTTGGGAAAAGCAAACTGTCAGAGAAGGAATCGGTTATGAGATAATAATACATCAAAAGACATTTAAGTGTCATTACATATGGACTTTTTTATATTGTTTGATCACATTTTGCCTTTTTATTTTTATATTGACATTATATTTAGTTATGATCCCCCCCTCCCCCGCCATAATATATGGGCACTTTATATCACTTTTAGTAGCAGCCTGTGAGCCCTGTGTGAACATATGTCCTTTTTCTGTATGTACACAGACGGTGGGGCCTAATTGGCTGAGTTCCAGGCAAACCGCCAATCACACAGATTAAATATAAATCCGAGAGCAGTTTTGGCTGCTAAACAATTTTCATTTCTGTCCATCAAGTTCTGAGATTTACACAGCTCTGCCACACAGGTAAGGAGAAAATCATTTTTTTTTCTTCCCCTGCCATTCAATAAAACTTATGGATCTCTTCCCCATTTATGATTGGAACACCTCAACGATTAGCTAATCTCTCTTCCACTTTGTTTTCTTCTCCTATCAGTATGTCCCTTTCACTAGAACACACCTGACTGACTCCCTGTTCTGTCTCTCTCACTTCCAGTCTAAGCTCTGCTGTACAGCGATGACAAGAGGCTGATACCAGGTCAAATTTGGGTACTTAAACAGCTTTATTTTAAAAACATATTTAATGATATACTAATGATTACAGAGCTGTGGTCATTTAACTTCCAAGTACTCTCATTCACTTTTTTAGTGCTGCTATTTATAGCGGAGTTCCAGCCTTTTAATGTTTATTAAAAGTCAGCAGCAACAAAAAGTATAGCTGCTGACTTAATAAACAGACACTTACCTGTTCCACGGTCCAGCGATGTGGCCGCACGGAGCGTCGCTCCTCTCCTTGGCGCCTCCATTCACACTCTGGGCACCCGGCCATCACAGCTTTCGACTTCATAGCCGGGCACGCAATGCACATGCGCGAGTCGCACTGCGCTCCCCGAGTGGACAGGCGATCTTCTGGGACCTGTCACGTGTCCCAGGAGATCACCTAGAGGGAGGGGCCGCCTAGGGGCAGAGGAGGAGTGGCCTAGGCGGCCCCTAGGTGGAAGTCTCACTCCTAACGAAGCCCCCAGTCCCCCCCAAAAAAATTACATGCCAAATGTGACATGTCAGGGGGCGAGAAGTGCTTAAAGCGGAAGTTCCACTTTTGGGTGGAACTCCGCTTTAAAGATTAGAGTAGGCCAGTAAAGCCCCATACACACTATTAGATTTTCTGCAGATTTTTGTCTTCAGATTCACCAAAACCATATAATATGAGGTCAAACACAACCTTTTGTACCACCTGCCCCACCCTATTAGATTGTAAGATCTTCTGAGCAGGGCCCTCTTAATCCTCTTGTAATTTATTGTTTTGTAACTGTATTGTCTCCCTTTTATATTTTAAACTGTTGGCGCTATATGAATGCTGTATAATAATAATAATAATAATAATAATAATAATAATGTCCCACTGTGCAGTTCATTTTGCACAGAGTGGCCCCGAACGTCCTCTTCTGGGGTCCCACAACGGCTCTCGCGGCTCCTCCCTGCAAGAGCTAACCCCCCTCTGGGAAGCTCTTTCCCGAGGAGGTTAGCTTGCGTGCGCGCTCCCGAGTGATACAGTGGCAGCCATAGCCGCCGAGTGTATCACTCGGCCCGCCCCCCGATACGCAGCCTCATTGGATTTGATTGACAGCAGCGCGAGCCAATGGCTGTGCTGCTATCAATCTATGAAATGAAGAACCGAGAAGCCCGAGCAAAGATCGAGCGCGACGCGGGACTTTCCAGGGCTCAGGTAAGTAAACGGAGGGGGCTGCTAATCGTCGGATGTTTTTTCACCTTAATGCATAGAATGCATTAAGGTGAAAAAACATGTACTTTTACAACCCCTTTAAGAGTTTTAATTTGTATGCAATCAGGCAGGCTCTTGCACTACATGGTTTTGGTGAATCTGAAGACAAAAATCTGCAAAAAATCTAATAGTGTGTATGGGGCTTAAGACAGACGTCGTCTTAATAGAAAATAATACAATTAATGCTTTTCTGCATTCGCGTTTTTTTTATGCAGTCCTGTGCTTTTTTTCACCTCTTTTTTCTTAACCTTAGCTGCCAGTTCACACCACATGCAGTCCAGTGCGTTTTTGTTCTGCATCAAAAACGCATGGAAAGTAGGTAATATGGTTTCCAATGGCATAGTTCACACCAGTCCTGGCAGTTCCACAGCTTTTTAGTTCCAGAAAAAAAGTAGAACATTCTGCATTTTTCCTGCACTGGAGAGTACTGGAACGCAGTAAAACACATCAAAAACGCACTGGAAGGCATCAAAAACTGGACCCCAGTATAGTGGAAAAAAAAGCACCTGGAATGCACCCGGAAACACACCAAAAACGCACAAAAAATGCAGTGGAACGTATTAAAAACCTGCATGCAGAAACGTATTTGGAATGTATCTGTAGTGCGTTTTTGTGGTGTGAACTGGCCCTAAATAAGGACATGTGTGTGCCAGTGCATTTTGGATGCGTTTTACAGCCTTCCAATACAGTCCAGTGCAGGAAAAATGCAGCATGTTCTACTTTTTTTTTTTTTCTGGAATGCACTGGAACTGCCAGCACTGGTGTGAACTATGCCATTGAAACCCATATAACCTACTTTCCATGCGTTTTTGATGCAGAAAAAAAACGCACTGGACTGCATGTGGTGTGAACTGGCCCTAAACGTTTTATATGAGAACCTCAACAGATATTTAAACCTATACTTGTCTCTGCAAATCAGTGTTAATTTTGGCAGAACATTTCAATTTAGTTTTAGTCTTATGCCGCGTACACACGACCGTTTTTCATGGCGTGAAAAATGCAATTTTTTTAATTGGTCATTAAAAACGATCCTGTGTAGGCTCCAGCATTTTTAACGACGTTAAAAATGGCCTAAAAAAAATTAGAACCTGCTCTATTTTTTCACGTCGTTTTTCACGTCGTTCTTTTTAATGTCGTGGAAAACGGCCGTGTGTAGGCTTTTACGAGGGGAAAAAAATTGCGCATGCTCAGAATCAAGTATGAGACGTGAGCGCTCGTTCTGGTAAAACTAGCGTTCGTAATGGAGATAGCACATTTGTCACGCTGTAACGGACTGAAGAGCACGAGGCTAAAAGGCGCGAATCGGCTCTCACCAAACTTTACTAACACGAGGATCAGCAAAAGCAGCCCAAAGGGTGGCGCCATCCGAATAGAACTTCCCCTTTATAGTGCCGTCGTACGTGTTGTACATCACCGCGCTTTGCTCAAGCATTTTTTTTCATGATCGTGTGTAGGCAAGACAGGCTTGAGAGGAAACACTAAAAATCACGTAGATAAAAACATCGTTTTTTTCAATGACATTAAAAACGGCCGTGTGTACGCGGCATAAGTCTTAGTACTAAAATGACATTTTAGTTTTAGTCCCATTTTAGTCTTCTGCAATTGTTTTAGTTTTAGTTGTATTTAGTCAACTAAATCTCCAGTACATTTTAGTCGACTAAAACTAATTTAGGTGTCTAAAATCGAATGGGTGTAATTAAATTGTAATGCATTGCTGAACATTTCTCTGCAATTTACAAACTTATTATATACTGCTGGAGTGAAAAATCTCATATGTTATTATTTATGTTATTGAGGTATGAATATGCACAACAGACCAGTGTTCATTTTGATATCAAATTTCAATTTAGTTTTAGTCTTATGCCGTGTACACACGCCCGTTTTTAATGACGGGGTGGGCTTCAGAGCATTTTTCACAACGTGAAAAACGGCCATGAAAAAATTGGAACATGTTTTTAATTTTTCGCGTCGTTTTTTACATCGTCGTTTTTCGGCCGTGTGTATGCTTTAACGACGTGAAAAAAAATGCGCATGCTCAGAATCAAGTATGAGACGGGAGCGCTCGTTCTGGTAAAACTAGCGTTCGTAACTGAGATAGCACATTTGTCACGCTGTAACAGACTGAAAAGCACGAGGCTGAAAAGCGCGAATCGTCGCTAAACAATCTTTACAAACATGAAGGGTGGCGCCATCCGAATGGAACTTCCCCTTTATAGTGCCGTCGTACGTGTTGTACGTCACCGCGCTTTACTCAAACATTTTTTTCCACGATAGTGTGTAGGCAAGGCAGGCTTGAGAAGAATCACATCGAGAAAAATTCAGTTTTTTTCAATGACATTAAAAACAGTCGTGTGTACGCGGCATTAGTCTTTTGACTAAAATGCCATTTTAGTTTTAGTTGTATTTTAGTCATCTCAGTTATTTTATTTTTAGACGTATTTTAGTCGCCTAAAATAGTATTCATTTAGTCGACTAAAATGTTTTAGTCGTTTTAGTCGACTAAATTAACACTGCTGCAAATGCCCATTTAACAGTAATAACACCCCCTAGTTGCAGTAATACAAACTGCATTTTCACATGAGCCAATATAGTTTTTCAACCTAAAAAGATTAATGCCCGTGATGGTTACTTTTTGCAAACACAATAAGATTCATACCAGTGATGGTTGCTATGTATGTACTGTACAAAAGCAAACACAAGCACACGAGAAAACTGCTTTCCTCCTGCTCAGCACAATCTCTCTTACCTGATCCTTGCCATTTGTATGTCTGTTGAGATATTTCAGGAACTGAAGGGGGCTGCACTTTTGTACTATTATCAGATCAGCAGTGCCATCTGCCAGGTGTGCAGTTGGTGAAAGGCCATCCTGGCTCTTGGGGCAGGCGCTGGACATGCCAGTAATGTTGAGTGCTGCAAAGGATCCAGTAACGGATTTCCACTTTTCCGATTTTGAAACATTATCTGTCAGAAATAAGGAGTGGATCATTTTAGAAAGACGTAAAATCATTTTTTCTATTACAAATTACTCTTATATAACTTTTTTTTTTTTTTTTAATTCTGTACTTTTTGCTTCAATTTTTATAGTCGCCAAAATGGAGAGAAAATGGATCTCAACTTTAAAAAGTAAAGCTTTTCTATTGTAAAGGGAAGATTTAAAAATGGTAATTGTGCTCAAGAAGTACCCTGAAAATCGACTTTTCATGAAAAGTAGCACTACACTTCCTGGTGTGTGCCTGTGCCTAGGCACTCCTGTGCTACAGCCTCCTAGTTTTATATCTGCAATGAGACATCTAAAGTAATCTGATTATATTGTAACACGTAGATGAGCTTAAGGGGGCTTTTCTCTACTGACCACCAATGTAAAGGGCCCTTCCACTGATCACCAATTTAAGGAGACTCTTCTCCAATGTCCACCAATCTAAGTGGGTAAATTCTTGGATGTGTACTGAAGAACCCCACTAATCTAAGGAGACCCTTCTCCAATGTTCACCAATCTAAGTGGGTAAATTATTGGATGTGTACTGAAGAACCCCACTAATCCAAGGAGACCCTTCTCCAATGTCCACCAATCTAAGTGAGTAAATTCTTGGATGTGTTCTGAAGAACCCCACTAATCTAGGGAGACCCTTCTCCAATGTCCACCAATCTAAGTGGGTAAATTCTTGGATGTGTACTGAAGAACCCCACTAATCTAAGGAGACCCTTCTCCAATGTCCACCAATCTAAGTAAGTAAATTCTTGGATGTGTTCTGAAGAACCCCACTAATCTAAGGAGACCCTTCTCCAATGTCCACCAATCTAAGTGGGTAAATTCTTGGATGTGTACTGAAGAACCCCACTAATCTAAGGAGACCCTTCTCCAATGTCCACCAATCTAAGTGGGTAAATTATTGGATGTGTACTGAAGAACCCCACTAATCTAGGGAGACCCTACTCCAATGTCCACCAATCTAAGTGGGTAAATTATTGGATGTGTACTGAGGAACCCCACTAATCTAAGGAGATCCCTCTCCAATGTCCACCAATCTAAAAGGGTAAATTATTGGATGTGTACTGAAGAACCCCACTAATCTAAGGAGATCCCTCTCCAATGTCCACCAATCTAAGTGGGTAAATTCTTGGATGTATACTGAAGAGCCCCACTAATCTAAGGAGACCCTTCTCCAATGTCCACCAATCTAAGTGGGTAAATTATTGGATGTATACTGAAGAACCCCACTAATCTAAGGAGACCCTTCTCCAATGTCCACCAATCTAAGTGGGTAAATTATTGGATGTATACTGAAGAACCCCACCAATCTAAGGAGACCCTTCTCCAATGTCCACCAATCTAAGTGGGTAAATTATTGGATGTATACTGAAGAACCCCACCAATCTAAGGAGACCCTTCTCCAATGTCCACCAATCTAAGTGGGTAAATTATTGGATGTATACTGAAGAACCCCACTAATCTAAGGAGACCCTTCTCCAATGTCCACCAATCTAAGTGGGTCAATTCTTGGATGTATACTGAAGAACCCCACTAATCTAAGGAGACCCTTCTCCAATGTCCACCAATCTAAGTGGGTAAATTATTGGATGTGTACTGAAGAACCCCACTAATCTAGGGAGACCCTTCTCCAATGTCCACCAATTTAAGTGGGTAAATTCTTGGATGTATACTGAAGAACCCCACTAATCTAAGGAGACCCTTCTCCAATGTCCACCAATCTAAGTGGGTAAATTCTTGGATGTGTACTGAAGAACCCCTCTAATCTAAGGAGACCCTTCTCCAATGTCCACCAATCTAAGCGGGTAAATTATTGGATGTATACTGAAGAACCCCACTAATCTAAGGAGACCCTTCTCCAATGTCCACCAATCTAAGTGGGTAAATTCTTGGATGTATACTGAAGAACCCCACTCAGATACGAGGCATGCGTGCACCAATACACAGCCCAGGAACTTCCACCAGTATCCTCATTTGCACGAAGACGCACACTGCCACAAGGTACACAATTTGGCATGCCAGTGTGTACGTGTCCAATTCCAGAACTGGCATCAATGCCCTATTTAAGGAAGTAGTGACAGGAGATAACAGGATGATCTTCAATTTGCCGTGTATCCAGCATTTATCTGTGATTTCTTGTAACAGACTCCGCTTGTCTGTGTTTTCCCTCTGCCTTACCCATGGATGTTACCCTGGCTCGTTTAAGGATTCTCCCGATCAACCTTTTCTGACCTTGACTCTGACTGCTGTTACCTCTTATCCTACTAACCCTTCATGTATGACCTCTGCTCAGATCTCCTACATTGACCACGCCTCTTCAGTTTCTCCCTACACGTCTGTTTTTGCACCACCTCCATTCACTACGGGTGTCATAACACCACCTACTGGTGAACCTGACCTAATCCACCACAATTGTAGTGTACCTTGTGTTCCCGCTGATGTCCTAAACTGCCTGCCTAAGAAATACCTAGTTGGTCACCTCCTAGAGCAGCCACCAGCAGATCAGTTTATGGGCACCCATGCTTCTTTGAGCCTTGCACTCCCTGTCATCACCTGCAGGGGTGCATGGACCATAGCCGCAAGGGAAGCCCTCTCATCGCTTTGGCGTCCATTTAGGAACATGACAGCCTGGTACAAAACTTTATTTCACCTAAAAGTCTTTTTGAAACACAGCCAGTGCGGTTCAGTCAATGGAAAAATATCCTGTCCCTTTTGTTCCTAACAGTAAGTAAAGGGAATTCTTTCTAAACAGTAAGACAGCAGTAAATACTGAGCTTTGAGGCTTCACGTGACCACATAGCAGGTGCCGGTGTTCTTTTGAATACTGTCTCCCGTTGGATAATGCCTCCGACGGCCTGCACATGTGCAGTACACAACGCTACTCCAGCTCATATTTTGATCAGCTGGCGTGACGTCAACACTGTGCAAGCGCATGCTGCAGATTGATCTGACAGTCATCGCTTACAGCTGCTCGCATACAGTGTGTACAGGCAACGTTTACAACTGCTGGCAAGAATCTACTGAAATTTGCTGACGGTTGAGTACGCTGCCTGTACACATTATGTGTGAACAGCTGACGTTGTAATCAGCGGTCCAGGATTGGCATTTCTGCCGTTTCTGCTTGCATACAAACTGTTCTAAGCGTTTATCTACCTCTGAATGCAGCAAACTATCTATACCCCATTGCCATACGAAAGCAGCTTAATTAGAACAAAATGGGTGTGTCCTTCATTGCAAGGAATTAAATTCCAGCTGTATCTTTTCACAATAAGAAAATGATAACTGAGATCAGATATACTATGCACTATAATTTTTCCTTTTGTTTCTCTATTTTTTCTATAAGCTGCCCCATCTGACAATAACAAGAACTGAATGACATCTTACTTTCGAATTTTGCTGACAGTCTTTCTGATGACTCGGAGCAGACAAGACACCTGTAAAGAGAAAAGTACACAGAGGATAATTTTTTTTTTAACAGATACGGTTATTGCCTGTAAATTCATTCCCATAATTTCCTGCTACAGGAAACACGGGTGAAGTTGTACTCCTATGAGACAACAGATTTTTATGGACCACTGTGCCTCAACTTTACTTTCCATGATTTCCTGTTGTCACAACTATGGATAGAGCTGTGCTTCTATGAGCCAACAGACTCTAATTGGCTGCTGTAGCTTTAAATTCAGGGCTGTCCAACTGTCGGCTTATGGCACCTTATTTTGCAGCCAAAGAGGCCCCCTGATTGCAGCTCACCCCACCATTCTTGTTGGTAAATCCCACCTGTCAAAATGACAGCCAGGACTTGCTCTATTTTTACAGCAGCTGGCACTATGCATAATTCCCTGTTTTTGGAAACATAGATGGCGTTGAGCTTCTGAATGCCCAAAAAACTAGGCTTGTCCACTGCAGTGTATCATTTATTTCCCATAATTCTTACTTTTGGAAGCTTGGATGGAACTAGGCTTCCATAAGAATGTGGCTGGCCCCTTTAAAGTGATTTATTCATGTACCTATTCACAGAGAAAAATGTAAAGCATATGACTGTGAAAAGCATTGTGTTACCCTGTCCTGCAGCGAGTATTGTCTCTTGGGCTGGAATCGTCACTGGCCTCCAGGAATTCTACTGTTCCACGGTAAGAGCGGTTACTGAGCACCATCTTTACACCTAAGAGAAAAAAGTATGTATGGGTGTGTTTGCAGGTGCAGTAATGAGGTCATTCCTCTTCTTACCTGTAAGCATGTTAATAGTGCTAAACTGACAACAATGTACAGCTTTGAATGGACCATAGTGTTGTATCACCCTCTCAAGTGCTGCTGTGCAGGGGTTACAGAAGGCTACTATCTAGACATATTACAGTACCAATAATGGTTCTAGTTGTAAGTGTAGGGAACCTCACATATGCTATTTTGATCCTAATCCAATTTAGTGTGTTTGCAGCGTAGGTTTAATCAGCCTCAGCATACATTTACTTTTTTTTTCTAGGCTCTGCAGATGTTGACCAAACTCAGTGGGTTGGCAGGGCCTCCAGAGTGTTTTCTACCTTCTCAGCTTCTGTCTGGATAGGATGTGTGTTTGGAATGCCACTCCACTTGGGCCTTGCCTCAGCCGGAGAGCCATGTGCCAGAGGCCTGTGGACTTCAGCTACCTGCTGGAATGAATCTCTTGAGGTCATTGAACTGGATCTTCTTGCTGAAGAATGTCACAGAGTTGCGAAGAAGCTACCATCTGGACATTGTAAGAAGGATTAATTGCCCACCATATAGAGTTGGATGTAGCCATAGGGTGGCACTATGGATACTAGTGCCACGTCCTAAAATCAGTGTAGAATGTTGTATATAGAAAGTTATCGATCTTTATAGGCACATACACTACAAAAGGTTAAAACAATTCTGTCTTTTTTACAGTTGCATTAAAATTAATCAATAGAAAATGCTTTTGAAATAGGTTTAGAGTAAAAAGCTGCAATCTATATATTTGGAATAATTACCCCCTGTATACCCATGATCATAATAGTACTCAAAAAGCCAAAGAATATAAACAAGGCTTATTCATTCACCTTATGGGGGTTCCAGATTCCAAATTGTAGCTTGCTTTACATGGTTCGCGACTTGGCGTTGCTTACTCGGGAGCTATAATGGTGCATAATGTGTGTATAAAACATCAATCAAGGTAGAGCGAAGGGGCAAAGGTCGACAGAAGCATGGGACCCACAGGTGAGCATAAAGGGGAAATGTGGCTTGCTTTGAATTGCCTGAACCACAGATGTCACCACTGAAGGAATCACTCGAGTGATATAAACTCTATATGGGAACCGCATGCAACCTTATTTTGTTATGTAGTGAGTAGCAGATATATTGTCATATCCAACATCATAAGTGTAAATCCACATTTCTCTACACCTAGAATTGTTTCCTATCTCCCAAAGGTAGTATGTCAGCAGACTAGGAGGAGGTATATAGGGATATCCCTGGCCGCAGCCAGCTAAGGAGATCGGACTGCCTCCTCTGAGTTCCCTGAAAGAATAAAGCCTCGTACACATGATCGGATTTCCATGGACAAATCTGTGGAATTTTGTCCGAAGGACGTTGGCCGTGAACTTGTTCTGTAAACAGACGACAAAACATTCCGACAACAATTGTCCTTTGGAGAGTACAAACGGTCGGATTATCCGACAAAACCCTGCCATCAGACAATTCCCGTCGGAAAATCCGATCGTGTGTACGAGGCATAAGCGTCAATTATATTTTTTGGCTTTTTGAGTACAATTATGATTTTAACCCTTTGTAGTGTATGCGTCTATAAAGTCCATAACTTTCTATATACAACATTCTACGCTTAATTGCCCACCAATCAAGGTATCTTTGATTGCGATCAGATTGTCAAGGGAGACAACTTGATTAGCGAGAAAGCACCACTGCAACTTAAGAAAGATTGTGACTGCTCCTATTGGGTCATGGATCTATCTGGCTGCTCTCACAGGGCCAGAAATTACCTAGAGGCTGTACTCAAAGGGTTTCACAGCTACTACTACTACCACTACTTTCAGAATACTAGTCTTATTTTTGTACTATTTTCAGGCATCCTGTACCCCTAAACTCTCTCTCCTAAAATTCAGTTCAGCAATGAAATTTGAAAAAAAATAAAAAAATAAAGTGATTATCGCCCAACCTATATAAACCCCAAGTCTCACCTGCTAGGTCATATCTCATAGGTCCCAATAAGCGCATACGCTCACTCTCCCTCAGAACATCCCCAAAGAAACCATAGCCGGTCAGAGACACAGAATATCTCACGAGTTGTCCATCGTGGTAGGAAGCACAGACATCCATGGGCTGTGTGTCTCCTGTGAATAAACACAATGTTCACATCTATAAGGCTATTTGAATGAAAAAAAAAAGTCTGTTTATAGTTTAAGGGGAACAAAGTGATTGCAGTATAAGTTACTCAGTTTTCATATTACTGTTACTATTGGCACTGCCTTAGCGTCATTCACACGGGCTTTTTTGTCCAGCGAGCAGTTTCCTGCAGCAAGAATCAGCAGATTAATGTGGCTGAAATCACAGGTATGCCACTATTCGCATGTATCCACACGAGTAGTCAGATGACCAGCCCTGGCAGACAAATTACGTCCTAGACCAGTCATCTGTCACCAGCTGCAGCTAACTATTGTATGCCATTGTTCTGTGTAAGCGGCCGCAGCTGTCTGGAACCACCTGTGATTCCAGCCACAAGATTCTGCTCACTGGACAGAAAATCCATTTAAATGAGGCCTATAAGTTTATGTATAGCCATAACTTTTTTTTCTTTTCGTTCTGGATAAAGTTTGGAAGGATTGGAACTCCCGTCAAGCTTTTCTGGCTGTCTGTATCCCTGCTCGGTAAATTCTCCCTCTCTATTAGTCCTGGTAACCATTTTCACTTGTTCGATCAGCCACTTGCAGCCAATTAGTGTATTCCGACAGTGGAGAATCTCTGCTGTCAAAATTCAATGTCCCCGAAGTGGGGATTCCCGCATCCACTTCTGAATCTAGGGTGGAAAAGGACCTGGGGGTCCTAGTAGATGATAGGCTCAGCAATGGCATGCAATGCAAAGCTGCTGCTAACAAAGCAAACAGAATATTGGCATGCATTAAAAAGGGGATTAACTCAAGAGATAAAGCGATAATTCTCCCACTCTACAAGACTCTGATCCGGCCGCACCTGGAGTATGCTGTCCAGTTCTGGGCACCAGTCCTCAGGAAAGATGTACTGGAAATAGAGCGAGTACGAAGAAGGGCTAAATAGCTAATAAAGGGTCTGGAGGACATTAGTTATGAAGAAAGGTTGCGAGCACAGGACTTATTCTCTCTGGAGAAGAGATGCTTGAGAGGGGATATGATTTCAATTTACAAATACCATACTGGTGACCCCACAATAGGGATAAAACTTTTTCGCGGAAGGGAGTTTAATAAGACACGTGGCCACTCATTAAAATTAGAAGAAAAGAGGTTTAACTTAAACTACGTAGAGGGTTCTTTACTGTAAGAGCAGCAAGGATGTGGAATTCCCTTCCACAGGCAGTGGTCTCAGCGGGGGGCATCGATGGTTTGAAGAAACTATTAGATAAGCACCTGAACAACCACAACATACAGGGTAGAGGTGGGTGATTTTTTTCCCCTAAAAAAATTAGCGATTTTTTTATAAAAAACTCTATTTACGATTCAAATCGATTTTTTTTTTTGATGGACAAGGCGACGGTCCTGAGGAGCTGCGGGCAGGATTTTTTAGGCGATGCCGTGGCTTCGGCCTAGTGTCCGCGACGGCCGGCCTCGCGGCCCTTTCTCGGGATTGCGGCTGACTGACTTCTTCCCTGCACACCCCGAAGAGGCTATCAAGACAGGAGGGACACAGGAGGGTCATTTGTGAGGGTCTGCACCCGGTAATAGGAGGATTCTTAGTGCCGGTCCTGGGGGGAAAAAAAATCTAAAAAAATATTTTTTGAAAATATGAATCGAATTGACCTACCAACTCGATTTTTAAATCGAATCGATTTTTTTCCCAGCCCTAATACAGGGATATACAAGGTAATACTGGCATATAATCACACACATCGGTTGGACTCGATGGACTTGTGTCTTTTTTCAACCTCACCTACTATGTAACTATGTATCACATTGATTGTGTGGATGCAGAAATCTTTTTATTTTTATTTTGTTCAGCTAAACTAACAATGTATACCCAGCTATAGACAGAAAGAAATGGGAAAGCAGGTTTCACCAGAAAAAGAGGTGAGAGCAAATATTCCTATCAGTATATTTGTTCTGGTGATAACTAAGGGGAGAATTCCCCTCCCCTTCTTGAGATTTCTAATCACTTTCTGCTATGTCACAGGACAAGAAGTGAGGGAAAATCTCCCCAATGGCAACAAAGACATCAAAAAAATAAACCGATGGGTTTAACCCTTCCCTGCTCTATCCAAAACAAAAAAATGGCTATAAATATACAGTACTTTAATAAATAGGCTCTATAACAAACATTTAGTTACCTATAATAATGTGCAAGGCTGATGTCATTGGGTCATTGATCCCCATTGTAGCAAAACACACACAATCTGTAGAACCTGCAAGAGATAAAACAGAGAATCAGAATATGTTATGTGTACCCAAAGTAAAGCCATCGTGAATTTTGCATAAATTTTATTTTTGATTTAGTATTAATAAAACTCAGTATGATAAGTGCACAGGTCTGCTCTCATTGCAGATACGTGAATGATGTGTCTTGCTATGCTTTAGCCATGTCTGTACCACTATATACCTGCCATAAGGAAGACAGGCACCCAAGCATGAAATGTCATGTGATATGTCACAAATGAGTCCCATTTACGCTAAGCCCTTACTAACATGCTGTAGTTGTGGCATTGCTTGTAGAAACATCTGTATCAACTTATCACATATCAGGAGAGAGAATAGAAACTGTCCCCATTGGAGGAACAAATGAAACTTCAGAATTGACTCTGATGTTGGTGTTGGTGAACTGATCAATCCATGTATGGAGCAAATCTGCCGAAATTGTCAAATCATTATTTATTTCTTTTTTCATATTCTTCTGAATGTGTGTGTACCGAGTCAAGCTATATACTAAAAAACATGCAATTCTGAATAGCTTCATTACCCATATATAATCAGTAAGTTAAAATTCATCTGTGTGATACCGCATGCAGAAAGAATGTCAGTCTATATCTAACAATCAGCATGACTCCTGATCATGTGATCACCATGTTATATATAACATAGTGATCACATAGCTCTGTTCATAAACAAAGCTATGTGAGTGACAGTGTCAAGTTCGCCTTTTTTTTAGGTGGACTTGCTGTACACGTTGAAAGAATTATTTTTCATAAAGACAACATTGCTAAAAATAAGCTCCCCAGTGCATGCAATCTGCGGCAAACAAAAGCTCTATACAGCATTGTCCCCCAAGACTCTGCTACTCCTCCACTGGGCACAGACACATTACCTCTTCCACTGGGTACAGGCACATTACCTCTTCCACTGGGCACAGGCACATTACCTCTTCCACTGGGTACAGGCACATTACCTCTTCCACTGGGCACAGGCACATTACCTCTTCCACTGGGCACAGGCACATTACCTCTTCCACTGGGCACAGGCACATTACCTCTTCCACTGGGCACAGGCACATTACCTCTTCCACTGGGCACAGGCACATTACCTCTTCCACTGGGCACAGGCACATTACCTCTTCCACTGGGCACAGGCACATTACCTCTTCCACTGGGTACAGGCACATTACCTCTTCCACTGGGCACAGGCACATTACCTCTTCCACTGGGCACAGGCACATTACCTCTTCCACTGGGCACAGGCACATTACCTCTTGTTGGAGCGGAGAAGGTGAACGCAGACTGTCAATTGCAAGCTGAGTGTGTAAGACATCTCTACCCTTCTTATAACAATTGTGTGAAACTGCTCTATGCATACATTGGTGGCCAAGGGAGTGGAGAGAGATAAGGTCTTAGCTGCTAACTTTTAACAAAAGTCAAAATTTGCATATTCGTATCAGCACTGTTTAATCTACTCAGACTGCACATTTCACAGAAAGGAAGAGTAGGATTGGAACGACTAATGGAGTAGTTCATGAAAAAGACCACAATGTTTACGTGCAACAGAAAGCTACTTTTTAAAACTGACCTCCACAAAGAGACTATTTTTGCTGTGTGCTCAGTCCAGCTTAATTACCTCTAATTCTTGGTATACTACATCTAGAGCCGGGGGTCTCAAACTGGTGACACTCCAGCTGTTGCGAAACTACAAGTCCCATCATGCCTCTGCCTGTGGGAGTCATGCTTGTAACTGTCAGCCTTGCAATGCCTCATGGGACTTGTAGTTTTGCAGCAGCTCGAGGGCCCCCAGTTTGAGACCCCTGATCTAGAGGGTTGCTGGGGATGCTAAACATTTCCATTGTAATATGCCACATTGCATTGTCAAGTTTGCTCTTCAAAGTCAGCTGCTGTGAGTTCCACTGCTGGTACAGTGATGATAGTGGACCCGCTCACTTTTCATATCCTCCATTTAGAAAAGTGTTTTGTATCCTTTTCACTGAATACAAGGCTTTCTCTGAATGGACAAAGTGAGGTCCTATCAATCGTTCACCCCTCCTGTCCCCTTGTTCATTTAGAGAAAGGCTTGTATTCAGTGAAAACAATAAAAAATGTTTTCTGAATGGAAGCAACTCCTATCATCACTGTACGAGCAGTGAGCCTTGGTTCACACTGCCGCAACTTGTCATGCAACTGGAGAATTCAAAGTCGCATGACAAGTCACACCCCAATTACGCCAATGGACTGTTCTAATCGGTGCAACTCAAAAAAAAGGTCCCTGCACTACGTTTGGTGCGATTTTTATATGACTTGCATTGACTTTTGTTAAAGAAGTCGTATGCAAGCCGTGATGAAGTCGTGCAGGGACGTCGGATTCAAAGTCGTGCAAAAGTTGCGTGACTTTGAAGTCGCGGCAGTGTGAACTCAGGCTAAAACACACAGCAGCTGAGCTTGAAGATCAAAGCCAACAGTGGAATAATACAAGGAAAATGTTTAGCAATCCTCCAGATACAGTCTACCAAGAATTAAGAGATAACTAAGTTGGACCCAGCACACGGCAAAACATTTTTTTTCCAGGAGTCACAAATGATAGGAAAATTAAAAGACTGAATATTCTTTAATATCACTGATGTTTAACTCTTGACATATTGCCCCTTCCTTCAGAATGACTATTCCTACCTGCTGGTATGATTCCAATGCGCAGAGTACACGGTGTCAGTTTTGCGCCCTCCTTGTCCTCGCAAATGCCACTGTCAGTCTGGGTACGTCTCACCAGACCATGAAGCAATTCACTAAACATCCCATCGCCACCAACACACACAACCCTGCAAACACAAAGCATGAAAACTCACTACTAGTACCTTCCACATGTATACTTAATTATTTCCCCGCATTTGGCCATATCCAAAGGATTTTGAAACTGCTGCAAGTATGTGAAGCCACCTCTAGGAAAACGCGCCTAATACCTGTAGCAGTTTTTTTTACAATCGTTTTAACAGTAAAGCCTGGTACACACTACAGATTTTTACACCCAACGGGTTGCACGAAAAAAAAACCTGTCAGCTCCAGTTAGAGATGCTGTACTAATGATCTGACATTAGTACAGTGATGACAGGGGAGACGCCCCCCCAAAACACTCTGATCAGCGCTCTCTGCCATTGGTTGAGAGCCAGTGGTGGCCCGTCCATTAGGGGTGCCCGGGCGCAGCCCCCTCTCTCCTCGCCACCTCCTATATGCAGTGGATAGATTCATGCAAAGCATGAATCTATCCATGGGTGCCGCAGCAGCCCCCTATTCATGTGTCCAACCCCTTTCAGGGCACCGTGTGCATGAATTACAGTGGCCAGTTTTTTTTTTAAGCACCCGATTAGAGCCAGAGGCTCTAATAGGCTTCAAAATAGGATGGGTTCCGTTGCAGAGGATGTGACCGGAGCCCACCCAGGTGTGTTGCAACAGCGAATGAATATTCGCTGTTGCAACACTGATCTTCCTCCCGGCCAATCAGGAAGCAGGTATAAAACCCGTTTCCCCATTGGCAATCCTATTGGATGCCTAGCGCCGGGAGGAGCAGAGAGGAGACGCACCGCAGAAACTGCTCCAGGAGAGGGCACTGGAGCAGCTTTCCCCGGACCCCTTAAGGACAGAGCTGGAAGATGGCTGCATCAGCTCTGACCGCTGCTCTTACTGCCCGCATCCAGGGTAAGGACAGCGGGTGGTGGGGGTTTGCTGGGGGTATTAGTGCCTCCCTGTAGGGGGGGAGTAGGGCCAGTTGTGCTAGTGAAGCTCCACCGGAAGCCCGGGGGGGGTTGTTTGCCCCCCCCAAAAAAAAAACACCAGCTGCCACTGAGACCGCTGATTGGGAGTCAGTTGGCTGCTGGTTTTCCAGCATGCACATCCGACAGAAGTCAGCCGAACGGCTTCTATCGGACAGTCTGACATACACACAGACCAAATGTGGGCCGTTTTTCTTTCTTCTTGCGACATTCAGCCTGTATGTAACCGGCTTTACTGAGAATCTCTGGGTAGATCTCACACATCTGGTACATGCAAGGTTATCCAAGAATATTTCTGAAGAGATATTTAGCGTAGAGTGGGAAACATTTTTAAAGCAAGAACAAAAAGAGTGTCAGGTGACTACATCAACTTTAGGGCCCATTCACACTTTGCCATTGAGGTGTGTTGTGGTAACGGCAACTCACATTAATGCCTGCTATATGTGTTAGTATGGCGCAGTGCCATTCGTTTTGAATGCCATCCCAATAAACGAAGACAACGCAGCCAGGGCCATCTTTTCCATTGGGCACGCTGGGCAGTTGCCCGGGGGCCACACTTGCCTGGGGGGCCCCACTGGCTGCCCAGCAACCCCAGTAAAAAATGGTGGGAAGCGGCGGGTCAGAACTGTACATGCGCAGTTTGCGGAAATCGCCGACAAGATCGGATCCTCCACGAGTGCTGGCTCTGTCTGTCCGCCAATGATGACGTTAGCCACACCCGCCAGACTTAAAAAAAAAAAAGCAGGAGAAGCTGAGGGTGAATGGACAGAGTAGAGTTGTCAGAGTAGAGTTGTCAGAGCAGACAGCACAGCAGGCTTGAAGCAGAGTGTGGCGGAGTCGGACCCCTGTCGGCAGTGCCGGTTTTCGTGAGCCTGTAACCTGCCCAGCCACCAGCCAGTACAGACACGGAGTGCCCTGGTCGGTGTCGTACGGTGAGTGGCTGTCTGGCTGACTGTGCAGCTTGTACAAAGAGATCGGGGGGTGGTCTGTTGCTCTGATGTAAGTGGGAACTCTGATGTAAAGAGAAAGCAGTGGACTCTGATATAAGGTGGTCTCTGGTCACCACAGCCCCCCTTACATCAGCTTTTCCCCTTACATCATGATCTGCAGCGTTCCCCTTTCCATAAGAGTTCCCTTTCACTGTAAGGGGGAATCCTGCAGACTCTGATGGAAGAGGAAACTCTGTGCTGGCTGGGTTATAGTAACCTAACCTTCATGTCAATGAAGAAATGTTTTTTTTTTTACTTTTATTTAACTTAAACACATTGCTAATAGCACGATCTATATGTTTATAGTTTAAATACTGACATTTGCACTGTTTGGCACTGAAAACTGTAATTTTAGGTACCTTTTTGCAGTGGCAGTAAAAAATGTGGTTCTGCCAGTAAATGTCATGATTTTTGTCAGTAAAAAATTCTCGTGAGTGATTGTGTAGACAGGGCCCCAGTGCACCGTATTGCCCGGGGGCCTATAATGCTCTTAAGATGACACTGAACGCAGCTCCATCACATATATGGTGCACCGGAACCAGAAAGTGTGAATGGACCCGTAATGTTTACATTTGTTTCTAATCTTTTAAATATAGAAAGTTAAAAGTACTTAAATATTTAAATTTTCCAAATGATATAATACGTCTTGCCTAACAATTGATTTGTGCAACTATTGGGCGTGGCCTTTCTCAGTCATGTCTTGGATTAAAGTGAACTGAGGGCAAAGCTATTTATTTATTTTTTTCGTTTTGGATCGAGTGGAAGAGGGATTAGAACAGTTTTTTTTACTGCTGTCTGTGCCCCCATTAGGGAGATTTACCCTCTCTATTTGCTCTGCTTACCATTATCTTTGAAAGTAAAAGAAAATCCCAAATTTTGGGTTGTCCCCAGAAAAGTAATAAAGGAGAAATTTTCCAGTGGGGACACTAGTTCTGGTGACCTGGGGGTCCCCAAGGAATTACCTTAATTTGAAGGGATTTCCTCTCACTTCCTGTTTGGTTATGGGACAGGAAGTAAAGGGAAATCTTTAGGACACAGATGGCAAAAAAAAAAAAAAATCAAGACTTTACAATCACTTTTAATAGTTTCCAAACAAACTGAAAAAATAAATAAACTGCTTCTTCAGTACCATCCATGTTAGAAGCCTCATATCACACAAGCCAGAGACAAAGTATCTCCTCAGGGGCAGATCCTGGATGGGATTTCTCACCAACCAGAAGACAGAGGGTGACATCGTGGGATTTCACTTGCAAAAATGACACAAGACTGATCCATTTTAGAGTTATGTTTGCCTTTAAGTTGGTGAATATTATTTACCCATCATACGTCTGGAGATCAGAGTCCAATATATGATCCCTGGCATGGTTAGCTCTGGTAGTTTCTGAAAGAAAAACAGATAGGAAAGTCATTTATGACTCATTTAGCTCTTTTTTCGAATTTCAGAAAAAGAAGTGACAACACCTTATGTAAAAGAAACTTTTTACGTTTTTATGATGTCCTTATTTCTTTATCAGAAAATTAGGTTTGAACTTTTAAACCTGTGTGTGTCCTCAGTGTCATTTCTATACAGATTTTAATTAGGAAAAATAAACTTCAGCTGCTATGGTATATCAGTCAATTTTCTAATGTTTACCTATGGTAATTTCTTATGCGATTCTCACATTTGCTTGAAAATGCTTGAATTTCTATATAACTTTTATTGTATTGTATACAAGTATAGTGGTAGAAAAGATGCTGGAGGGAGCCTGTATCTGACTCAATCAATTCTCTTTGCAGCTACAGTGGTACTTTGGATTACGAGCATAATTCGTTCCAAAAGAATGCTTGTAATCCAAAGCACTTGTATATCAAAGCGAGTTTCCACAGTGACTGCTATTGTATGCAGTACCATATGTTGCCAGAGGTGGGGGGGCGCCAGAAACACTCGGAGACCGCTCAGAGCCACTCTGATGCACTCAGAGACACTTGGAGACACCCGGGAATGGAGTGTTTTTGAGTGTTTCCGAGCGGCTTTGAGTGCATCCATTTGGCTACGAGTGTCACCAGCGCCTCCGCACCTCTGGTCAAATGCGGTACTGCACACCCCATTGAGTTGAATCCTGCTCGTTTTGCGAGACAACGCTCGCGAACCGAGTCAGGATTTAAAAATAATAATAGCTCGTATTGCGAAACGCTCGTAAACCACGTTACTCGCAATCCGAGGTATTACTGTACTAAAATACCATTTCAACAGCAGAGGGGGTGCTTTTTTTGTAAACGCTAAACTACAAGCAGGTAAAAATCTATACATTTATGAAGCTATATATTTATTATTATTAAATTATTATTATTATTATATTTTTATAAATGTGTAGTGCTTGAATTTGACTTGATATCAGTCTGTTGCAATCCCCCTTACAGCCGAGCTCACACCAGGAAAGGGAGGGGCAGGACTGGGAGCAGATGTGCTAACAAAGAACACAATGATAGGAGGAGCGGGAGCAGAGGGATGATCTCATCCGTCTGCTGCTCTTTCACTGCCCAATCAGCAGGCCAGGGTGGAGAAAAGACATCACTATGTCCCTTCTACAGTCAATAACTGTAACAGGGAAAGTGCTGTCATCTGCATGGCTGTGCAGCCTTCCAGGGCTATGTAAATCTCAGGACTGGATGGAAAGTAATACAAATCCTTATCATGATAAGATTATTTTAATCAGGCTATTTTTTTTTAACAACATGTAAAACAAGAGCTGAAGCCTACCAATCACATCAGTCTCAATCCCAGCCAGCTGGAAGAGATGACTTATTTCAGTGTAATAAATTCTCAATGCTTTGCCGCGCCCTCCATACGGGTTAATGAATACAAGCAGTTTCCTTGGCCTGGTGTTACCTGCTGTAGAAACAGATAATTAGTGCAAATAGTATTTAAACATATTACAGTGGCATTACACTGTCAACAACCTCTGCGAGCAAAACATGTTCTTCTTAGCCAATTTTTAGGTGCCAAGTATCCCAAAATTCAGGCCGCTTGCGATAATTGGAAGAGAACCTGTCAGGCTGGTTGCACCCAAGTTGATCGATCAATCAGCTTGGTACCTGCCCATCAACGGTTCAAATCTCGGCTGGTTCCTGCTAAACCGAGCGAGATTCGAACCGTGTATGGCTGGCCTACAACGGAATCGCAGACAGAAAAGCACAATTCTGCCGGTGATTCTGCAAAAATTACAGCAAACCGCACCAAACGCATTTTTGTTGTGCAACAAAATACACATAGAGCACGCCAACGTTGCCTCCAAAGAAAAGTACAAGAGCTAATTTGGCGCGTTTCTGAAGCAGAGGGCAGCCCATTAATTTGAGCAAAAAAAAGTACAAAAAAAAATCCTCATCAAAAGCTCGAAACTCCCCCATCACTACATGTGAATGGGGCCAAAGGCAAACAATTTTTTTATTTTTTTACTGTTTTATATAAAATCCTTAATTTACAAATTAAAATATTATTACACAATATAACAATACATCCATGACACAATGGGGGAGATTTACTAAAACAGGTGCACACAGAATCTGTTACAGCTGTGCTTCGTAACCTGAGGGCGGGTTTAAAAACGTGCCCGTTCAGCTGAACTCACGCGATTTCAAACCGGCATTTCAGTCCAACTTCAGGGGCAAATTGACAGACATCTATGCGGGTTCACGCACAGATGTCTTTTGAAATCGCTCCCCGAAGTCGCCAAAAGTAGTGCAGAAACCACTTTTGGGAATCGGTCACACTGATTCGGACCATGCCATTGGCAGAAATAGGTGCCGATTTGGAATGCGATATGACATGGGAAATTGCATGTCAAATCGACCCAATGTGACCGTTGGCTTATTGTGAAAGCGTAATTGAAGAAGCTGACGCTAGATGCTGATTGGTTACGATGCACGGCTCCACCAGATTCTGTGTGCTCCAGTTTTAGTAAATCTCCCCCAATGACACCCTCAAGACAGAACACTATGGGTTTTCTAAACTGAGTATGCAGTAGTAGTTGTCTCCTTTCAGACACTTGGGGGCATTTTCTAAAACTAGAGAGTGCAAAATCTGGTGCAGCTCTGCCCAGAAACCAATCACCTTACAGTTTTTTCTGTGAAAGCTTAACCACTTAACGACCGCCCACTGTAAATATACGTCGGCAGAATGTCACCGACAGGCAGAATCACGTATATGTACGTGATTGCCTTTGTATAGTTGGGGGGTCCGATTGGACCCCCCTTCTTTACAGTGAGCGGTCGTTTTACCTTCGGGAGCGATCCGGCATGAGGGGACGGCCGTTCGATTCCGGCCACCCCCTCTCGATCGCTCCCGGCGAATGAGAGCTTCCCCTGCCTGTGTACTGTTTACACAGGATGGAGGAAGTGATGTCATCTCTCCTGCGGCGCTCACATATACCGAGCGCCGTACAGGAGAAGATGCAGGTTAGTGCACACAACACTACACTGACACCAGGACACATAGGCACATAAATCGCCCCCCCAGGCCCCCCCAGATCACCCCCCAGTCACAGTGTCACTGATTGCAGTGACCATTTATTTAGTGATCACTGCAATCAGTGACATTTGTGACTGTAAAAGTGTCAGTACATTCAGTTTTAGGTCCAGTGTAGCCCCCTAACCCCCCTAATAAAGGTTTAACCCCCTGATCACCCCCCAGATAACCCTTTCACCCCCTAGCACCGCCGTCGCTAAGCGATCATTTTTCTGATCGATGTCTTAGCGTCGGTGATGCTGATCGGTAGCCAGTAATTTTTTTTAGGTTCGCCGCAGGTTTTTATAGCGTCGGGTACCCCCATATATTACCTAATAAAGGTTTAACCCCCTTGATCGCCCCCCAGGTAACCCTTTCACCCCCTATCACCACTGTCACTAAGCGATAATTTTTCTGATCGCTGTCTTAGCGTCGGTGATGCAGATCGGTAGCCAGTATTTTTTTTTAGGTTCGCCGCAGGTTTTTATAGCGTCAGGTACCCCCATATATTATCTAATAAAGGTTTAACCCCCTGATCGCCCCCAGGTAACCCTTTCACCCCCTATCACCACTGTCGCTAAGCGATCGTTTTTATGATCGTTATCTTAGTGTCGGTGATGCAGATCGGTAGCCAGTAATTTTTTTTTAGGTTCACCGTCAGGTTTTTATATAGCGTCAGGTACCCCCATATATTACCTAATAAAGGTTTTAACCCCCTAATTGCCCCTAGTTAACCCTTTCACCAGTGATCATCATATAAGTGTTACGGGTGACGCTGGTTAGTTAGTTTGCTTTTTATAGTGTCAGGGCACCCGCCGTATATAACCCAATAAAGGTTTAACCCCCTGATCGCCCGGCGGGTGATATCAATTAGGTTTTAGCGTCAGAGAGGGTCTGCGTCACACCCCAGGCAGCGTCAGGTTAGTGCCGGTAACGCTAACACCCACGCGTGAAGCATACACCTCCCTTAGTGGTATAGTATCTGATCAGCTCAATATCTGATCTGATCAGATCTATACTAGCGTCCCCAGCAGATTAGGGTTCCCAAAAACGCAGTGTTAGCGGGATCAGCCCAGATACCTGCTAGCACCTGCGTTTTGCCCCTCCGTCCAGCCCAGTCCACCCAAGTGCAGTATCGATCGATCACTGTCACTTGCAAAACACAACACACATAACTGCAGCGTTCGCAGAGACAGGCCTGATCCCTGCGACTCCAGTGCTGTAGGAGGTGATTTCGCCACCACAGTTAAAAAAAAAAAAGCATATATGCCGAAGCATTGGGGCAGCAGGAGCGGAGGAGCGATTTTGCTCCTAATGCCGCGTACATACGGTCGAAATTCCGACGGAGGCTTGCCCGTGGAAAAGTCTGACCATGTGTACGTGGCATAACTTTTGCGGGAAGATGCCCCCATGCTTTGGCATATATAAATGGTGCATGTATGCCCATCATTAGAAGTGGGTGGATGAAGGGCGGTATTCTAATGGTGGGCATACCCACCGATCAATCTTTTTTTTTCGTTCAGCCAACAGTCTGCATGAAAAAAAAGATTACAATACATGTCCAACAAGGACCAGCAACGTACTGGTATGTTGCTGGACTTTGAATGTTTATACCAGAATGATGCCTGCGGGTTTAGGTATCATCTTGGTATTCTTTTCAGCCAGCGGCCGGCTTTCATGTAAAAGCAATCCTAGCGGCTAATTAGCCTCTGGACTGCTTTTACAAGCAGTGGGAGGGAATGTCCCTCCCCCCGGATATAAAAAGCGCCATTGGGAAATTGGGAAAGCATTTTATCACACCGATCTTGGTGTGGTCAGATTCTTTGAGGGCAGAGGAAAGATCTAGGGTCCAATAGACCCCAGTTTTTTCAAAAAAGAGTACCTGTCATTATCTATAGCTATCATAGGGGATATTTACATTCCCTGAGATAACAATAAAAATTATAAAAAAAAAAAAAAAAAAAAAATGGAAGCAACAGTTTAAAAATAAAAAAGCAAAATTAATAATAATAAAAAAAAAGCACCCCTGTCCTGCCCTGCTCTTGCCCAATGGTGAACGCAAGCGTCGGTGTGGCGTCATATGTAAACAGCAATTGCACCATGCATGTGAGGTATCACCGCGAAGGTCAGATCGAGGGCAGTAATTTTAGCAGTAGACCTCCTCTGTAAATCTAACGGGGTAACCTGTAAAGGCTTTTAACAATGTATGTAGTTTGTCGCCAATGCGCGTTTGCGCGAAATTTTAAAGCATGTCGTGTTTGGTATCTATGTACTCGGCCTAAGATCATCTTTTTTATTTCATCAAACATTTGGGCAATATAGTGTGTTTCAGTGCATTAAAATTAAAAAAAAGTGTATTTTTTCCCCAAAAAATGCGTTTGAAAAATCGCTGCGCAAATACTGTGTAGAAAAAAAAAATGCAACACCCACCATTTTATTCTGTAGGGCCTTTGCTTTAAAAATATATATAATGTTTGGGGGTTCAACATAATTTTCTTGCAAAAAAAAATATGTTTTCATGTAAACAAAAAGTGTCAAAAAGGGCTTTGTCTTCAAGTGGTTAGAAGAGTGGATGTAAGCTTCCTAATGTTGTGTATAAAATGCCAGAACAGTTCAAAACCCCCCCCAAATGCCCCTATTTTGGAAAGTAGACACCCCAAGCTGTATACTGAGAGGCATGTCGAGTCCATGGAATATTTTATATGTTGACACAAGTTGCGGAAAAAAGACAATTTTTTTTTTTTTTTGCACAAAGTTGTCACTAAATGATATATTGCTCAAACATGCCATGGGCATATGTGGAATTACACCCCAAAATACATTCTGTTGCTTCTCCTGAGTACGGGGATACCACATGTGTGAGACTTTTTGGGAGCCTAGCCGCGTACGGGACCCAGGAAACCAATCACCGCCTTCAGGCTTTCTAAGGGTGTAAATTTTTGATTTCACTTCTCACTGCCTATCACAGTTTCGGAGGCCATGGAATGCCCAGATGGCACAAAACCCCCCCCCCCAAATGACCCAATTTTGGAAAGTAGACACCCCAAGCTATTTGCTGAGAGGTATTGTGAGTATTTTGCAGATCTCGCTTTTTGTCACAAAGTTTTGAAAATTGAAAAAAACAAAGAAAAAAAAACAAATGTTCTTTCTTAATTTTCAAAAACAAATGAGAGCTGTAAAATACTCACCATGCCTCTCAGCAAACAGCTTGGGGTGTCTACTTTCCAAAATGGGGTCATTTGGGGGGTTTTGTGCTATTTTGGCATGTTATGGCCTTCGAAACTGTGATAGGTAGTGAGGAGTCAAATCAAAAATTTGTGCCTAGAAATCCTGAAGGCGGTGCTTGGTTTTCGGGGTCCCGTACGTGGCTAGGCTCCTAAAAAGTCCCACACATGTGGTATCCCCGTACTCAGGAGAAGCAGCAAAATTTATTTTGGGGTGCAATTCCACATATAACCATGGCATGTGTGAGCAATATATCATTTAGTGACAACTTTTTGTAATTTTTTTTTTTTTTGTCATTATTCAATCACTTGGGACAAAAAAAAAAAATATTCAATGGGCTCAACATGCCTCTCAGCAATTTCCTTGGGGTGTCTACTTTCTAAAATGGGGTCATTTGGGGGGGGGGGGGGGGGTTGTGCTATTTTGGCATTTTATGGCCTTCAAAACTGTGATAGGTAGTGAGGAGTGAAATCAAAAATTTACACCCTTAGAAATCCTGAAGGCGGTGTTTGGTTTCCGGGGGTCCCGTACGTGGCTAGGCTCCTAAAAAGTCCCACACATGTGGTATCCCCGTACTCAGGAGAATCAGCAGAATGTATTTTGGGGTGCAATTCCACATATAACCATGGCATGTGTGAGCAATGTATCATTTAGTGACAACTTTTTGTAATTTTTTTTTTATTTTTATTTTTTTCGTCATTATTCAATCACTTGGGACAAAAAAAAAAAATATTCAATGGGCTCAACATGCCTCTCAGCAATTTCCTTGGGGTGTCTACTTTCTAAAATGGGGTCATTTGGGGGGGTTTTGTACTGCCCTGCCATTTTAGCACCTCAAGAAATGAGATAGGCAGTCATAAATTTAAAGCTGTGTAAATTCCAGAAAATGTACCCTAGTTTGTAAACGCTATAACTTTTGCGCAAACCAATAAATATACGCTTATTGACATTTTTTTTACTAAAGACATGTGGCTGAATACATTTTGGCCAAAATGTATGACTAAAATTGAGTTTATTCGATTTTTCTTATAACAAAAAGTAGAAAATATCATTTTTTTTCAAAATTTTCGGTCTTTTTCCGTTTATATCGCAAAAAATAAAAATCGCAGAGGCAATCAAATACCATTAAAAGAAAGCTCTATTTGTGGGAAGAAAAGGACGCAAATTTCGTTTGGGTACAACATTGCATGTCCGCACAATTTACAGTTAAAGCAGTGCAGTGCAAAATTCTGAATTCACCTCTGGTCCTTTAGCTACCAAATGGTCCGGGGCTTAAGTGGTTAATTGAACAAGCTGACGTTGAAAGCTGATTGGCTACCAATCAGCTGCACCAGATTCTGAATGCTCCAGTTTTAGAAAATCTAACGGTCTCTGGAATCTGACAAATCTGATACCTCTAATGAAGAGGGGAGCCACTGGTTTGAAATCAACTGTATGTGTAAATTTCTGTGTGAGCTACTGAGCTCTGTATACAACACTGTTTTCAACAGAGGAGCAAATCAGAGTCTGAAAAACCATGAGAGCTCAACTTCTTGGTTGGATATGAAAATACAAACATGCAAATACAAATGTAGAATTAAATCAAATCAATCTTATATCTGAAATTATTCATTAATGATTTTTGTTGTTGTTTTTATATTTGTATTGTGTTATTATACATTATGGTAGAGCGTACAAAGAAAAAAAATCAACATTTATCATTTAGGATATAAAACAACATCCAAGACAAAATGTATAGCGTGAATACCATTTCTGTAAAACCTTGGCTTTAGTCTGAAATCAGACGCAATCAGATTCAAAGCTATGCTCAGAAAATTTTAATTTGAATCTGGACGTCACAGAGAACAGCAGTTCCTATTTCAGACATTAAGGGCGAATGAGAAAAAAATGTGTTTACAATACAGGCACATGCCAAATAATGACTCATGGACAAAGATGCATAAGACTCAATGAATAAAAAAAATGGGAAATCCTTCCTAATGAGTAAACGTGTCTCCTAATAAAGGAGTTTACAGCATTTAAGCCATATTTCCATAACATAAGCTGCCCAAGAAATTAGTCTGTAAGTAGATGAGTGAGTTTTATAGGTGAGCCATTGTCACACCTACAACAATGTGCGATTTTCTCCCCGTCATGAATCAGCTGGATACTAGGCCAAAGTGTAAAGCTGGCCACAGATGGCTCAAATTTCATCTGATTCCTGACAAATCAGTCAAAATTCAAGCCTTAAGGCTGGATTCACACTATTGTGAATTGGATGTGGTTTTCCACATCCAATTCGCATGTCAGAATATTGTGACCAGCTCTCTATGGAGCCGGTTCACATATCCCAGGGGCAGCTCCGGAGCGAATTGCACAGGAGTCCTGTGCATCTGTCCGTTTCAGGTCCGAAGTCAGCCAAAAATTCGAACTGAAATTGGATATGAAACGGTGAACAGGGACGCACCAGACCCCTGTTGTGAACAGGGCAGTGTAAACCCAACCTTAGTGGCCTTGCAATCATATTCTGGCCCATCAAAAGTCGATTTAAAAAACGACTGAGCCTGGTGGAAAAAATTGGCCGAACAGGGATTGAATCCTATGCAGTGAAGATTCCTTCATCCACGCTGTTAGCATGGAAGGAAGAATCAGTTGATTTCTCCTATTTACGCCACAGACCGAATAGTTGGAATTTGAGATGTTTCTGGCCAGTTGTAAATGACCATTTAGTATCAAAGAACCTCTTTTTTTTTCTATGCTATATGCAAAACTAAAAAATGTTTGGCTGGAGTTCCATTTCAACTCACTACTAAAGCTTGTCTTTATCCAGCATAGTGTAGCCAAATTTAAAATGGAAGTAAACCCTCCTATCATTTTCAGGCAAGGAAGCTGCCATCTTGGCCTCTGTTTAATCTTCAACTGCCATGATGCTGCACATGTGATCAGTTATGACACCAGCCATTGGATGGTTTGACAGTTTGGTTGAGAGCACAACCAATGTGACAGTTGGCATTCCCGGCATGCCGGGAATGTAACTGATTTTTCAAACTGTTAAATCGATGGGTTTACTTCCGCTTTAAGGCAAAACTAACTGGAAAAAAATTGCTAGGTAGAGTTCATAGCTGCTTGAATACATAGTGAATTATTCACAGTGTTTTAAAGCAGAACTAAAGTCCCCAGAATACTCACCTCCACTCCAGTAATGAGACCGTTGAACCCCTTGCTGGCCACTGGCATCTTCTCCCCATGCTTCTTCCAGATGTCAAACTTTCGGCCTCTTGATTGGCCATAGTGCGCATGTGCATGGGGGTCACCCATCCTGGCACACTGGCATTGTGCCGAAAATGTATGTTGAGCTGCGCATGTGCAAGGACATTGCGAGCGGGCAGGTTGCATTTTTCTTTTGCAATAAAAAGCTTATTGCTCACAATTTTTGATATTAAAGCTTTAGTTCCACTTTCCAATCCAGTTTTATGTGACCATGACCTGGCTAAATGAGAACCTTCACAGACAGCCCTCTAAAACCTAACCTAAGTCTGAAAATGAACTATTAGCACATAGAGACAGATTAAACCCTTTTAATATATTACTATAATGCAGTCAGGCTGCATTATAAATATAATAAATATCATTTTTTTATTGCTGCCAGCACATAGGAGAGTCTGACCTCAGCTCATACACACAAGCTCTCCTGTGATCTCATAGCTCACTCCCTAAACAGAGGTGTTGATCAAACAAGTTTTCAGGAGGGCTGTGCCGTGTGTATGAGAGCGTTAGTCTGACTCTCCTAGATCTACCAACAAAGGGATTTTAACCTTTGCTGCAAGGCATATTCATTACTGTAAACACAGACTGACGACATTACAGTAGCATTACGGCTTCCAATACCATCTCTACGCTGATGACACTCAAATCTACTTCTCTACCCCTCAACTCACTCCATCATTCTCCTCACGTATCACTAATTTACTATCGGATATATCATTCTGGATGTCACACCACTTCCTCAAACTTAATTTATCCAAAACCAAACTTATAATTTTTCCTCCCCCACGTGCCTCCTCCCCCGATCTCTCTGTCAAAATCCATGGCACAACTATCAGCCCATCCCCGCATGCCAAGGTTCTAGGTGTAGTCCTGGACTCGGAACTCTCCTTTAAGCCCCACGTCCAATCACTGTCCAAATCTTGCCGCCTCAAACTCCGCAACATCTCCAAAATACGCCCCTTTCTAACCAATGACACCACAAAGCTCTTAATTCACTCCCTGGTCATCTCTCGCCTTGATTACTGCAACTCCCTCCTCATTAGCTTACCTCTGCATACTATATCCCCCCTTCAATCCATCATTAAAGCGGAGCTCCGCCGAAAAAAATAATATTAAAAGCCAGCAGCTACAAATACTGCAGCTGCTGACATTTAATATTAGGACACTTACCTGTCCTGGAGTCCAGCGACGTCCGCAGCAGAGGATGAGCAATCGCTCGTCACTCTGCTGCCCCCACCGCCATCCTTGGTGAGGGAACCAGGAAGTGAAGCCTTGCGGCTTCACTGCCCAGTTCCCTACGGCGCATGCGCGAGTCGCGCTGCGCCGTTCTGACTGGTCCTCCTGTGTTCTGGGAGCCGAGTGTCTCCCAGAACACTACGGGTATTCTGCGGGAAGTGACGTGCTTCCCGCAGATTTCCCTCAGAGAGGACTCCCGGAAATGGGTGCAAATACCTGTCTTAGACAGGTATCTGCACCCCCTCCTCCCTGAAAGGTGTCAATTGTGACACCGGAGGGGGGGGAGGGTTCCGATGAGCGTAAGTTCCACTTTAGGGTGGACCTCCGCTTTAATGCTGCTGTCAGACTCATCCACCTTACTAATCGCTATGTGTTTGCTACTCCTCTCTGTCAATCTCTCCACTGGCTTCCACTCACCCAACAAATTCAATTCAAAATACTAATGACTACCTACAAAGCCATCCACAACTCTGCCCCTAGCTACATTACTGACCTAGTCTCAAAATACCAACCTAATCGTTCTCTTCGTTCTTCGCAAGACCTCCTGCTCTCTAGCTCTCTCATCACCTCCTCCCACGCTCACCTCCAGGACTTTTCCAGAGCCTCTCCAAGCCTATGGAACTCCTTACCCCAATCTGTCCGCTTATCTCCTACTCTATTAGCTTTTAGACAATCCCTGAAAACCCTTCTCTTCAGCGAAGCCTATCCCACCCACACCTAACAACTGTTTTTTTTTCATCTTGTCCATCTGATCATCCCCCACAGCTACTACCCTTTGTTCCACCTGACCCTCCCTTCTAGATTGTAAGCTCTAACGAGCAGGGCCCTCTGATCCCTCCTGTATTGTATTGTAATTGTACCGTCTTCCCCGATGTTGTAAAGCGCTGCGCAAACTGTTGGCGCTATATAAATCCTGTATAATAATAATAATTACGTACATTCAGTTAGTTCAGAAGTCTGTATGTACTCATTTGTTAGTTTGGGTATAGCAGTTGAGATGTGGATTGGACACACATACACACTGGGGTTGATTTACTAAAGGCAAATAGACTGCGCTCTTTGCAAAGTCCAGTTGCACACTGCAAGAGTAGTTACCGTATATACTCGAGTATAAGCCGACCCGAATATAAGCCGAGGCACCTAATTTTACCACAAAAAACTGGGAAAACGTATTGACTCGAGTATAAGCCTAGGGTGTCCATCTGCATGCCTCACTGTGCCTCACTGTGCCCATGCCTCACTGTGTCCATGACTAGACTGACGTTTAACATTGGAGTCTATGGAAGGGGTTCCCGGGTTTGAAAAATCAGTGCTCTCCGGCCATAGGTTGCCCAGACAACAAACTTTGCACACTTATAGAGGAGAAATGGGGCTACATGTGTGCCAAGTTTTGGGTCCAGGGTACCTACGACCGGCCGGTAATGGGTTCCCAAACTCACCAGAGAAATTACCGTTTAACATAGGAGTCTATGGAAGGGGTGCCCGGCTTTGAAAAATCGGTGCTCCCCGGCCGTAGGTCTTCCGGACAAAAAACTTTGCACACTTGTAGAGGATGAGTTGGGCTACAAGTGTGACAAGTACTAGCCAGTACCGAGTCCCCAAAGTCTGGGAGATCAGGCGCAAAAAGGTGATTCGAGTATAAGCCGAGGGGGGCATTTTCAGCACAAAAAATGTGCTGAAAAACTCGGCTTATACTCGAGTATATACGGTACTCCAGAGCTTAGTAAATCAGCAGAAGTTCTGCTGACTTCCATTATCCAATCATGTTTTATTTTCATTGAACGTGATTGGAAGGTTTACCTCATTTACTAAGCTCTGGAGCAACTGCACTTGCAGAGAGCACAGTCTATTTGCCTTTAGAAAATCAACCCCACCGTGTATTTTCTTGTCAATGGCTAAAACCTAACAAACAGAATTTAAAAAAAAAAAGGATACAACTGGGCTTTAGGTGTTAAAGCGGAGCTCCCCTGAAAAAAAAAAATCTTAAAAGCCAGCAGCTACAAATACTGCAGCTGCTGACTTTTAATATTAGGACACTTACCTGTCCTGGAGTCCAGCGACGTCGGCAGCAATCGCTCGTCACTCTGCTCCCCCCACCGCCATCCTCGGTGAGGGAACCAGGAAGTGAAGCCTTGCGAGTCGCGATGCGCCGTTCTTACTGGTCCCCGCTGTGTCCTGGGAGCCGAGTGTCTCCCAGAACACAACGGTATTCTGTGGGAAGTGACGCACTACCCGAAGAATTCCTGCAGTGAGGACTCCCGGAACTGGGTGCAAATACCTATCTTAGACAGGTATCTGCACCCCCCTGAAAGGTGCCAAATGTGACACCGGAGGGGGGGAGGGTTCCGATGAGCGGAAGTTCCACTTTAGGGTGGAGCTTTGCTTTAATGGTGCATTTTCAAAATTCGGTTTAAGTATTAGAGGGTTGTTTGTGAAACTTAGCCCTCAATCTAAACATAAAATTTAAGCCCCTTAATCTAATTAATATCATAAACAAATTTTTAACCTGGTGTATTAGGTCAAGCTTACCTTTTGTAGCTTAGGCTTTAGCACAGATTAGTAGTGACAATTGGTCACAATTTGTTTTGGTGCAGAAATATTTTACCACCTCCTAAAACTGTGTCTTTGAAAAGAGTTTAGGTCTACTTTTTTTCTTTTCAAGGTCCAATGAATCTCAAGTATACTAGTTTAAAAAAAAAGAGTGTTCTCAAGGGCAGATGTTCTAATGTACCGTATTTTCTGGCGTATAAGACGACTTTTTAACCCATAAAAATCTTCTCAAAAGTCAGGGGTTGTCTTATACGCCGGTCCCTGACATGTAGAATCTCAGTCAGATCGCGGCCGTCCATTTTTCAAAAGCCGCGCCTCCTCCTTGTGCTGTTCCGTGATAGGCGGAACACTCAGCTTCCCAGCAGAGCCTCTGTTCAGTGTTCCGCCTATCACGGATGCCCTCTCATCCTCGGCCTCGGATGAGAGGGCATCTGTGATAGGCGGAACACTGAACACAGTGTCTGCTGGGAAGCTGAGTGTTCTGCCTATCACAGAACAGCACGAGGAGGAGGCGCGGCTATTGAAAAATGGACGGCCGCGGTCTGACTGAGATTCTACATGTCAGGGATAAGGTATGTGATCGTCGAGGCATGCAGGGGCACAGTGAGGCATGCAGGGGCACAGTGAGGCATGCAGGGGCACAGTGAGGTATGCAATGGAACAGTGAGGTATGCAATGGCACAGTGAGGTATGGTGAGGCATGGCTAGTCGGAAGGGGGTCGTCTTATACGGCGAGTATATCCCAAAACCAAAATTTTAGCTGGAAAATTAGGGAGTCGTCTTATACGCCCAGTCGCCTTATACGCTGGCAAATACGGTAGCCTTGAGAATTATAACCATCACCCTAAAGTGGAAGTTCACCCCAGAAGTCATCTATAACAATTTAAACAGCCATATAACACATGTACCTTGATATATGTAAGGCACCATGCTCTGGTTGACCAACAATCAGCACTGGAAATTGACAGCCATTTATGGTTTTGCTCAGCCTCCCATGCTATCTAATTTCAAACCTCAACTGGGAAACCCTTCCTCTGCCCTATAGACAGCATGAGGGAGGCTGAGCAACACTGTGAGTTGCATGGTGTCTCACATAAATGAACAGTAGGTTTCAGTGCTGTTTGCTGGACAAATAGAGCATGGACAAATGTCAAACATGGTGCTATGCATTTATTGCTGTTTATTGTTCCTAGAGGAATTCTAGAGTGAACTTCCACTTTAATCCCTTGCTGCCAAGTTTAAGTGGGTGGTAATGTCAGAAAGTAGAGGTGGTTTTCCAATCATGTGATCCCTGTGATTGAGAGACCATTCCGCTGGCTCCTGTTCAAAAATAATGACTGGGAGCTGCCCATGGCAAATCTGTCAGTGTACTCAGCACAGAACCTCTGAGTCGCATGGACGCATATGTGTAGTGGCTTAGCGTTAAGGCCCACCCACCCTGCCGCTACATATATGTGTTACGATGCCGGTAAGAGGTTAACTACTGAAAACTACCACTACTTATAGTTTCTTCAATAATATAGCTAAAGCTCATAAACATATTTTTACCACGAGAGAGGTTTTACATACCTGTCTGTTGTATTTTCTCTTGAATACGTTGTACCCAGTCACGAGCCACCTGTGCATCTGGAGCTGTGAACATCACCGTTTGCAGAGACCAGCGCTTACAGGACTTATTACGCAGAACGTAATACACTGTAATGACACACATCGACAGTTCACTTTCAGAAAATGCCCAAATTACACAAAAAGATGGTGCTTATTACAGGATCTGGAAATATGGTTATCTTTTAGAAGACATTTTACCTGATTAAAAAAAAAAAAAAAAAAAAAAAGCTTAGGCTCACTTTAAACAATTAGAAAGGTTGAGTAAGGATATTAGAATAAGCATACTCATTCATCCATTGTAACAAGAAGATTCTGCATTGTTCTGATTTCTGGGTCATGTAGCCAAGCATTAGGCTGTGCGCTCTGCACTCTGGGCACAAATGTTAACAGATTCTTCACTCATATTGACTCCGGACTCTCCTACATCAGCTCTTACGGCTAACGCGGCATTGTAAATACTGTTGTGTACTAGTAAGGAAACTATCTACTGGATATCTACATATATGAACTTTTTTTGTTTGTTTTTTTTCTTCATTCTATATGCACGTTTTGCTGTGAAATCAGTAACCGGATGTGGACTAGTTATAGCACAATTTTTCATATTTTTGTGGTTATTAGTCTTCTTTATTTTCACCCTAGCCCCTCCCCTCTACTAGACCACCCTTGCAGTGGGCGGGGTCCTTGAACCTTCCTGGGATGTTTTTAATGAATGCACATGAGCTAAAGGAGTTACCACTGCTAGGCTAGGCTCTGAAGAAGAAGGTATCCCTTCGAAACTTGGAAGCCAGCAGTGGTCCTGAAGTCCTCTCGTTCACCTTCATCTGGAGACTGTCATACCTAGATTGACTGCCACCATTTGGAGGCTTTTACAAAACAAATTATCTTCACGTTTGAGTAGTTTTTAATCTGTTTATTTACTAAAGGATAATGTACAAGGCTGGTGTACCGCCTTTTTTCTCTATTTCCTCTCTTGATTGCTAAGATACCCCTATCCTGGAGGGCAGCAAGGCTTCAGGAATTATCCTTTGAACCTTTGATAACCCGGACATCACGCTCATGCGCAAGAGTATTTGTTTTCTGCACACATGTGGGATATCGCTGTGAGCGTTAGAGCGAGAGCAACAATTCTAGCCTGAGACCTCCTCTGTAACTCTAAATAGGTAACCTAAAAAAATGTAAAAGGTTGCCTATGGAGATTTTTAAGTACCAAACTTTTGTGCCATTCCACGAGTGTGCGCAATTTTAAAGCGTGACACGTTAGGTATCTATTTACTCGGCATAACATCATATTTCACATTATACCAAAAAATTGGGTTAACTTTAGTGTTTTCTTATTTTTTATTCATCACACAGTCTTCATTAAAAAAAAAATTGCTGTGCAAATACAGTGTGGCATAAAAAGTTGCAATGACCGCCATTTGATTCCCTAGGGTGCCTGCTAAAAAATATATATATATAATGTTTATGGGTTTTTACATGTACAAGAGGAGTGCCAGAATAGGCCTGGCATGGAAGTGGTTAAGCAAATTCCAATGAATTCACCCTCAGCAATACCTCCAACAGTGGGTTGTACGCCACACAACACAAACTCATCCAAAGCTTGGATGCCTTTTGACGGCCAATGAACAGAGCCACAATGAGTAAATAAGCCAAAAGTTTAGGATACATTTAAACATTAGAGGGGGTGATTAAGGGTATTGGGATACGCTTACTTATCCATCTGCTGTAACAAAAAGATTCTGCAATGTTCTGATTCCTCTGTCATGTGGCCAACCATTAGGCTGTGCGCTCTGCACTCTGAACACAAATGTTAATATCATTTTTACTCATATTGACTGAAGACTCTACTGTATTGGCTCTTGCAGCCAACGTGGCATTAGATAGTATGATCTAGACCCAAAGCAGCACTGGATAGTGGCAAATTCTAATAAACCCACCCTCAGCAATACCTCCAAAAGTGAGCTGTACTGCACCCAACACCAAGGCACCCAAGCCTACGCTTGGGTGCCTTTTTAATAGTCAAATTGGTAAAGAAGCCAAAAGCCTAAAGATATAAGATCAGGATATAAGAATCAAGACTTATGCTTTGTACACACGAACGTGATTTCCGACAAGAAAACCGTGGGGTTTTTTTCAGCAGGAAAACGGCTGAAACTTGTCTTGCATACACATGGTCACACTAATCTTGGACGAAACCGTCAAGAACGTGGTGACGTACAACACGTACGATGAGCCGAGATCAATGAAGTTCAATAGGCACTTCGACTCTTCTGCTTGATTCTGAGCATGCATGTTTTTTTTCGCGTCGTAATTGCATACAGATGACCGCGATTCCCGATAGGAATTTTTCCTGTCACAAAAATTGAAATCCTGCTCTCAATCTTTTTTTGGCCCAGAATTCTCACAGAAAAAGTGCGATGGAGCATACACATGGTCAGAATTCACGCCAAAATGCTCACATCGCACTTTTCTCTTCGGGAATCGCGATCGTGTGTACGAGGCATAACACTTATGAAAGGTGTATAACACCTGCTGCAATATCCATAGAATAAAGAGTTTTTCTTATAATGTAATCTTTTGACGCTGACTACCTATCGTCAAACTGGCATATTAGCTGTTTGCCTACCGTTATCAAATATAGATGAAAAAATTCAGACGTCAGTTGCTGATTTCTTTATTTCCTGCTGCACACAAGAACTGTTGATTACTTTAATATTCCAAATTCTATAGCAGTACCATGGAAAATCTATTAACAATGTTACTAACCATTTTTTAACTATTGTCTCATCAAACAACACTTTAAATGTTGATTGATTTTATGAATATCTGCCAACGCCTTTGCAAATAGAAATTATTTATCACTGTGAAAAACTTACTAGCAGTATGCTAGTAAGCTTTCCACAGTGATAAGTTATTTCTATTTGCAAAGGCGTTAAGGTAGCAATGCAGGTAAGACCACGTCCGCATGTAGACTTTGACCTGCTTGAGCTAAGAATAGCAGCATTATTGCCTGTCAAGTCAAAGGAAAGATTGCAAAGGCCGGTATTATCAGCAATATAGGTACAATATAGGTAATTGTTTAACATAACCCTGCTCTAGTGTATTCTACAAACTATGTAACAGCCATAGACAATATACAATCTCACAATAAAAAAATTGCACATTCTGGTAAGCCTGCCTGGGCAGTAGACATCCCAATTGTGTGCTAAAGATGAAGTTTAATTGGGCTGCAACCTGTGGTCTTAAAGCAATTTTTTAAATCTGGGGGTGCCATGGCACTAGATGGAAAGGGGGTGAAGATGAATTCTGCTATGGGTAGTATGGCCGAGCAGAAAAGATCACTATGGGAATACATTCAGCACCCCACAGTTATCTTATAGGGCAGTGGTCATGTCATCTACTAGAGTGCAGCACAAAAGAGAAAAAAGGTGACTAATGCCTCGTTTCCACTGAGCGGATCGGTTCGGTACGGTTCGGTATGGTACGCTATTTTGGGTGTTTCCATTATGAAAGCGTGCCATAAAACCGAACCGTACCGCACCATTCTGGGTCCTGTTTCAGATGTGGGGCCATAGAAAATGGAACGGTTCGGTTAGGGCGGAGCTACAATACATTCCACTGATTGGCGGACACGCTAGGCATTTTTTCTAAACCCTGAATGGTCCCCGATGGTCCGACTTGCAGTGGAAACGCTCACCAGAATAGACTGGACCATTCAAACCGTTCCAAACTGTACCGACCCGAACCGTTCCATTCAGTGGAAACAAGGCATTAATGTGCCTATAGCAGTGGATTCTGGTGGCCATTTTTGGTTGGCCCATGCTCTGAATATGTTGCGCTTACAAGCATTTAGTAATTAAAACAGGTCATCTGGCCATTGTGATTGGAGGAGTGGGAGTGACTGTAGGTTGATGCCACTCCAAGTAGCATGGCCAAGCAGAAAGGATCACAATGGTCACATGCCTGATGAAGGAGTCCTAAACGTTGCTCTCTGCTGTAACGATGTGATCATTGATTAAAGCAGGGGTAGGCAACCTGGGGCCCTCCAACTGTTGTGGAACTATGTGTCCCATGAGGCATTGCAAGGCTGGCAGTTACAATTACTCCCAGAGGCGTGATGGGACTTGTAGTTCTGCAACAGCTGGATGGCCCCAGGTTGCCTACCCCCGGATTAAAGCTTTGGATCCATTTTTGGAGATCCTAGTGTGCTGGTGACATTACTTTCTTTGATTACACACGGTTCCAGCTGGTGGTCGCTTCAGCACCCACTTAGACCCCTTTCACACTGGTGCGGTTTGCATGCGCTATTGTGCTAAAAATAGGGCCTGCAAACCGACCCGAAACAGCGGCTGCTGTTTCTCCAGTGTGAAAGCCCGAGGGCTTTCACACTGGAGCGGTGCGCTAGCAGAATGGTAAAGGAGCGGTGTGTTTACCGCTCCTCCACTGCTCCTGCCCATTGAAAGCAATGGGGCACTGTGGCTATACCGCCGGCAAACCGCTTCTGCAGAGACGCTTTGTGGTGGTTTTTAACCCTTTTTCGACCGCTAGCGGAGGGTAAAACCGCACCGCTAGCGGCCGAATACCGCCGCAAATACGACAATAAAGCGCCGCTAAAAATAGCGGCGCTTTACCGCCACCACACCTCCCGCCCCAGTGTGAAAGGGGCCTTATAGATACAGCCATCTCTACAGGAATGTGTGTGTTGGGAATATTGCATTAGGATGACAATGGGAACACATTTTCATAGTCTAAATGTGTTTATAGAATTGGATTCTGGTGGCTATTTTTGGTTAGCTTGTGTTCTATTTGAATATAGAGTTCTCACAAGCATTGGGCCATAAAAAATGTGCTATCTGTTACATAGTAGGTGAGGTTGAAAAAAGACACAAGTCCATCAAGTCCAACCTATGTGTGTGATTATATGTCAGTATTACATTGTATAACCCTGTATGTTGTGGTCGTTCAGGTGCTTACCTAATAGTTTTTTTAAATAATCGATACTCCCCACTGAGACCACCTCCTGTGGAAGGGAATTCCACATCCTTGCCACTCTTACAGTAAAGAACCCTCTACGCAGTTTAAGGTTAAATCTCTTTTCCTCTAATTTTAATGAGTGGCCACGTGTCTTGTTAAACTTTCTTCCGCAAAAAAGTGTATAGATTGTATTTGTATTTTTGCCACCCAAATGCATTATTTTACATTTTTCTACATTAAACCTCATTTGCCAAGTAGTTGCCCACCCCATTAATTTGTTCAGATCTTCTTGCAAGGTTTCCACATTCTGTGGAGACGTTATTGCTAAATGGCAGGTTCTTTTTTCATAGGTAACCTGGATCCCATTTTCGAGGTACAAAACAGGGCCGATTGGGCATACCCTGGCCAACTGTAGCACGTAGCCACGTCCATAACAAGGTACAACTAACAGTACATCTTAAACTACACATGCTTAACTAAACACAACATAGTTATCGCTCAGGTTACACATGATAGGACTATAGTAGGAAATATTGTTTCTTGGAGGACCTTGTCTCATTCCTAGTTGTCTGCACTGGACTCTACAGGAACATTTAAAAGTAAATGTGGTTATTTTGGTTTCTAGGTTTACACCTCCATTTACCTATCTGGAGTATGGGCCTTGGCTCTTAGCATATCAGGTAGATACAGAGGATTTTTACAGTCCACAGTGTCTGTACAAGACTGGAAGAATACATTTCTGACATGTCCCGATATACGGCAACTGTATATATTTTTTAATACATTTTGCTTTTAACCACTTGCCGACCGCTGCACGACTATATACGTTGGCAGAATGGCACGGCTGGGCAGATCGACGTATATATACGTCGCCTTTAAGACGCGGCATTGTGGGCGTGCGCCGCGAACTCCGTGAGTTCGACTGCAGGTCCCGCGGATTCGATGTCCCCTGGGAGTCCCGTGATCGTCTCACAGAGAGGAAGAACGGGAAAATGCTAATGTAAACAAGCATTTCCCCGTTCTTCCTAGTGACAGGACACTGATCACAGCTCCCTGTGATCGGGAGCGGTGATCAGTGTCGTGTCACACGTAGCCCATCCCCCCTACAGTTAGAACACATCCCTAGGACACACTTAACCCGGGACTGTCCCGCAATTCGCATTTGTGTCCCGGGCACCTTCATTCCGGGACAATACAGTGTCCCAGAATGAAATGAGGACACACAGACACCCTAATAGACAATTGCCAAACTGGTTGCTAGGGCCGCCCCGCCTGGCATCCAGCAACCAATGATGTCACATTCGCATTCAATGATGTCACATTCGCAGAGTCTCAGAGCGAGGCCAAGAGGAGCAAGACCTTTAACCAGTGCTGCCCTGTGCTCCGAGTCCACCTACCTCCTCTCCTTCTCCGACCGCGGCAGCAGCACCTCCTGACTCCCCCAGGCTTCAGTGACCTCCCGGCGGGCGGTGGCATTTTGAAGTGCTGGCTGGCTTAGATCCACGGCTCGGCTGCCCGTCCCGACTCCCACATCGCATTGCCCGACTTCTCCTCCTTGCCCGACTGCCTGAGGGGGGCCCCCCAGCCTGGACCAGGGAACAAAAACTGGCGCTAAACCACCCACCACACCAGACCAGTCCAGATTAGAAGGTGAGCAAATGGAACCTGATTGGAGCAGGTCAGGTGACAAGTCGGGGCACTGGGGCTGAGGACAGTACAGTAATAAATGAGGCTGACAAAGTGGGGCCCTGCCCTGCGGGGCAATAAAAAATGAAGCTGACAAGTGGGGGGGCAATAAAAAATGAAGCTGACAAGTGGGGGCAATAAAATGAGGCTGACAAGTGGGGGGCAATAAAAAATGAGCCTGACAAGTGGGGGCAATAAAAAAATGAGGCTGACAAGTGGGGGGGCAATAAAAAAATAAAGCTGACAGTTGGGACAATAAAAAATATATATGTAAAAAATGTATATCACCTGTCTAAACTGGTGACCACTGTTTGCTTTTGTTTTTCCAAAAATTGGCAAAAAAAGTATAAAAAATCATCTTTTTTTGGGCTGGTGCGAGGGCTTGCGTGGGGGGGCGAGGGTGTGCACGGGGTGTCCCTGAATGGCAGTTCGGAAATGTGGCCACCCTAATTAGAACGCATGTCAGGTTTTAGTGCTGTCTGTGCCCCTATTAGGGAAAGTCACCCTCTCTTTTTATCACCAAAAGTGAAAGCGAAACAATATCCAAAATTTTGGGTTGTCAGCAGAACAGAAGAGAGGGGAAATCTTCCAATGGGGACACCAGTTCTGGTGACAACTGTGAATTCCCTCACTTTGGAGGGATTTCCTCTAACTTCCTGTTTTGGCAGTGGGACAGGAAGTGAAAGGAAATCACCCAATAGGACACAGAAGGTAAAAAAAAAAAAACTTACAGGGGTTTTAACCCACTTTTACTCTGTCCAAACTGAAAAAAGCTACTGCTTTCTTTTCTGTGTAACAGGTCTAATCTAAAGCACAACTCCCGGCAATTCTATTTTTTTTTTCTTGCATTGGACACAGCATAACACCTGTCAGTTTTTTGGCTGTTTCTGAAGTAGCAGTCAATCAACTGCAAGCTATTTAGCTATAAATCTAAAATTGTCATCTGATCAGTAGTCATACAGGGGCCATATGTTTATTTTGCTCTCATTTTTATCAGTGAATTGTGCATAGGGTGACCAGACATCCCCGGTTTTGTCCCAGGATTGGATTTGAACAGGGGCTGAGGCAATTTCAAAGACAATCAGTGCAGAATAAAAAATAAATAAATCTGAATTACACATCCCACTTCTACTAGCTTAGGGGGTGTATTTTTTCTATTATCTGTGCCCCTTTCTGATAATCATGTGCTGATCGAAGCAGTTTGGGGTGCAATGTTCTTCTGCCTTGGCTCAAGTCCTGGCCATCCGCCTGCCTGCTTATCTCCTTGCCTTCCCTGGCGAACTGATCTTCTTCAGCTCCCCATCCAGTAGTAAGACTTGACAGGCTGTGAGGCGGGCAGCAACGGGCAGAGAGTCGCTGATTCCCGACATTACTAGTAAAAAAAAAAATATGTCCCCGGATTTAATTTAAAAAATCTGGTCACCTTAATTGTGCAGCGGCTATGAGCCCATTCTGATACCAGGAAGTGAAGCAGCCATCTTGCCTCCTATAGCTCACTGGGACGTACAGAGGCTATTGCGACAGCTTGACTTAATTAAATCTTACTATTAACATTTCAATGCTCAGCCTTGCTTCCACCCTGTGAGAGAAAATTATCACATGAATAGAGTCTCGTCAATGCAGGCGATTAGTAAAATTCCACGGTAATGCAGATCCACACCCCTGTAGAGCTACAGTAAAGCTCAGGTGTGTTGAGGCTGTGAGAAAATAATACCATTGACGTCACTGGAACTGCTGACAGAGAATGTGGCCAATCACAGCCACAAGAAAACAAAGGTCACATTTACCTGCAAGCTGAGGAGAAGGCAAAGTAAATGACCCGCTTCAAGTTGCTTATGGCTGGGAGCTGCACCATTGTCAGTGTGACATGTCATTGTGAGATATAATCTGCTGGTTTCAGAATCTCACATTACATTTGAGGCTGGAGTGTCCAAACCGGATAATCTATCCTCACAGTATACACAGGAAAGCGTTGCTAAGCTGGTTGCTAGGACGTTGGTAGCTGGGCCACACAGCATCATTGGTTGTCATTGAGCCTGCCTTCACTATAACCAGTGACATTTTATGCCAATAGCAGCCAATGATGCACAGTGCTGGACCACACCATCATTGTTTGCTGGGCCAGCATCCTAGCAACCAAAGGGGAATTGCTGGACATAAAAACACAGTGGCTTTCAGGGGGAGGGAGAGGGGTAGTGTCAACCTTGGGGTGGGGGCAGCAAAAATGGCTGCCTCAAGCAAACTCCTGTTTATAAATATGTTTTGTAAATCTGTCTCATGGTAGTGTGAGACATGGCGGACATTGTGGCAGATTCATGTACCTGTCAGTATGGCATCTATGGATCGGTCACAACTCTGACAGAACTATCACTTGCTTCCCCTGTGAGGTGTCAGAGTTTTACAGGCAGATAATCTATTTGGAGAAAATAGGAGGGCAATGGAAACCTATCAAATAGCAGTTCCAGAGGAACCCTAGGTTCATACGTCTGCGTTTCGTGCGGGCCGCATTTGCTCAGGCACGGCAGTCTATTCAAATGGATGGGCTGCTGTGCCTGCGTTTACACAAAAAAAAGTGCATGCACCTTTTCAAACACTCAGTAGCAGGGAAATTGCATGGTCTCTTTGACCATGCGATTTCCCTGTGGTTGTCGCACCCGCATATGCGCTGCATGTTTAGAATGAATGGCAGCCTCGGGTGTCTCCTAAAGAGCAGAGTGATTTGGCTGTGGGTGGTTGCGGGTGTGGGAACAGATGCGATTCCTGCACCTGCACCCGCAACTGGAACACACAGTGTGGACTAGTGTGAACTTAGCCGGACACAGACAAATTTTGTTGCAAAATTGTCTCAAAGATGTTACCCAATAATTACATTAGTGACACTATCAACAAATGACTCCAATATGGAAGGGTCTTATTAACCACTTAAGCCCCGGACCATTTTGCTGGTCAAAGACATGGCCACTTTTTGCGATTCGGCACTGTGTCAATTTAACTTACAATTGCGCGGTCGTGCAACGTGGCTGCCAAACAAAATTTACGTCCTTTTTTTCTCACAAATAGAGCTTTAGTTTGGTAGTATTTGATCACCTCTGCGATTTTTATTTTTTGTGCTATAAACAAAAATAGAGCAACAATTTTGAAAAAAATTCAATATTTTTTACTTTTTGCTATAATAAATATCCCCAAAAAATATATATAAAAAACATATTTTTTCCTCAGTTTAGGCCGATACGTATTCTCCTCCATATTTTTGGTAAAAAAAAATCGCAATAAGCGTTTATTGATTGGTTTGCGCAAAAGTTATAGCATCTACAAAATAGGGGGTCGTTTTATGGCATTTTTATTAATATTTTTTTTTTTACTAGTAATGGCGGCGATCAGCGATTTTTATCGTGACTGCGACATTATGGCGGGACCCAGCGGACACTTTTGACACATTTTTGGGACCATTGTCATTTTTACAGCGTTCAGTGCTATAAAAATGCACTGATTACTGTGAAAATGACACTGGCAGTGAAGCGGTTAACCACTAGGTGGCGCTGTAGGGGTTCAGTGTGCCCTATGGAGTGATTCTTACTGTAGGGGGGATGGGCTGTGTGTGACACGGCAGTCCGATTACAGGAAACTGAGATCACTGTCCTGTCACTAGGAAGACTGGGGAAATACTTGTTTACATAAGCATTTCCCCTTTCTTCCTCACCGTGACGCGATCGCGGGTATGCCCGTGGACATCGAGTCCGCGGGACCCGTGGTCGGAGTCACGGAGCTCGCGGCGGGTGCGCGCGTCCACAATGCTGCTTATTAAAGGGGACGTATATATACGTCCATTTGCCTGCCCGCGCCATTCTGCCGACGTATATCTGCATGTGGCGGTCGGCATGTGGTTAACCTCCATTTTCCTTATCACCAATATGGCGGAATTTATGAATTCACCTGGTGTGAATGGGCCCTTGTGACTGTATAATCTCCTGATTTTTCAGCGGTCACTGTGCGATAAGGGACACCTCTGCTGTTTGCATACCACTGATGGGCTCTTTTTAATGTATTTTTTGTTATTATGTACAGTATTTGCAAGTTCCATTTTCTAGTTTATGCCGAGGCAGAGACTTATAAACACGCAGAGTGTGCCACATATTTGTAAAGCTCCGAATGGCAATTCGTTTACTAAAGTACTGTTTTTCATAAACAATTACCTTGTTTTTTTTTCTTTAAATAAAATACTGTATGTGCTTTTTTTATCATGCTTTGTTACACATCGGTGCTGTTGATCTTCTGTAGCCTCTTTGCAGCCACTTTCTGTCTACACGAACACCAGTGATGGTTGCATGGCATTACACAGGGCAGGTTTCCTGCTGGTGACAACAGTATACCATGGCTGCATAATATGTGTTAAAATGGTCACTTGTAGTCACCATCAGAAACACATGGGACAAATGCATGAGCACTTTAATCATATTAAAGTATTTAGTAAATAAAAAATAAAATAAAAATGTGTATGTATATATGTATATGAGTTAAGTGCAGCAAATATTATCCTCCAGGAGAATTCCACTTCAGGGAAGGGAGATAAAAAAAAAGATGAAGACTTTCCAAGAATTTGCTGACTTCTCTTACTTACCTCAGTTCACTCAGAAAAACAAGTAAAACATGCTGGCAAAGACGTCATGGTCACTGCTGTAAAAGTCACCTGTCACATTAAGCTGTCCCTCTAAGCCATACATTAATGGTGACATTCTTGAGAAGTATACAATGCCCTCAAGGAACCCAAACTCATTGAACATTTTGTCCTCTTTCATCATCTGGCTTTTGAAGGAAGAGTAGAGACCGAGGTCTACAATGGCCGCAAGGAACCCAAACTCATTGAACATTTTGTCCTCTTTCATCATCTGGCTTTTGAGGATCATAGGAAGAGTAGAGACTGAGGTCTACAATGGCCGCAAGGAACCCAAACTCATTGAACATTTTGTCGTCTTTCATCATCTGGCTTTTGAAGGAAGAGTAGAGACCGAGGTCTACAATGGCCGCAAGGAACTCAAACTCATTGAACATTTTGTCCTCTTTCATCATCTGGCTTTTGAGGATCATAGGAAGAGTAGAGACTGAGGTCTACAATGGCCGCAAGGAACCCAAACTCATTGAACATTTTGTCGTCTTTCATCATCTGGCTTTTGAAGGAAGAGTAGAGACCGAGGTCTACAATGGCCGCAAGGAACCCAAACTCATTGAACATTTTGCCCTCATTCTTCTGACCTTTGAAGGTCCAAAGAAGAAAATATTTTTATTTTTTTTCAGGAGAGAGAGAGGGAAGAAAAACAAGTCTATATGATTAAAGCCGGCCATAAACGGATTGAAATTGGGCCGGTTCAGCAGGAACTGGGAGAATTTCAATCCATCCATGGGCAGGCTGGTTGTACTGAACTCAATCCATCGATCGACTTCAGTACAACCGAGGTGTCAGTTTTTTTCGCCTGGCTGCTGCCGTCGGCTATAGCCGTATTCTGATGGTGGGGAAGGCTCCCTGCACACCCCACCAACAGAACACAATAGCGCTGCAGAAGGGATTCCCCCATCAACACTGATTGTGTTGATGAGGGAATCAAGCAATTTCCTTGCCTTCAACCTGTGGTTAAAGGCAAGAAAATTGCATAATGTATGGCCTGCCTTACTACTACTAGCTACCGGTACTTCCTCAGAATCTTCTGTTTACAACCCTTGATAGCATGCCACCTCTGTAAATGATACAAAGACCATTCATTTAGCTCTTACTCTTAACTCATTTACACCCTATAATTATACCAAATCTGTAGCCTAATAGACAGTTGCTTCACCCTCATTACACGCATGTGACATAACTCATTTTTACAGGACATTGGTTCAATGTGCAGAGTGACTATGTCCACTAAAAATTTTGTAACAGTTTATTATAGGACTGGTCACCGAAGGTGATTTTTAGCTATGTAAGGCCTGCCATACACGGTTTGAATCTTGGCTGGTTTAGCAGGAACCCGCTGAGATTTGAACCGTGTATGGCCAGGCTGAATGTACCAAATTGATCGATCGATTAACTTGGGTACAACCAGCCTGCTAAATTCTCTTGCAATTATCGCTAGCAGCTATAGTAGCCACTAGTGATAATCGCAAAAGAATCCAGCAGGCTGGTTGTAAATAATCACTGTCTTCTCTCAGCGGGGGACGACACCCCCCACCCGACACCACGACCCCTCCCTCCCCTGCCTGAAGCAAACAATTGCTTGGTGGGTGGGATTCTCCTGTCCTTTAAATGAATGTACTGCCCATGACGTATATAAACTCAGTAGTGTTGTCTTAATAATATAACATTGTACAAACTGACATTTGAAGCCAGAGGTTGCCCCCGTAAATTCCATAAGACCTGGGCCTTTTGGGTAAATTCAGACCGCACTATACCACCTAGTACTTAAAGGAATGCCTAGAGCCAAGGAACTATTGCTGAATCCTTTTTGTTGCTTTTACTCAATTTCTGTATTTGTCGGCACTGTTATATTGATAATTTGATAATTTGATCATTTGCATTCTATGTCTGTAGACTAATCTATGTTGCATAAATGTTCCTTCAGTCCTCGATCCAAGTGTAATGAATGAACATTCTGTACATTTTGTATTGAGATACTTAAGCTCTGTTTGCTCTGCCTTCTTTATACTATTTCTTATGTTGTACTTGTAAATTTTATATACAATAAAGTTACCTTTAAAAAAAAAAGATATGTACTGTATTTTATACCAGTATAACAAAATCAGTTCAGGATATGTACTACACTTGGTGACAGGCCAGATCGTGACTAATACACAACAAAATGTCCTCCATAAAGAATGTTAGGTCTGGGCAGGTGTGCACATCCTGTAATATAAATGGACGTGGCACGTGTGCTATAGATGACAGCTACAGTATGTTAGTCAGGCTAGAATAGACCTGATTTACCAAGGATCCAGAGCCTACTACTAAATAAATCTACCACATCTGAAGGAATAAAGTGAATGACTGACTAGACAATATGAAAACTTTTAGTTCGTACCAAGTACGCATATACAATACATAGTCATACAAAATACTCATACATAGTTACATAGTAGGTGAGGTTGAAAAAGGACACAAGTCCAACCTATGTGTGTGATTAGATGACAGTATTACCTTGTATATCCCTGTATGTTGTGGTCGTTCAGGTGCTTATCTAATAGTTTTTTTAAACTATCGATGCTCCCCACTGAGACCACCGCCTGTGGAAGGGAATTCCACATCCTAACCATTCTTACAGTAAAGAACCCTCTGGCAGTTTAAGGTTAAACCTCTTTTCTTCTAATTTTAATGAGTGGCCACGTGTCTTATTAAACTCCCTTCCGCAGAAAAGTTTTATCCCTATTGTGGGGTCACCAGTATGGTATTTGAAAATTGAAATCATATCCCCTCTCAAGCGTCTCTTCTCCAGAGAGAATAAGTTCAGTGCTCGCAACCTTTCTTCATAACTACCGGTAATATCCTCCCAGACCCTTTATTAGCTTTGTTGCCCTTCTTTATACTCGCTCCGTTTTCAGTACATCAATGTTTTGGAAACAGTGAGGAAGGGTTAGAACCCATGGTGGGTTTTTACTGGTATGCAGTACTCCTTTAGGGCCCATTCACATCTATCTGGTCTGTTGTGATACATTAATGAACACAGGTAGACATGCAGAGTATAAAGGCAGCTCACTCATTTGGTCTGTTACCACCGCATCACAACGGATCCAAAAACAGGTATGCACCATTTCTTCTGATACAACGCACTGCAGTGCACGGTAGTGCTACTAGGAGTACATTAGTAAATGTATTACAGTGACCAAAAAGTAGAGCCAGAAAAACGTTTAGCTTTACTTCTCTTTTAAGCAAAGAAGCTGATTTACTACTGTTTGAGTGCTCAATCGTGTGCATGGGAATTTAACCTCTTGCCAACCACATAATGCAGGGGTCTCAAACTAGCAGCCCTCCAGTTGTTGTGAAACTACAAGTCCCATCATTCCTCTGCCTGTGGGAGACATGGGACTTGTAGTTTCACAACCACTGGAGGGCTGCCAGTGTACCGTCAGATATGGCGACCCGTGAGAATTGGTAACGGAAGTGACGTTTCATCGCCGCCATCTTGCTACACCCCGCACTCGTCTACAGTAAGGATACACGGAGAAGGGGCCAAGCGGACATCTTGTTACACTCACCAGAGTTTTGCATTACACAGTTATTTTTAACAGGAAACAGAGCATATATGGAGAAATACAGTATTTAGAAATCCCTCTGACTGTTTACATGTTGAATTTTAAAAGCAGCGGAAAACCTGCTGATCTCACAGGTTTGCTAATGTGCCCGAACACCGCTGCTTTTATAATTCAAGATGTAACCAGTCCGAGGGATTTCTAAATACTATATTTCGCCATATATGCTCTGTTTCCTGTTAAAAATAACTGTGTAATGCAAAACTTCGGTGGGTGTAACAAGATGTCCACTTGCCCCCTTCTCCGTGTATCCTTACTGTAGAGAAGTGTGGGGTGTAGCAAGATGGCGGGGATGGAACGTCACTTCCGTTACCAATTCTGACGCGTTGCCTAATCTGACGGAACATCAGCAAAGCTGTCAGCTTTGCAATGCCTCATGGGACTTGTAATTTTGCAACAGCTGGAGCGCTGCGAGTTTGAGACCCCTGACGTAATGCATATGTGCAGCCACAGGGAGGGTGGGCCTTAATACCCCCACAGTCAGCACATATTTATCATTGGAGGGACAAGGTTTATGTAATGAGAGTGCAGTAACTGTGCTATTCCAGCATGGTGATCAAGCTGTCAAAAGATAGCTCCTAATCTCTACTTATAATCAGGTGGACATGTTTACGATCATATTACCATTGTGAAAGCCAATCATAGCGATCACATGTTCCGGAAGTCCATCCTGGCCTTGTATGCTTAGACCCAGTGTTTCATAAGATTAGGTGACCCGTCAGATTTTGTAACAGAAGTGACGTTCCGTCGCCGCCATTTTGGTACACCCTGCACTTGTCCACAGTAAGGATTACAGTGCGAAGGCGGCAAGCGGACATCTTGTAACACCCATTGGAGTCTTGCATTTCACATTTATTTTTAACAGTAAACTGAGCTTATATAGTGAATTTCAGGGTTTTGGAATCTGTCAGACAGTTTTGATATTGAATTATAAAAGCAGCGGTGTTCTGTTAGATTAGCAAACATGTGAGATCAGCATGCTTGCCACTGCTTTTCAAATTCAACATCTAAACAGTCAGACCGATTTTTAAATACTGTATATAACTATATAAGCTCAGTTTCCTGTTAAAAATAAGTGTGAAATGCAAGACTCCGGTGAGTGTAACAAGATGTCCGCTTGCCGCCTTCTTGCTGTGTCCTTACTGTGGACGAGTGCAGGTTGTAGCAAGATGGCGGCGAAGGAATGTTACAAAATCTGACGGGTCGCCTAATCTGAGGAAACACCGGTTAAAGGGTTGCAGAGACCGGGCAGCAAGAGGTTAAAAAATACAGGAATTTGCCATACATATGACTGAACATAGCTCCACTGTAATCCCTTTGCTAAGTAAATATTCTGTACTCCTTTAGTAAATCAAAAATGGATTGTGTAAAGGTAAAGGGGTTGGTCCAAATGTATGCAAGTGCACATTTCAGCACGTTCCCAAGCATAGGGCAATCCATTCAGTTCTAGTTCTGGAGTGCCTTGGGACTACCAGGAATCTCCCCCACTTTGGAGGGATTTCCTCTCACTTCCTGTTATCGCTATGGGACAGGAAGTGAAGGGAGATCTCCTCAATGGGATGCAGATGGCAAAAAAAAAGACTGACAGGGTTTATAACCCCCCTTTACTCTATCCAAACTGGAAAAAATGAAGTTTTGCCTTCATTTCTACATGAATTTACATTGAAATGTGTGTTTTTATTATTACCTGTATGTCCCTTATTTTTTGCCTTTATGGTTTTCCTTGTTTTTAGTGCAGACTTTTAGCACCAGGCTACATTCACATGGGCAGACAGGGGCGCATTGTTTGCTGCATTTACAGACTAAACGATGCCCCTGGACGCAGCAACACTGTGTGCTGTCCGAATACAAACTTCCAGATTAGCTTCAGTTTGTGTGCAGCCAAAACGCTGAAGAAACGGCGACCCTGGACGCACATTGTCTGCATCTAGGGTCAGTCGGAGGCTCTATTCAGATGTAGCTGCTCAGGTGAGTGCTCATATGAGAACAGCATCAGTGCCGGTGTCTTGTCAAGCTGGTTTCCCTATCGATATGGTTCCCCCCTTGACTGCGCAGGCGCTGCCGAACAGCTGTTAAAGCTCGGAGATTTCCGTCGGCTCGGCTTGTGCCTGCGCAGTCAAGAGGGAACCAGATCGATAGGAGGAACCATAGGCTCGGCAGCTGTGGACGCGCTCGCCCCTGAATGCTTCATTACACACACCACTTTCTTCTTCATGCCGCTCTATACAGCAAGGGGCGGTTCAGATGTGATATTGAGCAGTGCGATTTGTTTGTTTATACACGCTGCTCTATACAGCCCCTTGCTGTATAGAGCGGCGTGTATAAACAAACAAATCGCACTGCTCAATATTATCACATCTTATCCGCCCCTTGCTGTATACAGCCGCATGAAGAAGAAAGTGGCGTGTGTAACTAAGCAACGGGAGCGAGCGCGTCTGCAGCTGCCGAACAGCTGTTAAACCTCAGAGATTTCCGTCGCCTCGGATTGCGCCTGCGCAGTCAAGGGGGGAACCATATTGATAGGAGGAACCAGCTTGTCAGAACACCGGTGTTCTGTCGATTTGTGCCCACCGTCGAAAAGTGCCCACGCATGCGCAGAACAGAACGGCACTCCAGGTGATTTCCCGATCAGCTGGAGTGACGTCACCATATCGCATGCGCACATCGTAGGAGCCTTTTTTTGATGGGAGATACCATTTCTCTGGCACAATTTAATGCTATGCAAGCAGCAAAGGGAGACCGTATTTGTCATATTGTGCCTCGCTGTTGCGCCGTGGGTTTACAGCGAGGCACAATCTGACATCTACGGTGTCCCTCTGCTCTTTGCATAGCTTTCAATTATGCCAGTGAAATGGTATCTCCCATTGAAAAAACCCTCCTACAATGTGCGCATGCGATATGGTGACGTCACTCCAGCTAATCGGCAAATCAGCTGGAGTGCCCTTCCGTTCTGCGCATGCGCAGGCACTTTTCGACGGAAGGGCACAAATCGATAGAACACCGGCCATTGATTTGAACAGAGTACAAATCTGACAGCTGTGCAGTCACAGTATGTGCAGGCAGTGTTTACAACCGCTAGATATAATCAACTGATTATTACCCGAGGCTGCCCCATGCGGATTAATGTAGCCTAAAGCCCCATACACACGGTCGGACTTCCATCTGACTTTCCCGTGGTTTTTTGTCCGAACGGAGTTGGTCGGGAACACCCATAGCATACACACGCTCTGACTTTTCTGCAAACTTTCCCAAAACTTTTTTTCACGTGCTTTTTCTGCTCTTTACTGCCACCCTTTGGTCAACTTCCGCTATTGTTGGTTGATTTTAACATTAGTTGTTTTGTCCATCGGACAAAAGTCCGATGGTTTTCTGTACACACGGTCAGACTTTGCTCCATCGGACTTTTGTTGGGCAAAAGTTTGTCCGTTTGCAGACCCAACTTTTGTCCGATGAAAACAAGAAAAAAGCAAAAAAAGTTTGTCCGATGGAGCGTACACGCGGTCGGATTGTTGGTCCAACTTGCTCAAAATGAAGTTTGTTGGCCAAAAGTCCGACCGTGTGCTTAAGAGGGGATAATTACAAATCACCAATCACAACACAGTGGTGCTAAATAAAGGGTTATGTGATTTTTAGGTATCATTCATACATGTGGCCATGGGGCAGTAAAACCAGGCGGCTGAGCCACAGTTTTTCCCACCCCTGACTGCCCACTTGAATACACGTCTGTACAAATTCTATGCGACATATCACCTTCTAACCGCCTGCCAAATGCAAATCGCTCAGAGGGCACCGCTGGTGCGAACAATAATAAATTCATAGAAGATCTGCATAGTTATGAAAGAATTAGAGTTGCACAAACCAAAAAACTAATAAATGCAGATTGAGTCGGGTTGACAAACAGGTCCTCATATTTATATGACGAGGCAGACGTAATTGTCAACAATAAAATGGCAAACGCCAAACAGAATGCGGCGTAAGCTGTTAAAGGTTTTGGGAAGTGTTCCCCTGCCTAATAGAGTGACTCAGCGCCTTCACCTTCTAAACCTAGTTAATTACACACAGGATGCAAAGCAGACAATAACGACTTCCTCCATTCCAGTGTCAGTTTTACCTGTGAAGAGGTTGCTAGGAGCATTGATTGTCTTTGTCTGTTGTTTACTGTCACCTTGCTGGACAGAGACGATTTCATTCACAGGAACAGAGACCGACTGACCTGAAAAGAGAAATAAGAATTTGAGAGTTTTCATGTAATATACCCACCGGGCACAAATATGAGCATAGGGAAGTAAACTGGTGATTGATTACTGAGAACAGGAAGCTGCTGAGATAAAAATGTTTATTCAAATAATCTATGCCGGCAACCGGTCAGACAGGAAATATTAAAGTGTATGCATATGTAGCACACAGACCCTTTTCCTCGCCTGGCTCACTTGCAGGTCAAGGCACACCGTGCTATATGCCCGTACCCTCCTGTTTGAAGAGGTTAAGCGGTGTTCACAAATTTTGGGTCTTTCAGCAAATTACCTCTTCCACTGGTTCTCTTCCCCAGAGTATGAGGTCAAGTCTCTATTTCTTCCCCCAAAGAAAACAATGTCCAGAAGTACTTTAAAGGGGTTGTAAAGGTTTGTTTTTTATTTTCTAAATAGGTTCCTTTAAGCTAGTGCATTGTTGGTTCACTTACCTTTCCCTTCGATTTCCCTTCTAAATATTTGTTTTCTTTGTCTGAATTTCTCACTTCCTGTTCCTCCTCAGTAAGCTGTTCAGTAAGCTGTTCTGGCTGACTAAACACCACTCGGATGATGGTGTGAAGTTTAGTGAGGAGAAACAGGAAGTTTATGGGGGTAGGCCCTAGCTAAAGGTGCTGGGCCTACTAGTAGAGTTGCAGGCCCCAGGCTAAAGGTGCCTGGGCCTGATCCCACCCACACGTACCCCTGGCCATGAGGGCCACCAAAGGTGGGGTACGTGTCTCATTCCTACTCCCCAAGAACAAGCCACCAATGGCGTCTGCCCCTTAAGTACCCTCTCCCGACATGCACAGCAGGTTGACCACGCCCACTTTACTGCTGCTGAGAGAGGACACCCCAAGGCGTAGTAATACCACCCCTGGCTCAACCCTGACCTGATATGACAGCGCCACCTATAGGCCGCAGGGAACCATACATCAGGCAGCATCACATAGGCAGAAGCAAATACCTAGCAATGAAAGTGATCTGAGCCTGGCTACCAGCTCAGACCAACCCCTAAATTTAGGCACATAACACCCCTAAAAGTAAAAGGGCGCTACACATAGAAAACATTTGATTTAGTTTTGGATAAAGTAGGGAAGGGTTAAGCCCCCCAGTCAGATTTGTATTCATGGCTGTGTTCCTGCTAAGGAGAATTAACCTTCACCATTCTCAAGCAGACAGAAAGTGATGGGAAATCCAAAATTGTACATAGTTACATAGTTGGTAAGGTGAATAAAGACATTGGCCCATCCAATTCAACCTGAGAAAGTGTGTAGGTATGTGACTACCATTTCCCCTTATCCCTGTACACTATGTTCACTAAGAAACACATCTAAACGTTTTATTTTTATTTTTACCTTATCTACACTCTCTGCTGACACCACTAACTGTGGAAGGGAGTTCCACATCCTTACCGCTCTAACAGTAAAGAACCACTTATAACGTTTAAGACTGAACTGCTTCAACTTCATTGTGCAGCCATGTGTCTTCTTTACTAACCTAAGATTAAAACGTTTACCCCCAATGATAGAGTGACCATTTAAAGATTTGTATATTGCAGGCATATTCCCTCTTCCCTCATATTCCAGGGAGAATAAGTACAGTGTTTGTAGTCATTCCTCATAGCTGAGGTCCTCCAGTCCCCTTATTAGCTTGGTTGCCTATCTCTCGACCCTCTCCAGTTTCAGCACATCCTTCCTGAGGACTGGTGCCCAGAACTGGATGGTATACCCAAGATGTGGACTTCACCAGAACAATTGATGAAAGAAAATCTTGCAAAAAAAAACCGAACCTTAAGGTCCTATAAATAATAAATAAAAAGTAGAGGAGTCATTGGTTCTACATTGTAAATGTCCAAAGAAAAGTGACACTGACACCCCTGACTGGGACTCAACTAAACCACTCTATAATATATATATATATATATATATACATACATACACACACATACAGTATATATATATATATATTATAATATAATAATATGTGTTCTATTGAAGGTTGATGGATTGTGTTGTTTCTTTACACTAAAAAGAGGTGTTACCATAGGAAATAACGAGTACTAACAAAAGACTACCCAGAATTTGCACCTTATTTCCAGCCACAATCAAGTCTATCAGGAAATTGTGCCTGGAAGTAGATGTGTGGTTTCCATAGATTCAAACTAACTCTATTTGACATCCTAGTGCTAAGAGACCTGAGACACAAGATAGCTGTTTAAAAAAATGTGTGATTTTGGATTATCACTGTTTGATCTTTGAAAAATGGTGTGAATTTTTACTATGTGCTAAAAAAACAAATACTTTGTTTAGCTAATTTCTAAATTTAAGAATGGTCTTTTCGCACTTTTTTTTTTTGTGATTTGAACGATTGTGCACAATATATGTGCAGGTTTCCTGTACCTGGAGGCAATGTTCTGCTATTATATGGCACCATAGCATGTGTACTTTATAAATATATGACAGTCAAATAGAATGTATTTAAAGCGGAGCTCCAACCTAAAGTGGAACTTCCGCTCATCGGATTCCTCCCCCCCCCCTCCGGTGCCACAATTGGCACCTTTCAGGGGGGAGGGGGGTACAGATACCTGTCTAAGACAGGTATTTGCACCCACTTCCGGGAGTACAAACTGCGGGTAGACTGCGGGCAGTGCGTCACTTCCTGGTCCCCCCCCGGTTGTGTTCTGGGAAACACACGGCTCCCAGAACACAGCGGGGACCAGTAAAAGACGCGCAGCGCTGCTCGCGCATGAACAGTAGGGAACCGGCAAAGTGAAGCCACAACGCTTCACTTTCTGATTCCCTCACCCATGATGGCGGTGGGGGCAGCAGAGTGACGAGCGATTGCTCGTCTTCTGCTGCCGACGTCGCTGGACTCCAGGACAGGTAAGTGTCCTAATATTAAAAGTCAGCAGCTGCAGTATTTGTAGCTGCTGGCTTTTAATATTTTTTTACGGCGGAGCTCCGCTTTAAGGTCATAACTCCTTTAGATGGAGATATTGGTGACAAGCCCTGACCGCCTTCAGTAAAAGAGAAATGGAAATTTGGGTACCAACCTGCAAGCTTGGCTGGGTTCCAACTGGCCACATACAGTACTAACTTCCCTACATAAACTCATAAACTCAAGGCAGCCGTTGATGATGTCAATGGAGAAGGGGCTCATTCTCAAATGTCATTCAAAAGTACTTTAAAATTTAGAATTTTAACATTCGATTTTGGAATGAAATTTATCAAATGAAAACCAGATACACTGCAAGTAATGAGTTCATTCGAGAAAAATTTCCCTTCCTGCTTCTAGGAAATTTCTCATCATGAAAATGAATGTCGAATTGACCCCACTAACAATCAGAAAATCAAACATTTTTAAACACAAAAAATTGTGACCGCATTTCTACTGGTGTATAACCAGCTTGAGGAGCAGGTAGCCATTTCTACTGGTGTGTATAACCAGCTTGAGGAGCAGGTAGCCATTTCTACTGGTGTGTATAACCAGCTTGAGGAGCAGGTAGCCATTTCTACTGGTGTGTATAACCAGCTTGAGGAGCAGGTAGCCATTTCTACTGGTGTGTATAACCAGCTTGAGGAGCAGGTAGCCATTTCTACTGGTGTGTATAACCAGCTTGAGGAGCAGGTAGCCATTTCTACTGGTGTGTATAACCAGCTTGAGGAGCAGGTAGCCATTTCTACTGGTGTGTATAACCAGCTTGAGGAGCAGGTAGCCATTTCTACTGGTGTGTATAACCAGCTTGAGGAGCAGGTAGCCATTTCTACTGGTGTGTATAACCAGCTTGAGGAGCAGGTAGCCATTTCTACTGGTGTATAACCAGCTTGAGGAGCAGGTAGCCATTTCTACTGGTGTATAACCAGCTTGAGGAGCTGGTAGCCATTTCTGCTGGTGCCAAAAGGAGCAAAAGCAGAGATCAGAGAAGGTCCTTTAGGCTGGGTTCACACTGGTCTGACAAACGCTCCGACATTGGGAGCTCATGTCGCATGACGTGTGAAAATCAATGTTTCCCTATGGGAGCCGTCTTAACTGGTCCGACACATGTTGGTCCGACTTTGAAAATGCTCCCTGTACTACTTTGGTCCGACTTCGATTCTACTTCAGCCAATTGAATATCATTTAAGTCGGATCAAAGTATGATCCTTGTCCTTACCATCCGACTTTTGACATCCGACATGGTGATTACAGCAGCAGTAAAAGGAATTTATCTCACCCTGGGACTGTTTTGATTGGTCAAAGGACAAGTCAGACTAGCACAAAGTTGGATCAAAGTAGTATCCTGTTCATTTAAGTCGGATGGATGTAGGACCGATGTAGGACCGTTGTAGGACAGATTTCACAGAGCAAAGTGGGATGAAAGTCGTATGACTGTCGTGTAGTATCAGTGTGAACCCAGCCTCAACCTGTCCAGTCATCTCCACCAAGTGTGGTCAGCTGCTGGGAGCCTAGAGCATTTAACAATGCAAATAATCGTCACTTTGATTAAAAACAGTTGTATTTGTGCTGAATTTAACAATAAAATGTCAATGAAATTGCACAGCTGAATACAGTGGAGTACTGTTCATTACACTCAGACAAGAATGGGATGGAGAGACGGGGTAAGGGGCCAAACTGGGCCAAACTGTGAAAAAAGAGTGTTTCTGAGGTGAAAAAAGAGTCTTTGCATTCCCCCACTCTGGAAACATTAGGCGCCGCCAGCTATTGCGAGTTGGATGTGCAGAGTGGAGGAGATAAATAAGTTGGAAGACCTGATTTCCACGGCACAGAATAGACAGGAAAAACATTCCAAGCAATGGAGACTTTGGAATATGTTCATATAGTCTGATGAGGGGCTTGCCTTGCTAGGATCATAAAACACGCCCTTCTGTCCGTTGAAATCGCCCAGTCTTATGTATAGAGCCCTACTTGCCGAGAACCTCCACTCCCTCCTTCTCCAGCCCTCACTTCCCCCCTTCTTTTCCACCCCCTTTCTTCTTCATCCCTTACCTTGTCTCCTCCAGCCTTATCTTACTTTCAAGTCTTCTCTTCTCTATTTTCCTTCTAGTTTTAGCTTTAAGAAAAATAGCTGTGGGTTTGGGCAAAAAAAATGTCCATCCTGCACCATTCTGCTCAGCAACGAATGTCGGGTGAATGAATGTATGGCCAATTTAAAGAGTGTCCTAAAGGGGCTTTCTATGTGAGTCATGTCAAAGTGAATAGAGTCTTCCAGTCTGATAGTCGGCCAGTTTGTGTTGAACCAGCTGATATTTGGCCTATGTGTACCAGGCTTTAGATATGACAATGGACAGCTTGATCCCAGACACAATTTTACAGCCAAATATGACATCCAAGGTGTACCCGTTCTGCCCTTCTCTCTGGTTCTCCATTGTTCTGCCCTTCTCTCTGGTTCCCCATTGTTCTGCAATTCTCTCTGGTTCCCCATTGTTCTGCAATTCTCTCTGGTTCCCCATTGTTCTGCAATTCTCCCTGGTTCCCCATTGTTCTGCAATTCTCCCTGGTTCCCCATTGTTCTGCAATTCTCTCTGGTTCCCCATCGAAAGATTTTTCTCACGTCCCATCTCAGTAACCACAGAGAAAAATCTCCCCAACTGCCACAAAAACAATAAAATACCTTATAGACACTTTGGGGCTTATTTCCTAAAGCTAGAGAGTGCAAAATCTGGTGCAGGTGTGCATGGTAGCCAATCAGCTTCTAACTTCAGCTTGTTCAATTAAAGCAGAGGTTCACCAGAATATTTTTTTTTTAAAAGCCAGCAGCTACAAATACTGCAGCTGCTGACTTTAAAAAAATAAACACTTACCTGTCCAGGTCGCCCGCAACGTCGGCAGCCGAAGCCGAGCTACCGCTCGGCTCTCGGCTTCCCCCGCTGCCATCCTCGGTGAGGGAATCGGGAAGTGAAGCGCTGCGGCTTCACTGCCCGGTTCCCTACTGCGCATGCGCGAGTCGCGCTGCGCCGTCCTCACTGGTCCCCACTGTGTTCTGGGAGGGGTGTGTTTCCCAGAACACAAAAGAGGGGGTGACGCGAAGGGGCGGGACTCCCGCGGGAGTCTATACCCGGAAGTGGTGCAAATACCTGTTTTATACAGGTATCTGCACCCCCTACCCCCTGAAAGGCGCCAAATGTGACACCGGAGGGGGGAGGGTTCCGAAAAGTGGAGGTTCACTTTTGGGTGAACCTCCGCTTTAAGCTTTGACAAAAGATCCTGGAAGCTGATTGGTTTCAATGCAGAGCTGCACCGGGTTTTTAAGGCCCCTTTCACACTGAGGCGCTTTGCAGGCGCTATTGCGCTCTAAATAGCGCCTGCAATGCGCCCCAAAAAAGCCTCTCAATACTATCCAATGTGAAAGCCCGAGGGCTTTCACACTGGAGCGTTGCGCTTGCAGGAGGCTCCAAAAACTCCTGCAAGCCGCACCTTTGAGGCGCAATAGGAGCGCTAAAAATAGCGCTCCTGTAGCGCCCCTGCCCATTGAAATCAATGGGGTAGCGCCTCTAATACGCCCGCAAAACGCCTTAAAGAGGCGTTATTGCGAGCGTTTTTAACCCTTTTTCGGCCGCTAGCGGGGGTTAAAATACCCCCGCTAGCGCCCGCAAATCGCGGCAAAAAAACCGGTATAGCGGCGCTAAAAATAGCACCGCTATACCGCCAGCGCATCCAGCGCCTCAGTGTGAAAGTAGCCTTACTCTCCGGTTTTAGTAAATCAACCCCTTTGTGTCTGAGGCATCCATTTCTAGAGGTCTTGGAGTGGAGATGACAAAGGTAATCATGCGTTCCTCTACCTGTAATGCCACGTACACACGACCGTTTTTTCATGACGAGAAAAATGCCATTTTTTTATTTGGTCATTAAAAACGATCGTGTGTGGGCTCCAGAACATTTTTCACGACGTGAAAAATGGGCATTAAAAATTTGGAACATGCTCTAATTTTTCTCGTTGTTTTTCACGTCGTCGTTTTTCTCGTCATGAAAAACGGCCGTGTGTGGGCTTTAACGACGTGAAAAAAACGCACATGCTCAGAAGCACGTGATGAGACAGGAGCGTTCGTAATGGAGATAGCACATTCGCCACGCTGTAACGGACTGAAGAGCACGAGGCTGAAAAGCGCGAATCGTCTTTCACCAAACGTTACTAACATGAGGATCAGCCAAAGCAGCCCAAAGGGTGGCGCCATCCGAATGGAACTTCCCCTTTATAGTGCCGTCGTACATTTCGTACGTCACCGCGCTTTGCTCGAGCATTTTTTTTTCATGATAGTGTGTAGGCAAGGCAGGCTTGAGATGAATCACGTCAAGAAAAACCTCGTTTTTTTCAATGACATTAAAAACGGTCGTGTGTACGCAGCATCAGAATGTCACCTGCATCTTGAAGACCATAACCAATGGCGGTCTTTAGGTTCTGTTAATACCTTAGCAATCAGAGGACATAGTTGCCAACAGTCACGGATTGGCCGGGACATTCCCGGGATTCAAACCCTTTTCCCGGATTTATTTTGTCCCGGCCAATGTCCCGGCCAATCCAATTTTTCCCGTTTTCCCCGAATTTGGACGCCGCAGGCCGCCGCCGCTAGAGGTCCACGGCTGGCGGAGACAATGTCTCGGCCGGCCGCCATGTTCAAGAATACCAAAACACGGATGTAGTACAATAGAAAATAAAGCCGCTGCGGCGCCGCCCACACCCCGCACCTCCCCGGGGGTGGGCGGCGCCGCAGCAGCTTTATCTTCTATTGTACTACATCTGTGTTTTGGCTGGCCGGCAGGCCACCCCCCCGCCCCGCCCCGCTGCAGGTCTGTCTGTAATGGAAAGGGGCGGGGGTCGGCAGCGCCACAGCTTAATTTTTTTTTTTTTTTCAGCCACACTGTCGGCTCCGCCTCTATTTTGTTCCCCTTCGGGGAAGGGGAAACAATAATGGCGGCCGAGACAGGAGACGCCTGTGGTTAAGGGGGGACTCCGCTGGGGATGCCTGTGGTAAGGGGGGACTCCGCTGGGAACGCCTGTGGTAAGGGAGGACTCCGCTGGGGACGGCTGAGGTAAGGGGGGACTCCGCTGGGGACGCCTGATGTAAGGGGGGGACTCCGCTGGGGACGCCTGATGTAAGGGGGGACTCCGATGGGGACGCCTGATGTAAGGGGGGACTCCGCTGGGGACGCCTGAGGTAAGGGGGGACTCCGCTGGGGACGCCTGATGTAAGGGGGGACTCCGCTGGGGGGACTCCGCTGGGGACGCCTGAGGTAAGGGGGGACTCCGCTGGGGACACTTGATGTAAGGGGGACTCCACTGGGGACGCCTGATGTAAGGGGGGACTCCGCTGGGGACGCCTGATGTAAGGGGGGACTCCGCTGGGGACGCCTGATGTAAGGGGGGACTCTGCTGGGGACGCCTGATGTAAGGGGGACTCCTCTGGGTACACCTGATGTAAGGAAGGACTCCGCTGGGTACGCCTGAGGTAAGGAGGGACTCCTCTGGGGACGCCTGATGTAAGGAGGGACTCCGCTGGGGACGCCTGATGTAAGGAGGGACTCCTCTGGGGACACTTGATGTAAGGGGGGACTCCACTGGGGACGCCTGATGTAAGGGGGGACTCCACTGGGGATGCCTGATGTAAGGGGGGACTCCACTGGGGATGCCTGCATAGTTACCAACAGTCCCGAATTTCCCGGGACAATCATGATTTTTGGACCCTTGTCCACAAGTGTGGAGGGGGCTCTGCTGGGGAGGCACCTGATGCAAGGACGGACTGCTGGGGAGGCACCTGATGCAAGGACGGACTGCTGGGGAGGCACCTGATGCAAGGACGGACTGCTGGGGAGGCACCTGATGCAAGGACGGACTGCTGGGGAGGCACCTGATGCAAGGACGGACTGCTGGGGAGGCCATCTGGTGGCAGGCGACGTGGCAGGTAACACGCTCAGGGCTTCCACTGATTCGGCATTATGGTGAGTTGAATGATTTCATTTTATATTACAATGTAAAAATAGAAATAATGCACTTCAATCATCCTGACACCGTAACAACCATGGTGCCGGGATGATTGAAGCGCCAACAGGTGTTTTGGAGAATCCTTATCTGCCAATTTTGTTACACATTTCTATTGTGGTGTAGGATCTGGCTTCTTTCTTTCTATTTCTTTCTCTCTCTTTCTCTCACCTCGGACTCTAGCCACACCCCTTTGAACCACGCCCATTTAAACCACACCCACTATCGTGTGTAAACCACGCCCACTTTTCCACTCCAGCATGACACGCCTACAAACGAATGCCCCGCCCCCTGATTATAACAAGGCTCCGCCTCAATACAAAAAAAGTGTCCCAGATGTTTTTTTCCCAATGTTGGCAACTATGAGAGGACTGCATTTTCTGTTACGTGATTATCTCTCATGTTAGAACGAACATCTCTGCTACTATTTGCATCTCATTTCTTTCATGTTTTCTATGTTCGTACTGGGTTGCGCTTTAACCTTTTTGCCCCCTAGATTTGCAGGGCCTTTCTAGTGTTTCTCAACTCCCATCCTCTCAAGGCGCCCCAACAGGTCATGTTTTCAGGCTTCCCGTTATTTTGCACAGGTAATTTGATCATTTTCACTGCCTTCGTAATTACCACAGCTGTTTCATCTGAGGGAAATCCTGAAAACATGACCTGTTAGGGCGCCTTGAGGACTGGAGGTGAGAAACAGTGAATTAGATGTGTATTTCCTGTGGAGAACATTGTCCTCCAGAGTTGGGAGCTCGATCATCTACAGATGTGTATTACTCTCACAATGCATTCCTTTTTTCCTTTCTACCCAGTGTTTACACATGTGGGTGTTTGTTCTTGACACCATAAATTCCACTGTTCTATTCACTAATTAAATCCACAAACCTAGATTAATGGTCAACCAGAGCTGACACAATGCTAGATCAACATCCTGCACTCAGCACTATTTACAAGGACAAAGGTAGAATACACAATTAATGTAAACCTATATTTACTATTCGAAGAACAAACCAGTAAGAATTTGCGTCAGAGAAAGTGGACAACTCCTTTAAAAATAGCGTAATGCATGTGGCGCAATGGGCTTTATCATGTGTTCATTATTACTGGGCCCCAACGCAGGAGAAATCATTTCTGCTCTATTTTTTTGTACTGCAGTCTGTATCATGCGTTGTGGTGTGCTGTAGTGCTGGTACAATGTCCATGTTCCAGTTGTCTTCCAGCAATCAGCGATGGAAATTAGTATTTAGCAGAGACAGCATGAAAATCACAGTGAAGCTTATCTCACCCATGCTATCTATGTTGTCTTGTGATTGCAAAGCCTGCCTGGGAAACTCTTCCTCTGTGCCCTGCTGCTGTCAAAGACATAGCATGTTAGGGGATAAGTCACACCATAGGGTTGATTTACTGGAGAGTGCAAAATCTGCTGCAGCTGTGCATAGAAACCAATCAGCTTCCAGGTTATATTGTCAAAGCTTAAAGCCTCTTACACACGATCGGATTATCCCAAGGGAATTGTGTGATGACAGGCTGTTGTCGGAAAATCCGAACGTCTGTATGCTCCATCAGACAATTGTTGTCGGATTTTCCACGGACAAATGTTGGATAGCATGCTTTAAAATTGTCTGCCAACAATTGTGTGTTGTCGGATTTTCCGATCGTGTGTACACAAGTCCGTCGGACAAAACTCCAAAGTACAAACACGCATGCTCGGAAGCAATGCTCACCATAACACAACATTAGCAGAAGTTGCCCAAAGGGTGGCGCTAAAGAGCTGAAAAACCACGTAGTTTCGTGTTTGTTGGCCGACAATTCTTTGCCATTTGTAGGCAATACAAGTTTACGGCCAACGCCCTTCGGACAACAGTCCTCCGCTTTGTCCGATGAAAATCCGATTTTTTTATTCAAATTATTCAACCACTTATATAATCTTTCTAATGTTTTGCTGCCTAAAAAAAACCCTGGGGAAATGTTCCTTTGTTGTGTTACTGAAGACGCTGACGTTAAAAGCCGATTGGCTACCATGCACAGCTGCACCAGATTTTGCACTCTCCAGTTTTAGTAAATCAACCCCCATGAGTTGCATGGTGTCACTGATAAATGGCCAGCATTTTTTAATGCTACATAGTTAGTCGGGTTGAAAAAATACACAAGTCCATCCAGTTCAACCAAAAAAAAAAATACAATACCATACACTAAATCCTATACGCACAGTTGATCCAGAGGAAGGCGAAAAACCCCAGAAGAGCGTGATCCAATTTGTTACAGCAGCGGAAAAATTCCTTCCTGATCCCCCGAGAGGCAATCGGATATTCTCCGAATTAACTTTACCTATAAATGTTAGTATCCAGTTATATTATGTACATTTAGGAAAGAATCCAGACCTTTCTTAAAGCAATCTACTGAGCTGGCCAGAACCACCTCTGGAGGGAGTCTGTTCCACATTTTCACAGCTCTTACTGTAAAGAAACCTTTCCGTATTTGGAGATTAAATCTTTTTTCCTCTAGACGTAAAGAGTGCTCCGCTTTTGCTATATCCCGGTAGTATTATACCTGAGCCTTTTACCATTGTGCCTACTTTATATTTTGCACTGATGTCAGTTTATTTTTCTATGTTTGAGTGTATTGCCTAATGTTTATGACCAGGTTGTCTGGTGGTATTGTTGTTGTTTTTTATATGTTTCTTTCTGTTTGTTGGTTTGTCTTAAACCTAATAAAAATATCTTTAAAATTAGATGACCTTAAAGTGAATAACTCAACACCAAGTTCACTATATGGACCCCTTATATATTTATACATGTTGATCATATCCCCCCTTAGGCCCGGTTCACAAAGGGGCGACTCGTCAGGTGACTCGATCGCCTGACGAGTCGCGTCCCGCTCTGTTGAATGGAACCGTTCTAATAGGAGCGACTCGGGTCGCTCCGACTTAGAAAAAGGTTCCTGTACTACTTTTGGGGGCGACTCGGGATGACTTGCATTGACTTCTATACAGAAGTCATTATGCAAATCGCCTGAACCAGGCCTCTCAAGTCGTCTTGAGATCGCGTCGCCGAGTCGCCCCCAAAGTTGTGCCGCCCCTGTGTGAACCAGGCCTTATTCTCCTCTTCTCAAGAGTGAATACATTCAGTTCCTCTAATCTTTCCTCATAGCTGAGCTCCTCCATGCCTCTTATCAGTTTGGTTGCCCTTCTCTGTACTTTCTCCAGTTCCCTGATATCCCCAATGCTGATTGCTGAACAACTGGAATGTGGATAGAAGTCAGACATGGTTATTTGTTTATAGAGGTACATGTGTTATATGGCGGTTTCATGTTCATAGAGCAATGAAAGGCATATGTCCCAACATTTGGAAATGGGAATGAGGGACACCTACTAGAAAATGTATGTAGGTATAGGACAAAAGAAAGGTTACTTAAATCCACAAGGGCTTTTTTTTTTACCACTTCTATTCCTTTATCTTGGCTTTTAAAATTTACAAATGCAGCAATTTAGAATATGGATGAAAGGTTTAGAACTGGGAAACACTTTTTGAAATATAAAAAGTGCATTTGATATACAACTTTATAGATCAGACCAAAATAAGCGACAAATGAGGAGGAAAGAGGGACACAGGGACATTGTTCCAAATCAGGGACAGTCCCTCGAAATCAGGGACAGTTGGGAGCTATGATTAAAGGGCGAACATTCACTTCCTGGTAGAAACACAGAGGCTGCCATTGCTGACCTCCCACTACCTGTATACCAATTACTGACTTGGAACAAGTATGCAAACCAGGAGAGTAAGAGAAATATTAGAACTTCTGTTTAGGTTAGTGACTCGGGGTGAAGCCAGAGGGTCACCATGACTGCCAGGAACCTAGCATTTGCAGAAAAGTAAGACACAATGGCAGCCCCCAAGTTTCAGAAAGGGTTTCCTATAAAATTATAGTCCTCATTTTTTTATAATAGTTATTGGCAGGGCTTTTTTTCTCAGAGAATATGTGCAGGAACTCCTACCTTCTGAGTCACCCCTTGACTCCACCCCCTACCCACCTGAGCGCTGTATTTATCTATAATTTATATGCTACTATTTATCTTCGTTTCATATTTACTAGTGATCAGCACTTTGTGTACAGCAGCTGCAGGTATTCTACATTTATTTCAGTTTAATACTTTAACCATAGCACGAGTTTATATATAATGTAACAAATAGTAGCATATACCGTATGTAGGTCCTTTTCTTTTATAAAGAGGAATTAAAGAGGAAGTAAACCCGGTATTTAAAAAAAAAAACCCTGCAAAAGAAAGGCATAATGAGCTAGTATGCATAGCATACTAGCTCATTATGAATGACTTACCTGAGATCGAAGCCCCCGAACTGCTCCTCGTTCCCCATCTTGCCTCGATGTCCCTTCCGTGTATCGCCGCTCTGGCGCTGTGATTGGCCGGAGCGGCGATGACGTCACACGCATTCTCCCATTCAGAAAACCGGCACCGCTCAGTGCACCTGCGCCGTTGTCTACGGCGTGCATGCGCCGTAGACTTCGGTGCAGGGTTTTCTGCAAATATCTCCTTAACCGTGCAGGTTAAGGAGATATTTTTTGCACCTACAGGTAAGCCTTAATCTAGGCTTACCTGTAGGTGCAAGTTGTCAGAGTGGGTTTACAACCACTTTAATGCTGCATATCAAGCTGTCCTGAGCTGGCAGCACGCTGGAGGTCCAGACAGCTGCTCTCACACAAAGGAGTTGATTTACTAAAACTGGATAGTGCAAAATCTGGTTCAGCTCTGCACAGTAGCCAATCAGCTTCCATTTTTTTTTTTTCTTAAAGCTTAAAGAGGAAGTAAACCCTGATGGGTTTTACTTCCTCTTTATTTCCCTGCGAAGGTAAAGCATAATGAGCTATTATGCATCGCATAGTAGCCCATTATTTGTCACTTACCTGAAACTAAAGCCTGCAATGTCACTGCGATCGACACGATCGCCGTTTCTAAAGTGCGCCTGCGCCGTCGTCTATGGCGCATGCGCCGCAGACATCGGCGCACGGCTCTATCGTAAATATCTCCTAAACCGTGGAGGTTTAGGAGATATTTCCAGCACCTACAGCAGTGGCGGTGCGTCCATAGAGGGCGCTGGAGCGCCGCCCCCTCTCGCTCCCGCACCGCCACTGAAAGACAATACACAGATTCATGCATTGCATGAATCTGTGTATTGTCACCGCTGCCGCGCTGCCCACTGTTCATATGGCCGGCCTCCTGGTGAGCGCCGGCCATATGAATTAGAGCGGCGGCCGGCGGTGGGTGTGTTCTGGAAGTGTCTATCAGAGCCAGCGGCTCTGATAGGCTTTCCGAATACAGCTCTCACGCTGTATTCGGCTTCCAAAAACTCCTCCCAGGTACGCACGGGGGTGCGTTCCTTGGAGAAGACTGTGGAGGTTTCAGCCAATCAGGTTCACCGGATCTGGTTACCGGTAACCTGATTGGCTGAAGCAACATTGAGGGCGGGAGAACACATCGAGAACGGCGCGGACCGAGGAAGGTAAGTGCAGGGCTGGGGGGGGGGACAGGCTGCATTTGGGGGGAACTGGCTGTTTATGGGGGACACACTGGCTGAATATGGGGGGAACTGGCTGTATATGGGGGACAAACTGGCTGCATTTGGGGGGAACTGGCTGTATATGGGGGACAAACTGGCTGCATTTGGGGGGAACTGGCTGTATATGGGGGACAAACTGGCTGCATTTGGGGGGAACTGGCTGTATATGGGGGACAAACTGGCTGCATTTGGGGGGAACTGGCTGTATATGGGGGACAAACTGGCTGCATTTGGGGGGAACTGGCTGTATATGGGGGACAAACTGGCTGCATTTGGGGGGAACTGGCTGTATATGGGGGACAAACTGGCTGAATATGGGGGCACACTGGCTTTATATGGGGGCACGCTGGCTATATATGGGGACAAACTGGCTGTATATGGGGGCACACTGGCTGTATATGGGGCACACTGGCTATATATATTGGGACAAACTGGCTGTATATGGGGGCACACTGGCTATATATATGGGGGCACACTGGCTGTATATGGGGGCACACTGGCTGTCTATGGGGGCACACTGGCTGTATATGGGGACAAACTGGTTGTATATGGGAGCACACTGGCTGTATATGGGGGGCACACTGGTTATATATATATATGGGGGCACACTGGCTGTATATGGGGACAAACTGGCTGTATATGGAAACAAACTGGCTGTATTTGAGGGGGCAAACTGGTGGCGTTTGGGCACAGTGGCTGCGTTTAATGGGCACAGTGGCGGCAATTGATTTTTTTTTTTTCAGTTTGTTTGCGCCCCCCCAAAAATTTTGAGCACCAGCCGCCACTGACCTACAGGTAAGCCTTAATCTAGGCTTACCTGTAGGTAAACGTGGTACAACAACTTTAATTGAACAAGCTGAAGTTAGAAGCCGATTGGCTACCATGCAGAGCTGCACCAGATTTTGCACTCTCCAGTTTTAGTAAATCAACCCCAAAGCATTGCAGTTCAGATCTCCAGTGGTTCTACGCAACCTCTGCACAGTTCTTTAATCAAGAATACTGCTCAGGGGGAGTGAATGCTGTTGATTGGAGCACAAGGCAGGAGGCATTTTGGTTCTCTAGAGATCCACACCAATGTGCTTTTTGTGACAGCTTATAATTGGACAGCAGCAGACCTAAGAATATGTATGGATGAGAGCCGCACTCCAGTCTGTGCTTTTCGAGTTGTTTTATTTGTACATTCACAAAGTAACTGCAATTATGTCTCCACCCAAAGACCACCATCTCCTTAATGCGTTTCATAAAAAAAAAGTAATCACAAGGATCCCTGTAAGCAAGCCATTTTTTGGTGAAACGCGTTAAGAAGACGTGGTCTTTGGGTGGAGATACCATAGTTGCAGCTACTTTATGGATGCTCAAATAAAACAACCCAAAAAAGCAGGGATTGGGATGGGGCTCTCATTCATACATTTTCTCTAATGGTGAGCGACAATGGGCTTTGAGCCAGTGTTCTGCCGAGCTGGTTCCGCCTATCGATATGGTTCCGAGCTCGACTGCGCAGGCGCAATCCGAGACAGAATTCTCAAAGCGTGAACAGCTGTTCGGCAGCTTGCTCCCGATGCTAGGGGAACCAGCTCGACAAGAAAGCGGCGGGGGCGGAGACTGGGACACGCCGCTCTATAGGGCAGCATTAAACAAGTTGATGGCCGGGTGACACGCCGCTCTGTACAGCAAGGGGCGGATGAGTGAGTGTGCGCTCCCTGCAATGTTAGACGGCAAGGCTAGAGATTTATATGTACAACACTCGCCCTATAGAGCGGCGTGTCACAGTCTCCGCCCCGCCCCTTTTGTCGCCCCTTGCGCCCGCTCATGAACATTTCAAAAAATACAGAGCGGCGTGTCACCCGGCCATCAACTTGCTAGTCTCCGCCCCCGCTGTAGATGTTCGTAGATTTCCGTGTGTTCCGAGTGCGCATGCGCAGACGCGCTCGGAACCATATCGATAGGGGAACTAGGTCGACAAGTCACCGGCACCCTGTCTGGCCATAGACAAGATAAAGGAGCGGGTCTGGATAAGTGCTGTGTGTCTAGGACAGTGATGGCGAACCTTGGCACCCCAAATGTTTTGGAATTACATTTCCCATGATGCTCAACTACACTGCAGAGAGCATGAGCATCATGGGAAATGTAGTTCCAAAATATCTGGGGTGCCAAGGTTCGCAATCACTGGTCTAGGATGTTTAGACCCAAGCATATGTTATGTTGAAGTCAGCATGACTGCTTCACAGTAATAAAATATAAGGGTTTAGTTGGGTTTTTATGTAAAGCTGTCAGAAGAGAAAAGGGAGGGGGGCACTGTTGACCTTCTTCTGAAAATGCTAGGTCCCTGGCTGTTGTGTTAAGCATTGTTCTCTGACATGAAACAAGTATTCAGATCAGAAAAGTCAGAGAAAATTGTCCATTTTCTTTTCTCTGCATGCTTGCTCTAGGTCCGTATCTCAAAGTCATGGAACAGGCGCAATGTCAGAAGGGGAATTTAGCAAAGGCAGCCTCCATGTTTCGCTTATTACAGGTTTCCAGTAAGAAGAGGAAACTCCAGGGATGTAAAACCAGTGACCATAAATTGGGGGTTGGGCTGTAATGGGAATGTACAGAGAGTGTCATTTTACACTTGTTCAGCTGTACAGGACACACACATAGAGAGGTTTTTAACCCTTTCACGTCTAAGCCTATTTCTGACATTTGTTGCTTACAAGTTAAAATCCATATTTTTTGCTAGAAAATTACTTAGAACCCCCAAACATGATATATATATATATATATATATATATATATATATATATATATATATATATATATATATATTTTTTTAGCAGAGACCCTAGGGAATAAAATGGCGATCGTTGCAACATTTTATGTCACACGGTATTTGCGTCTTTCAAATGCATTTTTTGGGGGAAAAAAGACACTTTCATGAATTAAAAATAAACTAAACAGTAAAGTTAGCCCAATTTTGTTGTAGAATGTGAAAGATGATGTTACACTGAGTAAATAGATACGTAACATGTCATGCTTTGAAATTGCGCACACTCGTGGAATGGCGACAAACTAAGGTACCTAAAAATCTCCATAGGCGACGATTCAAAAAATTTAACGGTTACCAGGTTAGTTACAGAGGAGGTCTGGTGCTAGAATTATTGCTCTCACTCTGATGATCACGGCAATACCTCACATGTGTGATTTGAACACCGTTTACATTTGCGGGCGCAACTTGCATATGCGTTTTCTTTTCTGTGCGAGCACACGGGGATGGGGGGCTTTTTTTCCTTTTTTTTTTTTCTTATTTATTTATTTATTTATTTTGACATTGTCACTTAAAAAAAAAAAACCTGATCACTTTTATTGCTGTCGCAAGGAATGTAAACATTCCTTGTGACAGTAATAGGCAGTGACAGGTACTCTTTATGGAGGGATCAGGGGTCTAAAAGACCCCAAATCCCTCCTTTGCACTTAAAAGTATTCAGGTTGCAAAAACGGCGATTCTGAATACGGTCTTTTTTTTTAAATCAGCGCCATTGGCAACCGAGTAAACCGTAAGTGTCGTGACGTCGCTTCCGGGATTTTACATTGGAGACCAGATCGGAGCTGGAATCCGGCTTTGTACGGGTCTCAGTGTAGCCGGCGTACGCGCTGGCTGGTGGCTCGGGTCTCCTGGTGGGACGGGAGGCCCGGGAAGAGCGGTGGAAGGCGGTGGTAGGGGGGACATCCCCTCCTACTCCTTTAGGATAACAGCCGAGCGGCTTTTAGCCGCTTCGGTTGTTATCACTAAAGAGCCAACCGCCCGCTCTAAAAATTGGTACAGGGGTGATGCCTGCAGCTGACCCCTTCAAGCCTGATCTCAAATTTGTGTACAGTCGGCGTATTTTTCTAAATGGGTCAGATTATAAAAGCAAACAGTATACGTTTAGGCTTCATGCACATGGGCGCATTCACCCGTAAGCATGCTGCATATTTTGATGCCCAGGATATCCTGGTGCCGAGTACTGCCACCCATAGACATAAATTGGTGAATGCAGCTGTATGCAGTCCCCCCCCCCCCCAACATGCGTAAAGTGGCGCATGCGCACAGATGTAATGTTCTGAAATGCAGATAGCATGCATTTAGGGACTTATGTCTGCACCACTTTATGTAAGTATCGGTGCAATGCTGCCGCTTTCACCCACTCATATCTATGGGCAGCCATACGCACCAGCATCCTGGGCAAAAAATGACACTGCGTGTTTACAAAGTATGGGCCAATGTGCCCATGTGCATGTGACATTCATTGTGTTTTAAAGAATACACACTCTTTGAAACAATATACACATCACGGTAACTGTCACTTTTTTATGTTTTCGCTTACGCTAGTTTTCTGATTATTCTGTATTATTCCTTAACACATAATACACAAGCTTACATTTTACCATGGACAAGCTCTTCAAGGGTTCTTGCACATGGCACTGATGTATGAACAAAAACGAGTATGGGCTGTATAGTACACACATATATGCACGTAAAACTCTTCTAGCTTTTTATTTTTTTATATCAAGTGATTGTGGCAAATGCATGTTTTTGCATGTAAGCGTGCGTAAAATACAGTCCGGCAATGCTAATTGTTGTTTTATTTTTTATTGATCTAAACACAGTGCTAGTTTACGCGCCTGAGTGTACAGGTCCATTAAAAACAATGGGCTGTCGGTATCCGAGGGCTACTCTCCTCTGTAAAAGATATGTTTTGTATACTGTAAACTTATGTTTTACTTGAAAATAAATAAAAATGTACCCTTTAAAAAAAAACAGAAAAAAAAACCAATGGGCTGCATTTAGATCAGTAAGCTTAGGTTCACACTGACAACGAGAATGAAAGTGTGCAAACTCGCGCGCATTCGTTCCCGCATGTCAGTCCCGACTTCGGGGGGGAATTTTCAGAGACATCTCTGGGGGGTTACAGATGTCAATGGAAATCGCACCCCGATGTCGCCAAAAGCAGTACAGAAAGTACTTTTGGGAATCGGTGCGGCGCCGCACAGATTTGGACGGTGCCATTGCCGGCAATTGTCGCCGATTTGTCATGCGACTTGACATGTCAAATCGCATGCCAAATCGCTCCAATGTGAACCAGGGCAAGAACAACAAAATCTGAATGGCTAAAGACATGGCGTTTTTAGGCGTCTGGGTACAGTCCACTGAATTCGGTATTTAGCAATCCAATGTAAAGCACATGTATGTACTATCGGAATGAGACCCACAATTCACACATGTTGGTAGTCACATGAAAACGTAGAACAGGAACCCTCGTACTCACTTTTTTGTTTCCATGTCGGTTTCTTGCTGTAGGACCAGGTCAGAGCCTCCTCTTCGATCGTCAATGAAACCTCGGCTTCTTGTAGTCGCAGTAAGCAGATAATATTTTCTCTCTCCATAATAATTTAGAATAGGACAGAATAATTTTTTGCTGCAGGTGTAAGAGACAGGACATGAATTTGCAGTCTATAAATATTTGACTTAATTTTTAGTTACTGCCTGCATTCCTATAAGCCATGGATCTGATTGCTCTACCGGTGTTTCAGAGCCCAGCTCTGTCTGTTCCCTGTCTCTCCCGGCTTTGAATAAAGTGTCACTGATTTTACAGTCTTACCAGTGCTGCCCAACAGGTTCTGCCTCCTGAGCCTCCTCCTCCTCCTCCTCCTTGTGGAGTAGAGGACAAACATTATGTGCATGATGTGCACTGGGGACACACAGTTCTCTTTTGTTTACCCCAAACAAGGGCAGTGTGTAGGGAGATAATTGGATGTGTACAGGGATGTCATAGCGGAAACAGAGACCATGGTGTTGTCCCTGGTTGATATTGGGAAAAGCAGCTTTACATGACTTACAGGGCCGTTTGAAGGAATTTGGGGGCCCCAAGCAAAATGGACATGGAGGCCCCCCCCCCCCCGCACTCACGCAAAGCCTACAGGAACCATACAGTTTAAGCTCACCCACACTTTATATAAATAAAAAAGGTTTACAGCGCAAATACTGCTGTTGCATATAATTCAACACATACACACTCACATTAACATTAAGATGCTGTTTAGGACTGTTTATGGACAGTGGGATGGACAGGGGGACCGTGGGATGGACAGGGGGACCGTGGGATGGACAGGGGGACAGTGGGATGGACAGGGGGACAGTGGGATGGACAGGGGGACCGTGGGATGGACAGGGGGACTCCGCACTGTAATATCCACATCATCTCCCCCACTGTATTGTCCACATTATCTCCCCCACTGTAATGTCCAGATCTCCCCCCTGTAATGTCCACCTCTCCCCCCTGTAATGTCCACCTCTCCCCCCTGTAATGTCCACCTCTCCCCCCTGTAATGTCCACATCTCCCCCTGTTATGTCCACATCTCCCCCTGTAATGTCCACATCTCCCCCCTGTTATGTCCACATCTCCCCCTGTAATGTCCACATCTCCCCACATCTCACCTTGGCCACTGCCGCCAGGTGTACCAAGATGGCCGCTGCTCCCGAGCTAGGCCGAAGCCGCTGCTTTTCCTATGGCCGCAATCTGCGGATCGGCTCTGGGCGGAAATCGAGGACAGTGACAGGCAGCAGGCAGGCACCCTAGGCTGGGGCCCCAGGCCAGCTCGGGGCCCCAAGCAATTGCTTGTTTTGCCTGTCCTGTTCCGACGGCCCTGATGACTTACAGGACATTGTCCATAACCATCATGGACGCATTGGACGCTCTACCAGATTGTGAGACTATATAAAGAGAAATGATAACACTAGCAAATAATTCAATAATAATAAAAAAATATATCTCAATGCAGTGAGTAAAATAAGTATTGAACATGTCACCATTTTTCTAGGTAAATATATTTCTAAGTGCCGCTTCACACTACCGCAACTTGGGGGGCGACTTGTCAGACCGCAAGTCGCCCCAAGTCGCTTGACATCAGAAATCACAGCTATGTGAATGAGAGCCGTCTTAATGAACGCGTATGAAGTCGGAGCGACTTCAGAAAAGGTTCCTGTACTACTTCAAGGCGACTTGTACCCATTGATTTCAATGGAAGTCGCCTCCAAGTCGGATCCCCCGTCTTAACTGAAGCAACTTTCCAGGAAGTGAAAATTGTTTTCTAAGGCAAACCCCTCCCTCCCACAGAGCAGATAATTATGTGATTGGCCACTGGCAAAGTCACCTGTCCTCGAGGCGACTTGAAGTCACGTTGTAAGTCGCTCCAAGTAGCGCTCAAGTCGTCTCCAAGTTGCCTTGAAAAGTCGCGCTGGAAGTCGTGTTGCCCCAGTGTGAACCGGCACTAAAGGTGCTATTGACATGAAATTTTCAACCCATGAAATCCATACATGCAAAGAAACCAAAACAAATAAGTTCAGAAATTAAGTTTGTATGTAATAAAATTGAATGACACAGGGAAAAAGTATTGAACACCTGAAGAAAGGGAGGTGGAAAACGACAAAAGCTGAAATCGATCAGTAATTAGAAAGCAATCCTGCCCCTTGTCAGTGCAAATTAATATCAGCTGGTTCAGTCTCAACTGATGGCCTATAAAAAGGTGTCTCATTACCAAGGTGTCACACAAGAAACATCTCATGATGGGTAAACGCAATGAGTTCTCTCAAGACCTTCGCAACCCTATTGTTGCATAACATACTGATGGCATTTGTTACAGAAGAATTTCTAAACTTCTGAATGTTCCAGTGAGCACTGCTGGGGCCATAATCCAGAAGTGGAAAGAACATAATTTTACCAAAAATCGGCCACGACCAGGTGCTACTCACAAGATTTCTGATAGAGAAGTGAAAAGAATTATCAGCAGAGTTTTCCAAGAGCCAAGAACCACTTGTGGAGAGCTTCAGAAAGACCAGGAATTAGCAGGTACAATTGTTTCAAATAAAACAATAAGTATTACACTCAACCAACATGGTCTGTATGCACGGTCACCGCGTAAAGCCCCATACACACGGTCGGACTTCCATCGGACTTTTCCGCTGATTTTTGTCCGAACGGAGTTGGTCGGGAACACCCATAGCATACACACGCTCGGACTTTTCTGCGAACTTTCCCAAAACTTTTTGCAACATCACGTGTTTTTTCTGCTCTTTTCTACTCTTTACCGCCACCCTTTGGTCAACTTCTGCTATTGTTGGTTGATTTTAACATTAGTTGTTTTGTCCATCGGACAAAAGTCCTATGGTTTTCTGTACACACGGTAGGACTTTGCTCCATCAGACTTTTGTTGGGCAAAAGTTTGTCCGTTTGCAGATCCAACTTTTGTCCAATGAAAACAAAACCAAACGAAAAAAAAGTTTGTCCGATGGAGCGTACACACGGTCAGATTGTTGGTCCAACTTGCTTAAAACTAAGTTTGTTGGGCAAAAGTCCGACCGTGTGTACGGGGCTTAAGACTCCATTACTGAAGAAAAGATCAGAGTTCATAGAAGAGGCACACGGAACCTTGAAGATTTGAAGACTGTTTAAGTGGAAGAATGGATCACTTCTGAGCAATGCATGCGACTAGTTTCTTCATACAGGAGGTGTCTTGAAGCTGTCATTACCAACAAAGAATTGTGTACAAAATATTACATTTTCAATACTTTTCCCCTGTGTCATTCCATTTTATTACACATAACTTAATTTCTGAACTTATTTGTTTTGCTTTCTTTGTATGTATGGGTTGCATGGGTTGTTACCGACATGGTGGTGAAAATGTCATGTCAAGCACCTTTAGAAATAGATTTACCTAGAAAAATTATGAAGTGTACTTATTTTACCCGCTATATATATTGTAGCACACAGACCTTTTTTTCCTGCTTACCTTCACTTGCAGGGTAAGGCACACCGTGCCAAATGCCCGTATCCTCCTGGTATAAGAGGTTGAGCTGTGTTTATACTATTGTTGGGTCCTGCAGCGAGTTACCTCCCTCCATTGGTTCTCGTCCCTAGAATACAGGGAAAAGTCTATTCTTTTCCCCAAAAGAAGGCCAATGTCCAGACGGTGTTTAACCACTTCCCGCCCAGTCAATAGCGAATTGACGTCCGGGAAGTGGTTGCAATATCGATACTGGACGTCATATGACGTCCTGCAGGATATTGCCTTGCGCGCGCCCGCGGGGGCGCGCAGCGCGGTGATCGGGGACGGCATGTGTCCCTCGGACACAGCGCTACCCCGATCACGGTAAACAGCCAATTTCATTGGCTGTTTACCATGTGATCGGCTGTGTCAAAGTCACAGCCGATCACCTGTCAAAACAAACTCGGCGGCGCGCTCCGTGCGCGCCGCCACAGGCTTGCAGAGCGGGGATCGGGGAAGGCGAGTGTCCCTTGGACACAGCGCATCCCCGATCAGAGTAAACAGCCAATGAATTGGCTGTTTACCACGTGACCGGCTGTGTCCAATCACAGCCGGTCACAAATGTAAACAAACTCCACAGGAGTTACTACCTGATCCCTGCTCTCTCCTCACACACCGATCTGTGAGGAGAGAGAAGAGATCAGTAAGTTAGCTCAGTGTAGTTTGTCTACATAAGTTTACAGTGCACAACACGCCCCCCCCCCATAAAGAGGACCTGTCACACAGCCCAGCACATCAATCAGCCCATCTGTCAATCAGCCCATCTGTCAATCAGCCCATCTGTCAATCAGCCCATCTGTCAATCAATCAGCCCATCTGTCAATCAATCAGCCCATCTGTCAATCAATCACCCCACCTGTCAATCAATCACCCCATCTGTCAATCAATCAATCAGCCCATCTGTCAATCAATCAACCCATCTGTCAATCATCTGTCACAGGCCCACCTCCATTGGCACTGCCACACAGGCTACCAGTACCGCCATCGGTACCAGTACCACCACCAGTACCGCCACCAGGCCCAGCATCTATACTGCCACACAGGCCCGCTACCAGTATCACCACTAGTGCCGCCATCGGTACCACCACCAGTACCACCACCCGTACCACCGTCGGTAGTGCCACCACCACCTGTACCACCACCTGTACCGCCATCGGTACCATCACCACCCATACCACCACCACCTGTACCGCCATCGGTACCACCACCACCTGTACCGCCATCGGTACCACCACCACCCATACCGCCATCGCTACCACCACCACCCGTACCGCCACCGGTACCGCCGCCACCACCACCACCTGTACCGCCATCGGTACCACCACCACCTGTACCGCCATTGGTACCACCACCACCCATACCGCCATCGGTACCACCACACAGGCCCACCACTAATAACTCCATCGGTACTACCACACAGACCGCCACCACTACCACCAGCAGTACCATTACACAGGCCCACCAATAAGCACTGCCATAATGTCCCAAAGGGTTTACACACCTGAGGAGGCATATGCCATTCTTGCCATGTCGGATGATGAGAGCAGCGGGGAGCTCCCATTATCCGATTCTGGTTCGGAATACGAGCCAGTGGAGGATAGTGGCTCAGAGTCCGAGTCCCCGGAGGAAACCGTCCCTCCCAAAAGAATGCGATCGGCACCAAGATCAGCACCAAGATCAGCACCAAGATCAGGAGAACTGCCCACCACCAGCAGCGCCATACTCCAGGAAGAGGAGCCCAGTACAAGCAATGGAAATGCATGCCCAACCCGAAGAATCCAGCCCCAATCCTACCTTCCCGATGCCCTGGCAAACCCCTTATGGTTGCCTGCCAACTCAGGATCCGCTATCATCCCCCCTTTCACCGCACAGCCAGGTGTGCAGCCCGACACTACAAATTTTTCTAAATTTGATTATTTTTGTTTATTTTTCCCACAAGATTTGCTGCAGAATATAGTGGATCAAACGAATCTGTATGCATCCCAATTTATTGCTGCCAACCCCAATTCTTCCTACGCCCGCATGTTCCAGTGGCGGCGTCTAACATTGGAGGAATTTAAATTATTTTTGGACCTTATGTTCAATATGGGGCTTACAAAAAAGAACGAAGTCCATTCATATTGGTCCAAACGCCCCATTTAACACATGCCCATATATTCCGCTGTCATGTCCAGGAAAAGATACAACATGATTATGCGCTTTCTCCACTTCAATGACAATTTACAGTGCCCTCCCCGAGATCATCCCAACTACGACAAATTGTACGCCCCCTAATCAATGCCTTTTCCCAGCGATTTGAAGAAGTTTTCATCCCAGACCAAAAAATTTGTGTGGACGAGTCCCTCGTACATTTCACCGGCCGACTGCAGTTCAAGCAGTACATACCAAGCAAGAGAGCCAGGTATGGGTTAAAATTAAATAAATTATGTGATCAAGCCACTGGATACGTCTGCAAATTCAGGATCTACGAAGGCAAAGACTCCCAGCTCCAGCCCCGTGATTGCCCCACATATATTGGAACCAGTGGGAAAATTGGCTGGGAGTTGGCATACCCCCTGTTCGGAAAAGGTTACCATTTATATGTTGATAATTATTATACCAGCCTGCCCCTTTTTCGCCACCTTTACAGTAAACAAACCCCGGCCTGCGGTACCTTAAAAAAAAAACGGAAGGGATTCCCACAAAATTTATTGACAAAAAAATTGCGACCTGGAGAATCGGCATCCATGAGGAACGAGGAGGTGTTGGCCATGAAGTGGAGGGACAAGAAAGATGTCCACATCCTCTCTACGATCCACAATGACACCATGGTGGAGATCCCAAGAAGACGCGGCTCCATTGTAAAGCCTGAATGTGTCCACGACTACAATTTGTACATGGGGGGGTGGATTTAAATGACCAGATGCTACAGCCCTACTTATCAACCAGAAAGTCCCATTATTGGCACAAAAAAGTTGCGTTTCACCTGTTTCACATGGCCCTTTTTAATTCGTTTGTCTGCTACCAAAAAGCAACTCAAAATCACCGACTCCACTACCTCCAATATATCGAAGATATCATCGATAGGATAGGATAGGACACCTCTGCCTGCTACCTGGACCTGTGCTTTGGCTGTGCTCTGGCTGTGCTGACAGTATCTCTGCCTGTGCGAACTATGGACAGTATTCCTGCCTGCTGCCTGGATGATTGCTTTTGCTGTCGCTGACCTCATCCCTGCCTGCTGCCTGGACCGATGCTCTCCTCTGTGGACCACTGCACTTCTAAAACCACAGGTAATCTTTTGTTATTTGGTATGTACCTGCTATGTGTTAGATATATGAAGGGCCTTCAAAAATGTGATCGGTAGTCAGAAAATGATATGTGCAATTAATGCTGCTAGAATGCCTGGAGGTGCTACTTGGATGTTGGGCCTCTGTATGTGGCCAGGCTGTGTAAAAGTCTCAAACATGTGGTATCGCCATACTCAGGAGGAGTAGCAGAATGCATTTTTGGGTGTAATTTTTGCTATGTACATATTATGTGTTAGAAATATCTTATAAATTGACAACTTTGTGTAAAAAAAATGCATTTTAATTTTTTCTCCACATTTTCCAAAACCTTCTGGAAAAAAATGAACCGTTCAAAAGACTCATAATGCCTCATAGATTATACGTTGGGGTGTGTGCTTTCAAAAATGGGGTCATTTTGTGGAAAATTCTATTGTCCTGGTGCTCCAGGGCCTTCAAAATTGTAATAGGTGGTTGAGAAAGGATATGTGCGATTTATGCTTGTAGAACGCCTGAAAGTGCTACTTCAATGTTGGGCCTCTGTATATGGCCAGGCTGTGTAAAAGTCTCACACATGTGGTATTGCTATACTCAGGAGGAGTAGAAGAATGCATTTTGGGGTGTTATTTTTGCTATGTATATGCTATGCGTTAGAAATATCTTATAAATGGACAACTTTGTGTAAAAAAAAATGCATTTTCATTTTTTCTCCACATTTTCCAAAACCTTCTGGAAAAAAATGAACCGTTCAAAAGACTCATAATGCTTCATAGATTATACGTTGGGGTGTGTGCTTTCCAAAATGGGGTCATTTTGTGGAAAATTCCATTGTCCTGGTGCTCCAGGGCCTTCAAAAGTGTAATAGGTGGTTGAGAAAGGATATGTGCGATTTATGCTTGTAGAACGCCTGAAAGTGCTACTTCAATGTTGGGCCTCTGTATATGGCCAGGCTGTGTAAAAGTCTCACACATGTGGTATCGCTACACTCAGGAGGAGTAGAAGAATGCATTTTGGGGTGTAGTTGCAATTATGCATATGCTGTGTGAGAGAAAAAAACTGTTAATATGACCAGTTTGTGTAAAAAAAAAAAAAAAAATTAAATTTTCCCAAGAATTGTGGGAAAAAAATACAACTTCAAAAAACTCACCACGCCTCTTAGTAAATACCTTGGACTGTCTACTTTCCAAAAAGGGGTAATTTTGGGGTATTTGTACTTTCCTCGCTTGTTAGTGTCTCAAGAAATGAGATATCCCTTCAGTACATCAGGCGTGATCAGATGTGATAAATTTTCAGTGATTGCCACCATAGTTTGTAGACTCTATAACTTTCACAAAGACCAAATAATATACACTAATTTGGGTTCATTTTACCAAAGATATGTAGCAGTATACATTTTGGCACAAATTTATGAAGAAAAATTACTTATTTGCAAAATTTTACAATAGAAACTAAAAAAAAGTGTTTTTTTTTTTAAAAATTGCTGTTTTTTTGCTTATATCGCAAAAAATAAAAAACCCAGTGGCGATTAAATACCACCAAAAGAAAGCTCTATTTGTGAGAAGAAAATGATAAAAAAATTGTTTGGATACAGTGTAGCATGACTAAGTAATTGTCATTCAAATTGTGAGAGTACTGAAAGCTGAAAATTGGTCTGGGCGGGAAGGTGCATAAGTGCATGGTATTGAAGTGGTTAAACTCCAACAGATGAGTTTATTTTCCTTGCTTGAAACAGATTGGGAAAAGGTTGAAACAGAGATAGAGTTGGGTAGGGAGACAGGTTCAGGCACGCGGCACCCAGTTACCCTATTCTACACTCAAGCCTGAGTGGGTATTGCTCACCCGGATAGATCCCTCTCACAGTTCTAGCAGCCGGAGTGAAGCACGAACAGTTACTTTAGATTTAGTCCCCTTCAAAGACAAGTTCAGGAGATCCTCTGCCACAGAATCCTTTAGTTCCTGAATCTAGAACTCTTTAACGCCTGCAACCTTTAGAGACCATAGGTGCCAATGGGGCACATCACAGGCGCTACTGTGCAACTCACAGAATCCTTCCCTCTGATAGGTAACCAGGCCTCTCCTGAGACAGTGACTTCCTTCACCGATCCTCCGGACAGGTCCTCCCCTGGCTTCCTCTCTTTCAGAGCGGGCCAACCTCCCTCGGGTTCCCTGGGACTCCAGTGGTTGAGCTGTAGACCCAGTTGAAGGTACTGGCCCTACCTGGAACACCATAGCCTCGGGCTAAAGGTGCCTGAGACTTCTCGACCAGTTCACGCACCCCTGGCCAGCAGGCCAACGAGCATGACTCTCGCCACCAGGGGTTTCCCTATGGAATCCCCCGGCCAATCTCCTCTAAATCATGGCGGCTGCCCCTTATGTACCCTCTCCCAGCATGCACAGCAGGTGAAACCATGCCCACTGTATGGCTGCCGAGAGAGGACACCCAATCACGCTATAATGTCACCTGTGGTTCAACCCAAGACCTGAGCGACAGCGCCACCTACAGGTCAAGGGGAACTATACACCCAGGCAACACCACAGCAGAGCAGAGTCCAACCTATAGAATCTGAATAACCTGAGCCAAACTATTGCTCAGGCTGCCCTTAAATTTAAGGCATAGCGACCCCAATTTTGGGGGTCCGCTACAATATATATATATATACTGCTTCAATACCGCTGTCCGTATATATATGGCCTCGTATTGAAGTGGTTATACAGGGATAATGGTTGTGAGTGAAGGCGAATGCATGCATATGTAAACAGCGATCGCACCACACATGAGCTGAGCTATGATTAAACACTAAGTGTAGTGTGAAACGCGTCAGTGGTCCTGGTTGCTGTGGCTTGTAGTGCTTGTTCCTGTTTTTACCAATAAAGGCTACGTTTTTGGAGTGCGGCTGTCCAAACAATTTATTTCCTCATTTGCTATATGCATTGCCTGCACCCGTGGCTTCTGGGAGGAAGATAACTGCCAATTGAACCTGCCTGGAGCGGCAATCCCTTCATTCCCTATCTGTTTTGAATGGGCACCCGAAACCCTGGAAACATGGCAGGATCGTGTGGGGGAGGGAACCATTAGTTACCGGAGTGTGTGGAAACGATCCAGACATTCGATTTGTCAAATTTACTTAGATTTACTGTAGCTGCCTTGAGTGTGTGTAAAACCCCTCAAAGCCACCAATGTATTATTCATGTTGGTGGCAGTAAAAGGATTGAAGTACATGTAAACCTTAACTGACTGACAATTAAATCACTGTGCGTCATAAACAGCTGACATTTTTTTTCAATGAAATATTTGTTTCCAACAATTTTTCTTCTTTTGTTGCATCTTGGTGCTGCAGATCTCCTCTTTGCAGGCTCTTTATGTCTTCATGAACTCCAGTAATGGCTACATGGCATTTTGCAGGCGAGTTTCCTGATGGTGACAGCTATGGACAATGCCTTTGCACTGTTCTAAAAAGCGTTTTATTTGTAGCCTCTATTGAAAAATCACGTGAGAGGGTGACAATGCAGGAGATCAAACGGGAGACAGGGACAGAGCATTGTCACTCTGTAAAAGGAAGTGCCTGAACAAGGACCTGTATGGCAGGATCATCCGGTATTATGGAAGGATCATCAGGTATTACTTTAATGAAACCTGCAGATTTAAAAGTGTTGAAAATGTCCTTTAAAGATTACAATTAGGCATATCTAAAGCCAATTATTGTCACTTTGGATAGAGTAAGGCAGGGTTAAAACTGCTACAATTTTTTTTTGCCTTCTGTGTCCCATTAGGGAGATTTCCCTTCACTTCCTGTCCTGGAGACTCAACAGGAAGTGAGGGGATATCTTTCCAAAGGGAAGGAAATCACCTCAAGACAGATGTCATAGGTACAAATGCCCCCATTGGAAGATTTTCCCTCTATTCTTGTTCTGTTGGCAACTATACATTTTGGATTTATCCCTAACTTTTGTGCAAACCTATCAATATACGCATATTGGGATTTTTACCAAAAATTTGTAGTAGAATACATATTGGCCTAAATCTATGAAGAAATTCAATTTATTTTTATTGGATATGTTTTATAGCAGAAAGTAAAAATATTGTTTTTTTTTTTTCAAAATTGTCAGTTTCTTTTTGTTTATAGCGCAAATAAAAAAAAAAACGCAGTGGTGATCAAATACCACCAAAAGAAAGCTTTTTTTGTGTGGAAAAAAAATGACATACATTTTATTTGGGTACTGTCAGCGAAATCAGGCTGTACGCAGAGCACACAGCCAAATCTCCTATCTCCTGTGCTACAGGGGCTGATCCAGAGTCTTTTCTCGGGAGGGGCACTGCCAAAAAATATGTGTTTTTTTTGTGGGAAATTTATCGGGGAAATGGCTGGTGTCGGCGCTTCAATCATCCCGGCACCATGGTTGTTATGGTGTCAGGATGATTGAAGCGCATTATTTCTATTATTACATTGTAATATAAAATTAAATAGTTCAATGCAGAATCAGTGGGAGCCCCGAGTGTGTCACTTGCCACCGTCGCCTGCAATTAGTGGGAGCCCTGAGCGTGTCACTTGCCACACGTTGCGGATTGTCACTTACCACGTCACCTGCCGCATCTTGTGGATTGTCACTTGCCACACCTTGCGGATTGTCACTTGCCACTCACCTGCCACACCTTGCTGATTGTCACTTGCCTGCCACCAGATGCAGATTGTCATTTGCCACGTCACCTGATACAATTTGCAGGTTGTCACTTGCCACGTCGCCTGCCACACCTTGCGGATTGTCACTAACTTGCCTGCTAAGGTGTAGTTTTGGTTGTCTCTTGCTGTGTCCCAGAGTCAGGCAGCAGAGAGATGATGTAATCTCTCTGTTGCCTGCACAGTGAGGGCGGAAGTCACTGCAGGAATGCAGGGCAGGCACGGGCGGTGAGAGATGATCTCATCTCTCTGCTCCCCCGCTCCCGTCTAGCTGATTGGCCAGCTGCCACACTGAGCCTGCTCTCTCACTCTCACCTGCGCTGCCAACACACTGAGCAGCACGGTCTGCCCACGAACCGCGCCGCCCACCCACAAGCCGCGCCGCAAGCGGAGCCGCCCACTTTCTTACCCGTCTGTGGAGCCGCACGCTATCGCACCTGCCTGCAGAGCGGCCCGACGTGACTCACTCGTTGCTAGACGCCAAGCGGCCCAGGCGTTAGCAACAAGTGCAGGCAAGAGGCTCCACCCACCTCCTCCTCCGCTCCTGGTATCGTGTCAGTGTGCCGCGTAACTACATTAGACGAGTCTCTCTCTCGGCGCTGCTGATCGGCTGATGTGAGAAACTGAGAGAGAGACTCAGAGAGGCAGCGGCAGCCGCAGAACAAGTACTGTATATACTCGAGTATAAGCCGACTCGAATATAAGCGGAGGCACCTAATTTTACCCCAAAAACTGGGAAAACGTATTGACTCGAGTATAAGCCTAGGGTGCCCATCTGCATGCCTCACTGTGCCTCACTTTGCCTCACTGTGCCCATGCCTCACTGTGCCCATGCTTCACTGTGCCTATGACTAGACTGATGTTTAACGTGGGAGTCTATGGAAGGAGTGCCCGGCTTTGAAAAATCGGTTCTCCCCGGCCATAGGTCTCCCAGACACCAAACTTTGCACACTTGTAGAGGAAGAGTGGGGCTACATGTGTGCCAAGCTTGGGGTCCAGGGGACCTATGGCCGGCCGGTACCGGGTCCCCAAAGTCCGGGAGATCAGGCGCAAAAAAAAAAAAAAACAGAGCAAGCAAGTGAGTGTGACAGATGGTCTCGGGGGGGGGGGGGGGCAATTGCCCTGTTGCCCCCCCCCCCCCCGGATCCGCCCCTGCTGTGCTAATAAGCACACATTTTGTCTTAATGAAATCTTACCTAAAAATCCACTCATCCAAATAAACAGACATGACCATCCTTTATGTTCTCAGCTCCTCAGCATGACTGCCTAGAGACCAGTCTGCCTGGATCTTTTATTATGATGTCACAGGATGTGAGCTCCACACAGGAAATGACCATATAAGGATTTGACAACACAGGATGTGACAATACAGTAAACCCTTCCGACAGGGTTAGTTAAATACATACAACAACATGAATAATACAACAACCAATGAACACAGTTCCTGACGAGGGGAGCTTATCTGCAGGTGTGTACGCCTCTATCTCAATCGTTTGCACTATGGGATTCCCTAAGAAACCTCCCAAACCTTATATCCTCTGAAAGACCTCTTTCTCATTTATTCAATAACCCTAACTTCCCCCCTGGTCTAAATGTAGAGGCATTTAAATGGTGGATTGATAAAGGATTGTATCGTATAGGACAATTTTTTAATCCTGGAGGGCCTATATCCCTTAGTTACTGCATCAAACATCAAACATCTGAAACTTCCAGATTCTGAAAAAACGCGGTTTAATCAAATTTTCACATTTTTAAACCAAATCTGGAAGGAAAAACTCCTTCCTCCCCAATTTACGAAGTACGAGTTATGGTGCAGCCAGGCCAGTTCACAAAGGGGAGGCATATCTATGGTATATTCATGCCTCACTCACCCTACATCAAAATCTAATCATGGCACCACATTTATGTTGATCAGGCATTCAGAGGCGACAAGAGCGCACATCCGCTAAACCGATAATGGGTTTGCAGAGCGAACACACCTCCCCGACGATCGTCTGTGCATCACACAGGGGCCCCTTTCGCCGGCAGACATATCCTCACTCCGCAAACACCCTTCTCCAACCTCAGGAAGTTTATCTCAACCAGCGTCAGTCTGCCCCAGTCAGCTCTTTAGAGCGGGTTGCGGGAGAACTAACACTGGGTGACACTATGACAATACATATTAAATACATCTTCATAAAATTTCCACGACAGTACAGTGTTGCATGACCGCGCAATTGTCAGCTAAGGTAACGCAGTGCCGTATCGCAAAAATGGCCTGGTCATAAAAGGGGGTAAATCTTCTGGAGGTCCAGTGGTTAATATTTGAAAGATAATCAAGGGTGTCAAGATCCAAAAAAGTAAAGCATAAAAGAAATGCTTGGGTTAAAAAGGTAGTTGAACACCTGCGAGGTACAATACGTTTAAAGCCTGTGTGTTTCCCATGTACACTGTGTATTGAATTTCCATGTGCTAACTTCTGGTTCTATACACATACTGTTAAAGTAAATCAGCTGACATCATTGGAAGGGGTGTCAGGATTTGCTCCTATTGTCCCCGAGCAGCTGAGAAGTGTGAACAGGACATTCATTGTTCAGCTCCGTGCAAATTTCCCTACTGCCAGGTCAATGGTGACGTCAATGTGACACCAGTAAAGAAACAAAACAAAGAGAAATGTCAAAGGTATTTTCTTACCAGCCATGTCTTTGTCCTGTATGGACTATCACTACCTGTCAATGACTGCTTTTTTCTTTTTTTTGTTTATAAATGACATACTATGATTCATTTAGCTTTTGTTTTTTAACTCAATCAATAAAATCTGATAAGATTGACCATGTTAATGGAAATTTGGGGTTTTTGCACATGGTACTGCTGTATGAACAGCAATCACTCTTGCCAGAAATACACAGTTTTTTGTATTTTTTTACTGATCTACATGCAGCACAACTTTACACACCTGTGTATACAGGGCTGTCTTTAATATTGATTGGACCCAGGCAAACATTTTCTTGGGCCCTCCCGAATCCTCTTATTAACTATTTTAGGGCTGTGCGGGCTCAAGGGGCAGCTGTTTTGGGCCACACAACAATGACTGGGCCCGGGGCAGCTGCCCCTTTTGCCCTGTGTTAGAGACAGCCCTGTGTGTATACAGAGCTTTTGTAAACAACGGGTTTCATTTAGATCAGTAGAGAAAAAGACACCCAAATCCCTAAAAATTAGGCATTTTTGGAATCCATGTGCAAAAGCCTTTAAAAGTTGTTTTTAGGCCTGATTCACACCATGCAGGTTGCAGTTTGCATATTGCAGGTGCATTTTGCATATTTCAATACATGCTTTTCCTCCATTGAAGTCTATAGAACCAAAAACCAGAAAAAAGTCCCCGGCCCTTTCCATAAAATGCACAGATATGAACTACATCTATAGGAAACCATGTTAAATGTACTGTAGTGTGTATTTGCAAAACTGAAAATGTGCTAAAAAATGCATAGGTGTGAACCTGGCCTTAATCTTTTCATATGTGCAGCTTTTGTTAAAGGAAAACTTGCTGATCCTGCCAAGAATGTGATTGCTCAGACACTTCCTGTTATGGGGTGACAACCATGGCTTTTTTTTCAGTGGAAACGTGGGTGAACGCAAGTGTAGCAAGGTCCCAGGCCTCCTTCGGTCTAATGAGAACCTCCAGGGCCAGAGATAGCTGACATCCTTCTGTATATAGTGGGTTGTGAGGCATAGTGGGTGCAAGGTAATTAAAGTCATTGGGCGCGAGACACTTCTTGAATGCAAAAGAGATTTATTTTTTTCTCTTAATAGAACTTTAGGAGAGAGGGTTGGGGCCAGGACACCCTTACGTAGTTGCAAGATTATTTGGCAGACTCCAAGACTTCAATAGGAGGACATCCAGTTAGGGCTTACATCTACTTCAAATGCCCTGTACACACAATCGGATTTCCGATGGAATAAAATCCGATGAATTTTTCCATCGGAAATCCAATGAAGCTGACTTTCATCAGTCTTGCCTACACACCATCAGTCAAAAATCTGACCGTCCCAAACGCCGTGACGTAAAACACTCCGAAGAGCTGAGAAAAATGAAGTTCAATAGACTTGTGCACAACGAAAAAATTTGATTAGTTTCGGTTCGTTTCTTTTCGGTCCTGTTGATTCGTAATCGTTCGTAATTTTGCTAGACGGGATTTTTCGTGTTCGGACTAATTCGTATTTTCGCAAGCGACATTTTTAGTTGAATCGGAATGATTCGTATTAATGTAAGCCTTATTTTTAGTTGATTTATAATTCGTACTTTCGGTAGAGTACATTGTTTTTCATTGATTCTGGACACAACTCCTACTTTCGTAACTTTTTTTAGGTTCGTTGATTCGTAATTTTCCGTGTCTCTCTCACAACGACGCTGCCTATTATGCCTAATGTGCTTCAAATGGATTTGTACTTTTCTAAATACATAGCGGTTATTTGTAACGATTCGAAATCTCGTATTTTACTTTCGTTTTTTACATGCGGCTATAGCCTCCGCCCCTTACACCATTTTGAGAGGGAGTTCAGCATGGTGAGGGAGAAGCAGAGAGCAGAGCAGAGTGTTATTGTGCTTCGAATGGATTCGTACATTCGTAACTTTTTTCATAACGAATTATGCCGAAAACATTCGGGCATTCGCTATATAATTTATTTCGGATTCGGTTTTATTCGTAATTGCTTTGTTCGGAAATTCGAATGCTTCCGAATGTCCGAAAGTTGCTAAATTCGTACGAATTTCGATTCGTTCCGAAACTAATTGCACAAGCCTAAAGTTCAATGCTTCTGAGCATGCGTCGACTTGATTCTGAGCATGCGTAGGTTTTTTCTCCAATGGAGTTCCCCACAGACGATCGGAATTTGCTATGTTTTTTTTTTTTCATCTGTAAAATTTTAAACATGTTCTATTTTTTTATACCGATGGAAAAAAGACAGATGGGGCCCACACACGATCGGTTTGTCCGATGAAAAAAGTCCATCTGTCTTTTTTCATCAGAAAAAACGATCGTGTGTACGCGGCATTAGCGTTTTCTTGTAGGCTTTTCTGTTAAAAGACTACGTGCCTATCTTTATACAGAAAGGTTATTTTTTTTACCTAGGTCCATGGGGTCTCCATACCTCGGGTTACCTTTGGGGAACAGACCACTAGGGAGAGAGTCAGGGCACTGACCCCCCTCACTACTGGAGGACCTGTCATCCATGCCTATCTGGCTGCTTTTACATTTCCACCAGTTCAAGGTTACCCGTAGCAACTACACTCTTCCCGCTAACTCCTGTCTTGAGTTAACCCATAATGGCGGCCCTCTGTTACTTCCTCTTCACCCCCTATGTACTTGCATGCCTTGTATTTCTGGATATGCCTTGTACCTCTATGCACCCCTTTTTTAATAGCTTCAGACAAGGCATGAAACAGTTAATCAGACTTAAAGGGGTTGTAAATTCAGAAGTTTTTTTTATCTTAATGCATTCTATGCATTAGGATAAAAAGCCTTCTGTGTGCAGCAGTCCCCCCAGCCCCTCTAATACTTACCTGAGCCCCATCTCTGTCCTGCCCTGTCCACAAGTGTCTTGGCCTTCCGAGAATTTCCCTCCTAATTGGCTGAGACACAGCAGCAGGAGCCAATGACTCAATCAAAGTCAGTCAGCCTATGAGGAGAGAGAGGAGGTGTGGCCAGCCAGGGCTCTGTGTCTGAATGGACACACAGAGCTGTGATTGGCTCTGGTGCCCCATAGCAAGCTGCTTGCTGTGGGCGCACTCGACAAAAGAGAGGGGCCAGGAGCATAGAAGAGGGACCAGAGAAGAGGAGGATTTGGGCTGCTCTGTGCAAATCCACTGCACAGAGCAGGTAAGTATAACATGTTTGGTATATTTATAGAAAAAAAAAATAGACTTTACAATCACTTTAACTGGAAATCTCGGCAGTACAATCCAACATGGCAATAACAGTTCTTTCTAACTAGCTAGATCCAATCTACCTATTGCATACCTTCCCCAAGGTGAGAGTCCATATATGTAGGAGTCCTGGCAGACTTTCCTAGCGCATGCTCCAGATGTTGCTGGTGGTTACATCTTCACGCTTGGCCTCTAAACTTCCAATGTAGCCCATGACAGAAAGCACCCAAGCAGAGCCTTCCCCCTTTTTATTGACAGCACAGGGTGGAGGGTAGAGCCCAGAAGTTCCCTGGAGAATGCTAAGCCTAACTTAAGCCCTTCCCTGCTGGGAATTGTCCAGAGAAAGAGAGTATACAGGGTACACACTGCTCCGAGGCTAAGCTGCATAAGATCCAAAGTCCCTGAATGTACCTGGGTGCCAGCACGGTCTGCAGCTGCGATCAGTGAAGATAATAGACAAAAATAGTAGCACTCCAACGTACAAAAAAACAGGCTACTTTAATCCATAAATGGCAACGCCATTACTTATTTATTACAATGAATTGTAAAGAATAAGCACTGACGTGTGAAACGCATTTACTGTCTGTCCTGGAGCTATGTGCTTTTTTTTTTCACCTGTATGGATTAAATAAATAAAGAAGCCTGTTTTTTGTACATTGGTGTGTCACTATTTTTGTCATCTATCTTCAGCCTAAAGTATTCTCTCAACCTCAATGCTTGTAAACACCTGCTTACACGTACATACCTCTGGCCTCTCATGGGAAGGGTACCCTTGGCTGAGCAGAAGAACTGTTCCTAAAGTTTACAATATAGAGAATCCTCTTGTTATTGTTAGTGGTTCTGGAGTATCCCATACTATCCTACACCCCATCCAAATCATTTAACAATAAAACCACAAAAAGACATCCCCTATACTCAGAGATGTAGATAAGGAGGGGTGTTAACCCAACTCAGCATTCTGTCAATAATCAACTGCATGGCAGAGCAGCAAGGAACACATGGGGTAGTTGTGCCCCATGATGTGCCCTGCTGTGTGGCCTGTGATGTGCCCTACTGTGTGCTCCATGCCCTATGTGCCCCACTGTGTGCCCTGTGATGTGCCCTACTGTGTGCCCTGCTGTGTGCCCATGATGTGTCTTGTGCCCCATGATGTGCCCTACTGTGTGCCTCACTGATGTTTCCTGCTGTGTGCACCATACTGTGCCCTACTGTGTGCCCTATAATGTGCCCTCTTGCCCCATGTAATATGTCCTGCTGTTCCCCATAGTGTATCCTCTTGCCCCATGTAATATGCCCCATTGTGCCTCATAAAGTGCCCTGCTGTGCCCCCTCTGTAATGTGCTATGCTGTGCCCCATAATGTGCCCTCATGTAATATAGTCTGCTTTGCCCCATAATGTGCTCTCCTGCCCCATGTAATGTTCTCTGCTGTGCCTCATAATGTGCCCTGCTAGCCCCTGGAATGTGCCCCTCTGCCCCCCAATGTGCCCTGCTGCCCCGTGCAATATATCCTACTGTGCCCCTGTAATGTGCCCCATAATGTGCCCTGCTGCTCCCCATGTAGTGTGCCCCCACACACGTATTGTGCCCTCCTGACCCCCTGTGCTCTGACCCGCTGACTCCTATACTTTGCCATGCTTCCCCCCATACTCTGCTCTGCTGCCCCTTGTGTACTGTGCCTGCTTGACCCCCAATTCTCTGCCCTGCTGCCCCCTGTGCACTGCTTATCTCAGTTTCATTCAAGAATTGAGTATCTGCGCAGAATGATGCAAAGCACAAGTTTCACATTAAATAGGTAAGTTTTAATATTTATTCAATTTTTATAATTTTTTATAATAATATTTTTATAATAGCAGTGTTCCGTGAGCTGTGGAACTGAACATTATTTCAGGGGTTCCCAGAGATCTCAAACCTTTTGCCAAGAGTTCCTTGGTAAAAAGGTTGAGAAACCCTGATTTTTTGGTTTTTAGGTCTCCAGCCTTCCATGTGCCATAGTGATCCTTCCTGCCTTTCATGTACCATAGCAATCCTTCCTGCTTCCATGTGCCATAGTGATCCTTCCTGCCTTCCATGTCCCATAGTGATCCTTCCTGCCTTCCATATATTATAGTGATCCTTCCCGCCTTTCATGTGCCATAGTGATCCTTCCTGCCTTTCATGTACCATAGTGATACTTCCTTCCTGCCTTCCATGTACCATAGTCATCCTTCCTGCCTTCCATGTACCATAGTCATCCTTCCTGCCTTCCATGTATCATATTGATCCTTCCTTCCTGCCTTTCATGTGCCATAGGGATACTTCCTTCCTGCCTTCCACGTGCCTTAGTTATCATAGAGGTTTATAGATTACAGCACAACAGTGCTTCTCCTCAACAGTCAGCAGGTGGTGCTGTTGCAGAGCTTTTTCGTGGAAGTGCAGGAGTTGTCAGACGCTGCGGCAGCGTGGTGTGACTGAGTGGCAGCGGGTGACCTGGGAACCGAGGGAGGAAGGGTGAGAGCAGAGGATCAGACCGGACCCCCCCGCGACCGATAGGCAGCGCGTGACCCGGGAATAGGAAAGGGTGTTACTGGGGGACTGTAAATCATCCCACAGACAGAGGAGGCGGGAGGAAATCCAGCGGAACCGGAAGGTGGAAGGCTGACCGAGAGATGAGGCAGCAGCTAAGTGAACTGCAGACTGGAGGGGGGAGTGTGACAGACAGACTAGAGTAGCGGCGGGACAGAAGCTTACTAACTGACTGACTGCAAGTGTCATATTACAGAGGGCAGCTGAGCAGTGAGACAAAAAAACTGACTTTGAGTACCTGAGTATTGTGAGTACCTAAATATTGTGAGTACCTGTGTATTGCTGAGTACCTGAGTATTGTGAGTACCTGTGTATTGTTGAGTATCTGTGTATTGTTGAGTACCTGAGTATTGTGTGTACCTGAGTATTGTGTGTACCTGTGTATTGTGTGTACCTGTGTATTGTGAGTACCTGAGTATTGTGAGTACCTGAGTATTGTGAGTACCTGAGTATTGTGAGTACCTGAGTATTGTGAGTACCTGTGTATTTGTGAGTACCCGAGTGCTGTGAGTGCACGAATACGGTGAGTAGTGTACCCGAGTGCTGTGAGTGCATGGGTACTGTCCGTGCACGAGTGCTGTGAGTACCCGAGTGCTGTGAGTACCCGAGTGCTGTGAGTACCCGAGTGCTGTGAGTACCCGAGTGCTGTGAGAACCCGAGTGCTGTGAGAACCGGAGTGCTGTGAGAACCGGAGTGCTGTGAGAACCGGAGTGCTGTTAGTGCAAGAGTTCTGCGAGTGCACGGGTGCTGTGAGTACCCGAGTGCTGTGAGTGCACGGGTACTGTGAGTGCATGTGTGCTTTGAGTACCGTGTATTGTTTTGTTGAGTATCTGTGTATTGTTGGGTATTAGTGTTAGGAAGCAAGTTGTTAGTTAATTGGACAGAGCCTAATCCCAATCCCCATTAAATTAGTGGGTACGATGCCCGGCAGTGTGGAGATGCGACTCGGTGTACAGCTTGTGGTATGTATGCGTTCCTTGATCATCTGATTGAGGGCGAATACTGCTACGCAAAATGTAAGCAAGTTGTTTCCCTGAATATAGGGAAGCAACTGTCAACACTGAGAAGACTCTCTATACTAAAGGAGAGTTGGAATCGTATCTGTCAGGTGTCGGCAGGGGCCAGCACAGATGGGGGGGGGATGCAGGCACCAGAGCAGAGTAGATGGGTGACAGTCAGGAAGGATAAAGGGGAAAGAGTCAGGGAGGCTGATCCTGGGCTGGAACATCCAGTTCAAGTATGCCCCGTTGTGTGATATTACGGAAACCAGTCAGGGACCAGCATTGCTGGAGCTGAGTGACTCCCCTAGCTGTCAGGGGAAGAACTCCTCCAGTGAGGGCAGGGGAAAGGAAAGACAGATTTTGGTGGTAGGGGAGTCAATTCTTAGAAGGACAGAGAGGGCAATCTGTAACAACGACCTGAAGTGCCCAACTGTATGTTGTCTACCGGGCGCTCGGGTTCGGCACATCACAGATCTGGACAGATTACTGTGAGAGGCTGGGGAAGACCTGGCTGTCATGGTGCACGTTCTCACCAATGACAAAGTCAGAGAAAGATGAAGTGTCCTAAAAAACGATTTTAGGGATTTCGGAGCAAAATTAAGCAATAGGACCTCCAAGGTAGTATTCTCAGAAATACTACCGGTACCTCGAGCCACACCAGAAAGGCAGCAGGAGATTAGGGAAGTAGACATGTGGCTGATGAGCTGATGTAGAAAGGAGGGGTATGGGTTCCTGGAGAACTGAGCCAATTTCTCAGTCGGTTACCAGCTCTTTAGCAGGGATGGACTGCACCTAAATGGGGAAGGTGCAGATCGGCTGGGAGAGAAGATGGCCGAAAAGTTAGAGGGGCTTTTAAACTAGGCGACAGGGGGGAGGGTCCAGATATATAGATAGCCAGCATGGAACAAATTTCAGTGGGTAGTATGGGGGGCATTAGTAGGTTGACTAAAGCACCTAAACGCATGGTAAGTATAGTAACCAGTCCTATTTGCAACCTCAGAACACTCAATAAGGAGATAGTAAGCGTCCAGACAAAACTACGAGGCTTGTTCACTAATGCCAGAAGTCTGGCGGGCAAGATGGGAGAACTAGAGCTGCTAATGTATGAGGATTTTGATTTTGTGTGAATTTGAGAGACTTGTTTCAATAGCTCTCATGATTGGCTGGCAACCATTCAAGGGTATTCCCTATATCGCAGAGATAGGGAGGGTAAAACAAGGGGGAGGGGTAGGCCTGTATCTCAAGAATGATGTGTAAGTGAATGTGAGGGACGACGTCACTAATGGAGCAAGGGAGGAGGTGGAAACCTTATGGGTAGAACTACAAAGGTAGGAAACCAGGGGGAAAGTAATACTGGGAGTATGCTATAGGCCCCCTAACCAAAGGCAGGAGGGGGAGACGGACCTCCTATCACAGTTTGGAATGGTGGCAAGGATGGGAAGTGTCATTATAATGGGGAATTTTAATTATCCAGACATAGACTGGGCCGAAGTAACAGGACAATACAACATGAAGTGTATTACAGGACAATTTCATTAATCAGAGGGTAGATGCACCAAAAAAAAAATGCGTTACTAGACTAAATGATCAGCAACAATACAGACCTGATCACAGGTGTAAAAATACAGGGCAACCTAGGAAGCAGCGACCACAGGTCAGTTAGTTTCAGTATAAATCACACAAATAGGAAACATAGGGGAAGACAAAGACACTGAATTTTAAATGAGCCAACTTCGATAAACTACGCTCCTTGTTAGAAGATATTAAAGGGGATAAAATCCTAGGAGCAAAGAACACAGAGGAAAAATGGGTGTGCTTTAAGAGCATATTAAAAAAAGAGTAAGGGCCAGTGCATCTCAATGGGTAATACATTTAAAAGAGCTAATACAAATCCTGGGTGGCTTAACTCCAATGTAAAAATGCATATAAAAGCAAAGGAGAAGGTCTTCAAAAAATACAAGGCTGAGGGGTCATCATCAGCATTCCAACTGTACAAGGAATGCAATAAGAAATGTAAGGGTGCAATCAGGGCGGCTAAGATAGAACGGGAAAGACACATAGCAGAGGAGAGTAAAAGAAATCCCAAGAAATTCTTTAAAGCGGAGGTCCACCCTAAAAACAAACTTCTGATCACTACTTGCCTGTAAATGCCTGTTACTAGGCAGATTTCCTAATCTGCCTAGTTCCCTGTCCACGGTGGACCTACTCCCTTCCTAACTCGCCTGGCCTCCTGGGAAATGAGTGTCATAATTTCCCAGGAGTCTGTGGGTATTACAGTACTGCGAGCGTCGTTTAACTGCGCATGCGCGATCTTCGTTGTCATAACAACAGGGCGGGACGTTCCTCCGTCGCCATGGCAACAATACAAACTAACGGCGCTACGAGCATGCACCTCACTCAGAAAAACCAGGAAAAATAATCAACTGGGCTTCACATGCCCTTAGCTATGATGGAAACGGCCACAAGAACGCTGAGAACATATCTAGTAAGTTTTTGAACTGATTTCTTTACCGATCGGAAGATATTGATATGTTTTAGAGGACATATAGATTAATTATGTTGAAATAGAAAGAAAAAAAAATATGGCTGGAACACCGCTTTAACCACTTCAATACCGGGCATTTTCACCCCCTTCCTGCCCAGGCCAATTTTCAGCGCTGTCACGCTTTGAATGACAATTGTGTGGTCATGTGACGTGGCTCCCAAACAAAATTGACATCATTTTTTTTCCACAAATAGAGCTTTCTTTTGATGGTATTTGATCACCTCTGCGGTTTTTATTTTTAGCGCTTTTAAACAAAAAACGACTGACAATTTTGAAAAAAACACAATATTTTTTACTTTTTGCTATAATAAATATCCCAATTTAAAAAAAAAAATAAACTATTTTTTTTCTCAGTTTAGGCCGATATGTATTCTTCTACATATTTTTGGTAAAAAAAAAATCGCAAAAAGCGTATATTGATTGGTTTGCGCAAAAGTTATAGCGTCTACAAAATAGGGGATAGATTTATGGCATTTTCTTTTTTTTTTTTTTTTTTTACTAGCAATGGCGGTTATCTGCAATTTTTGTCAGGACTGCGATATTGCGGCGGACAGTTCGGACACTTTTGACACTATTTTGGGACCATTCACATTTATACAGCGAACAGTGCTATAAATATGCACTGATTACTGTATAAATGTGACTGGCAGGGAAGGGATTAAAACTAGGGGGCGAGGAAGGGGTTAAATGTGTTCCCTGGGAGTGATTCTTACTGTGGGGGGAGAGGACTGACTGGGGGAGGAGACCGATCTATGTCCCTATGTACAAGGGACACACCATCGGTCTCCTCTCCCCTGACAGGACGTGGATCTGTGTGTTTACACACACAGATCCACGTCCCTGGCTCTGTAAATGCCGACCGCGGGTACCTAGCGGTCATCGTGGCCGCCAGGTACGCGCATCGGCACCCGCATGACCTAGCGGGCACAGTTTTTCCCTGATGCGCGCCCACGGCGGCACGCAGGGAACTTGTTTACAGGAGGACGTCCAGGGACGCCCTCCCGGCAGATGAGCGCCGCGCTGTAGACGTCTTTCGTCTATAGCGCCAGGGCGAAGTGGTTAAGTACATAAATAGTAAAAGAGGGAGGACAGATCATACTGGCCCCATAAAGAATGATGAAGGGAATCTGGTTACAAAGGATGGAGAGATGGCTAAGCTACTAAATATATTCTTCTCTTCAGGCTTCACGAGGGAAACGGAGGGCTTTGTAACCAAAACGGTAAGGTTTATCCTTGTGACACATCACAGGAAGCACCCTCATGGCTAACAGAGCATAGAATTAGAAATAGACTTGAAAAACTTAACATAAATAAGTCACCGAGACCAGAAGGCTTGCAACCGAGGGTCCTTAAGGAACTCAGTTAGGTAATTGCCAGACCATTGTTCCTAATTTTTACGAACAGTCTACTGACTGGTAGACATGTGCATTCGTTTTCGTCCGAATGCATTTTCGTCCGAATTTCGGGTATTTTCGTTATCGTTTTAACAAACGATAACGAACGCGCAGAATCCGAAAACCGAACTATCCGACATAAACAAATGCTTTATTTTCGTTTTCGTTGCGACAGCAGTTCGATATAGATAGGAGATTCGACATGAAGCTGACAATAGCGATCTGTGTCTATCGAACCTGTGGTCGAATGTGCCTAACTTTAGCTCTATTAGTCCAAGATTATTCTACATAGAGAGAAAAGATTTGACATAGAGAGAAAATGATTCGACATTATAGAGACAATAGCAAAAAAGGTCAAATGTGCCTAACCTAACTCTATTAGTCCAAGATTATTCGACATAGAGAGAAAAGATTCGACATGAAGATTCGACGAAGCAGTCGCCGCGAGCGGACATTTATGGTCAAATGCTCCGCCCATAGGCTATAGAAGAATGTTGGTTGACTAGTAATAATAATTAATAAATATAATAATTACTAGGGTCATACAACATTAGAATTCTACTATAGCTTGTAGGCGGAACATTTGACCGGAAATGTACGATTGCGGCGTCGTACAGTTTAGCTGCTCCGTTGAATCTTCTTAGAACATTCGACAGACACCATAAGCTTTCAATGACAGATTCGACCTTAATTATTTCGGATTTTCTGACGAATGCATTTTTTAATGAAAGTAAATAAATAAAAACTAATTTCGGGAGTAACTAAATAAATTTATTTTTCGGACGAAAACTAAATTCCGAAACAAAACATTTCAGTGTGCACATGTCTACTGACTGGTATGCTACTAGCTGATTGGAGAAAAGCCAATGTAGCACCAATATTTAAAAAAGGACTAAGTAATATCCCTGGGAACTACAGACTAGTTAGCCTAACATCAATAGTATGCAAGCTCTTGGAGGGGATGATAATGGACTATATATAAGATTTTAGCAATGAAAACGGTATCATTAGCAGTAATCAGCATGGATTCATGAAAAATCTTTCTTGCCAAACCAATCTATTAACATTCTATGAGGAGGTGAGCTGCTATCTAAAGGAAGGCCCGTAGATGTAGTGTATCTGGATTTTGCAAAGGTATTCGATACAGTTCCCCATAAACATTTACTGTACAAACTAAGGTCTGTCGGCATGGACCAAATGGTGAGCACTTGGATTGAAAACTGGCTACAGGGGTGAGTTCAGAGGGTAGTGATAAATGGGGAGTACTCAGAATGTGGAAAGTGGGGTTCCCCAGGGCTCTGTCCTGGGACCAATCCTATTTAATTTATTCATAAATGATCTGGAGGATGGGATAAACAGCTCTATCTCAGTATTTGCAGAAAATACTATGTTAAGCAGAGCAATAGCTTCTCCGCAGGATGTGGAAACCTTGCAAGAGGATTTAAACAAATTAATGGGGTGGGCAACCACATGGCAAGTGAGGTTTAATGTATAAAAATGTAACGATAATTCTCCCACTCAACAAGACTCTGGTCCGGCTGCACCTGGAGTATGCCATCCAGTTTTGGGCTCCAGTCCTCAGGAAGGATGTGATGGAACTGGAGAGAGTCCAGAGAAGGGCAACAAAACTAATAAAAGGGACTGGAGGACATTAGTTATGAGGAAAGATTACAAGCACTGAACTTATTCTCTCTAGAGTAGAGACGCCTGGGAGGGGATATGATTTCAATGTACAAATACCGTACTGGTGACCCCACAATAGGGATAAAACTTTTCTGCGAAAGGGATTTTAAAAAGACACACAGCCATTTACTAAAACTAGAAGAAAAGCGGTTTAACCTAAAACTGCTTAGAGGGTTCTTTACTGTAAGAGCGTTAAGGATGTGGAATTCTCTTCCACAAGCAGGGAGCATAGATAATTAAAAAAAACGATTAGATAGGCACCTAAACGACCGCAACATACAGGGATATACAATGTAATATTGACATAAAAGCACACACGCACAGGTTGGACTTGATGGACCTCACCAACTATGTAACTATGTATCCCTGAGACTCCAGCTTGTGGCACAGCAATCAAAGCATATTTTATAGGCACAAGGAAGCCCAGGTTTTGTTTAACCACGGCCCTTAAGCTCCTCCCACTATCATGTTTGGTCAAGCCCACTTTTTGCGGCAGCATGCATATGTGCCTCATTCTCAAGTTCAAAAGTTGGGAGGTATGTTCTGTATGTATGGACTCTGCACATTACCACTTCTCTTGCCTGGTATGCTGGGTTAACAAAAAATTAGTGAGTGTGCTGCCTTCCACAAGATGCTGCCCCTTTGCACCTGCCTAGTAAGATTGGCTATTACAGTGCACTACCCTGTGGTAGGCAGTCCAATGGCTGAGAGCACTGACCGGCGTGTTCTGACTGGGTCAGAACACAATAGCACAGCGGGAGAGATCTCTGTACTAACACTGAATGTGATAGTACAGTGATCTGTCAGGTTTTTTTTCATTCAGGGCTGAACAGAAAAAAGCATACAGTGTGTACCAGGCTTTAGACTGGACAATAGCCAACCTCAGTTGGGCAACGTTCATAAAAACTGGAAGAAGTCAAAAACTAAAAATCTGGTTAAATTTTCAAGGGGATCTAAGAAAACAAAATTAAGAATGTGATTGCTTACTATGAGCAACACATCATTTTTCCTTTTCCCAGTCTTTATAAATTTGGCACAAATTTGTTTTATTTAAAAATACTGTTACTTAGTACCGGCTGCTGGCTTTTCCTGGGGGCACTCGCCGAAGAGGAGGGGCCTGGAGAACCAGCAGGGGACCCCAGAAAAGAAGGATCGGGGCTGCTCTGTGCAAAACCATTGCATAGAGCAGGTAAGTATAACATGTTTGTTATTTTAGTTTAAAAAAAACACGAAGGTTTAAACTTCTAGAACGAGCCACCAGACTTCCTTCGACATTCAAGCTATAATCCAGCTTCTTCGGCCACGCTGCACAGAATTATGTATACAGTAGCTCACAAAAGTCAGTACACCCCTCACATTTTTTTAATATTTTATTATATCTTTTCATGTGACAACACTGAAGAAATTGCACTTTGCTACAATATAAAGTAGTGAGTGTGCAGCTTGTATAACAGTGTAAATTTGCTGTCCCCTCAATCAGTACAGAAGGCATGTATCCTGTGTTTCTGTAAAGCAGAAACACAGATCCATGTCTTCCACTAGTAAAAGCAGTGTCATTAGTACAGTGACAGTGCATATTTTTTAGCACTGATCACTGTAATAATGTCTCTGGTCTCCAAAAAAGTGTCAGTTAGGTGTTTGATTTGTCCGCCGCAATATCGCAGTCCTGCTATATGTCGCTGATCACTGCCATTACTAGTGGAAAAAAATAATAATAAATAAATAAAAACATCCCATAGTTGTAGACGCTATAACTTTTGCACAAACCAATCAATATACACTTATTGTGATTTTTTTTAACCAAAAATAAGTAGCAGAATACATATTGGCCTAAATTGGTGAAGAAATTCGATTTTTGATTTTTTTTTTTAATTGGATGTGTTTTATAGCAGAAAGTAAAAAATATTGTTTTTTTTTTTTTCAAAATTGGCAGTCTTTTTGTTTATAGCGCAAATAAAAAAAAAAAACGCAGTGGTGATCAAATACCACCAAAAGAAAGCTCTATTCGTGGGAACAAAAAGGAAATACATTTTATTTGGGTACAGCGTCACACGACCGCACAATTGTCAGTTAAACTAACACAGAGCCATATCTTAAAAATGGCCTGGTCAGGAGGGGGGGGGGGGTAAACCTTCCGAAGGTGAAGTAGTTAATCAACATCACAGATTTCCAAAAAGATACAAATGTTTTGGGACCTCTCAGGGCCACTTTATCATTTCTTTATAAAATAAACATTGGTACCTTTTTGATAAGTAGTGATGCAATGTTAATAAAGTAAACTAAACATGCAAGGAAGGTGTGCTGATGAAATATATTACAATTACTACAAGAAAAGGGGCCTAAAGCACACTGCTTGCGATGCCCTGCCAAATACTGTGGGGGAAGTTCTGAACAATGAGGAGAACCCAACTGAGTAACTACAAACTTCACAAATGCTGACCTAATGTTTTTCTGATGCTTAAAGTACAACTCCAGACAAAGGGTTAAATGCACAGATAAAACACAGATATGGGAGTTGTTTTACCTGCCAAAGGATTTGTATTTCTGTCCATCCAGTTTTAAATTTACACAGCTCTGCCACACAACATAGTTCTGTCTGGCAGGGAAGGAGACCTGATTTTTCTTTGATGCAGTTGAGTAGCACTTACAGGTCTTGTCCCTCCCCCAGCATGTGAGTGGGCAGTGATAAGAAGAAGCAGCAGCTGAAGAAAGCTGGCCAATTTCAGGCATCCCACATTCTCGTCCATGGCAGGTGGCCGCCCCTATCTGACCTCATGAACCTAGAAGGACCATTCTGTTTAGACCACTGGAGAGCACTCCAACTTAACCATTTCTTTAAATCTTTACCCGCCCCAGAAGACTTTTGCCAAACTCTCACCACCCTCGAGACTTACTGCACGGAGGAGGGGGCTATGCCCCATACTCTGTCCGCTGCCTACCAACTACTGATAACGCCAGCCAAGGGATATCAACCGAAATGCTTCAGTGCGTGGGAGAAAGACCTCAAGGGCTCGCTCTCCCCACAGCAGAGGCAAATGCTCTACATTTTACGTATTATGCCGTGTACACACAATCGTTTTTTCCGATGAAAAAAGTCTGACTGTTTTTTTTCATCGGAAAAATCGATCGTGTGTGGGCCCCATCAGACTTTTTTCCATCGATGTAAAAAAATAGAACATGTTTTACATTTTTCCGATGGAAAAAAAAAACGATAGGAAATTCCGATCGTCTGTGTGGAATTCCATCGGAGAAAAATCCATGCATGCTCAGAATCAAGTCGACGCATGCTCAGAAGCATTGAACTTCATTTTTCTCGGCTCATCGTAGTGTTTTACGTCACCACGTTTTGGACGGTCGGAATTTAGTCTGATGGTGTGTATGCAAGTAATTGTTCCCCCCCCCAATTCCCCTTACCCATACTCTCATTATGTACCCACCCCACCCCTCTCCTCCCCAACCCCCCTCCTACCATCTTTCTTTTCCTTTCTATAATTACATTATAGACAATAATTTAATAATTTGTGACTTTTATATGATAAGCCCTATGTATTTGAACTATCCTCTTAGTTAAGCTGACATCGTTTTCTCTTAATGCACGTTATTAATGTATTCATGTTGCCTAATGCTAACTGTAATCCTGAATTATCTTTTCAATAAAAACCTAATTGTGAAAAAAAAAAAAAAAAAATCAGCTTCATCGGAATTCCGATGGAAAATTCCATCGGACTTTTTTCATCGGAAAAACCGATCGTGTGTACACGGCATAAGTCTTCCATATGCACAAAAATCCAGGAGACAAATTCCAAGATCGTTACCAGGTGGTATAACACCCCTGCAAAGTTACAAAAACTCTTTGCCCAGTCTTCGGATCGCTGCTGGAGATGCCAGGAAGATCGGGGGACAATACTCCACATCTTTTGGTCCTGCCCTAAGCTAGACCACTTCTGGAAAACGGTCCGTCACACGGCCCAAAAGTTCACTGAACGGCCTATACCAGACGACCCGGCCTTCTTTTTGCTCCATGCCTCCAACATTCCAGAGAAAATATATAAAAAATCACTAACCCGCCACCTCCTCGACGCAGCCAAAGCTTGCATCCCCCTATGCTGGAAATCCACACAACCTCCATCTATAGGCTTATGGCTAAAGAAAGTGGAAGAAATAAGCAAAATGGAGGATCTAATCCTCACGTCCCGCCATCAACGGGAATGCTACACCAAGACATGGATGATCTGGAATATATTTGCCTTCCATACCCAATTTGATCCGGGGATGCACATTTGCCGCCTCCCTCGGTGCCCTGGCGCCCTTCCTTCCCTCCCCTTCCTTCCTTCGCCTCTCCCTCACCCCCTCTCACCATCTACCCTCCTCCCCTAATCTGCCCCCCCCATCCCCTTTTTTTTTTTCTTTCCTTTTTCTTTGAGTCTCCGGGCTCCCCTGATTTCCCACTAATTTTATTTTTTCCTTTTCTCTTATGCTCTCAATCTCCTGGAAGCGACTATAGTGTTAGTGTTGACACTGTCAGATAATAACTGAAAAGTTGAGACGGGGAACATGTGGTCACTCACTGATGTAACTTTAAAGGCGAGGGAGTGGACATCCGGTGTTCCGGTAGTGCAGGTATTTGACCATGACCCTTCAGAACCATCATAGGGCGGCTTCTACAAATCCAGACTGGAATGTATGTTTGTTATGTTTTGCATTGTTCTCTTTGTACCTAGCCGCTAAGTCCAGGTCATGTTCAGATGTTTTACCTTATTTGGTGTCTTCTCGCCATTCACATGCAACCATGGCTGTTGTGAACCGTGTTCCCATGTTCCTTTAAATAAATATAAGATAAAAAAAAAAGAAGAAGCAGCAGCCTGATTAGCTCTCCCTGTCATTCCACTCTCTCCTCCTCCTAGTTATGCACTTGGGGGCTAATAATATGAATGCATTATACATACTAGGGGGACTACAACTGGGGGGATCTGTAGTGGAGAAGGATCTGGGGGTTTTGGTAGATCTTAAGCTCAATAATGGCATGCAATGCCAAGCTGCAAAGCGAGCAAAGTCCTTTCTTGTATTAAGAGAGGTATGGACTCCAGAGAGAGAGATATAATTTTGCCCCTGTACAAATCATTAGTAAGACCTCATCTGGAATATGCAGTTCAGTTTTGGGCACCAGTTCTCAAAAAGGATATCGGGAACTGGAGAAAGTGCAGAGAAGGGCAACCAAACTGATAAGAGGCATGGAGGAGCTCAGCTATGAGGAAAGATTAGAGGAACTGAATTTATTCTCTCTTGAGAAGAGGAGATTAAGGGGGGATATGATCAACATGTAAAAATATATAAGGGGTCCATATAGTGAACTTGGTGTTGAGTTATTCACTTTACGGTCATCACAAAGGACAAGGGGGCACTCTTTGCGTCTAGAGGAAAAGAGATTTCACCTCCAAATACGGAAAGGTTTTTTCACAGTAAGAGCTGTGAAAATGTGGAATAGACTCCCTGCAGAGGTGGTTCTGGCCAGCTCAGTAGATTGCTTTAAGAAGGGCCTGGATTCTTTCTTAAATGTACATAATATAACTGGGTACTGACATTTATAGGTAAAGTTGATCCGGGGAATATCCGATTGCCTCTCGGGGGATCAGGAAGGAATTTTTTCCCCTGCTGTAGCAAATTGGATCGTGCTCTGCTGGGGTTTTTTGCCTTCCTCTGGATCAACTGGGTATAGAATTGGGTATATGGGATTGTACGATATATATATATATATATATATTTATTTTTTTTTTATTTATTTATTATTATTTTTTTTTTTATGGTTGAACTGGATGGACTTGTGTCTTTTTTCAACCTGACTAACTATGTAACTATGTAACTTCAGTATAGCAGACTGGCTCTTTGTTTTTCTTCTTTCTTACCCAGTCTAAGCTCTGCTGTACTGAGCACTGCAAGATTATAATACTAAGTTGAATTCAGGCATATACAGTACAAATACGAGAAGATCAGGTCTAAAGGTCACTTTGGCTGAGTTTTGGGCGCAGCTCACCAAGTCTAATTAGTGTTTTCTGGACTGTATTGCCCAGTACTAGCACAAACCAGTGTATTGGAATGTCGTGACACATTGACTCTTGTTAGTACTGTAAATGATGCACTGATATTGATCACGTTTCTTCACTTATGAATTTAATTGTTCATTCAATTCCTGGATACCTAAAAACAAAGTAGCACAAATTACAAAATCCCATGGCAAGCATATCTACAGTATGCATCTATACACCTTATAATGTGATTATGTATTTAGGTCAAGATATATATTGTGTGTGGGAGAAGAAAATAAGATATGATTGTAAATGTGGGGGAATACAAACAGTGCCTCCAATCTAAACAATAAAAATGGAAAAAATACTTACCGTAATTTTCCTTTCCTGGACCCAATCCTTGGCAGAACACTATTACATGTATGCATACATGTTGGCACCATGAAAAAAGAAAATGTTATCAAATACTTACCGTAATTTTCCTTTCCTGGCACCAATCACCAATGTATGCTGTGGTTTTGACACCAGGAAAACGGAAAATTGTATCAAATACTTATGCCGCGCACACACGACCGTTTTTAATGACGAGAAAAATGCAATTTTTTAAAATGTGTGGGCTTCAGAGCATTTTTCACGACGTGAAAAATGGCCATGAAAAAATTGGAACATGCTCTAATTTTTCTCATCGTTTTTCACGTCGTCGTTTTTCTCGTCATGAAAAACGGCCGTGTGTAGGCTTTAACGACGTGAAAAAAAATGCGCATGCTCAGAATCAAGTGATGAGACGGGAGCGCTCGTTCTGGTAAAACTAGCGTTCGTAATGGAGATAGCACATTCGTCACGCTGTAACGGACTGAAGAGCACGAGGCTGAAAAGCGCGAATCGTCTCTCACCAAACTTTACTAACACGAGGATCAGCAAAAGCAGCCCAAAGGGTGGCACCATCCGAATGGAACTTCCCCTTTATAGTGCCGTCGTACATTTCGTACGTCACCGCACTTTGCTTGAGCATTTTTTTTCATGATCGTGTGTAGGCAAGGCAAGCTTGAGAAGAATCACGTTGAGAAAACGTTTTTTTCAATGACATTAAAAGCGGTCGTGTGTACGCGGCATCACTGTCATTTTTCTTTCTTGGCACCAATCCTTGGCAGAACACTTTTACATTTATGCTGTGGTTTTGGCACCAGGAAAACGGAAAACTGTATCAAATACTTACCGTAATTTTACTTTCCTGGCACCAATCCTTGGCAGAATTCTATTACATTGTATGCTGTGGTTTTGGAACAAGGAAAACAGAAAATTGTATCAAATACTTTCCGGAATTTTCCTTTCCTGGCACCTATCCTTGGCAAAATTCTATTACATGTATGCTGTGGTTTTACATAGTTATATAGTTAGTCAGGTTAAAAAAAGACACAAGTCCATCAACCATAAAAATAAAAAAAATAAAAAATATCATACAATCCCATATACCCAATTCTATACCCACAGTTGATCCAGAGGAAGGTAAAGAACCCCAGCAGAGCGTGATCCAATTTGCTACAGCAGGGGAAAAAATTCCTTCCTGATCCCCCGAGAGGCAATCGGATTTTCCCTGGATCAATTTTACCTATAAATGATAGTACCCAGTTATATTATAGTTACATACCGTGTTTCCCTGAAAATAAGCCCGGGTCTTATATTCATTTTGGCAACAAAAGACACAGTAGGGCTTATTTTTGGGGTAGGTCTTATCATGCCATGTGCTGTCTCTCTCCCTCCCTGCCTGTAACGAATCCCCTGTGTAAAAGTGCTTGTAGAATGTTGGAATCAATGCAAAACTGCTGCATGCTGAGATGTAGTGCCACATATCTTCTTATAGTGCCTGTGACCCCCCCCCCCCCCCCCCGGAGGTCTGCAGGGGAAGGGGGGCTCGAGATCCCCCGCTGACATCTTGGAGAGAGGAAGATAAGCTGAGTGCAGCTTGTCATTTCGTTAGCCTGCCGGAGCTCTGCACAAGGAGGGGGGCCGAGATCCCCCGCTGGCATCTCAGGGAGGGAGAGATCAGCTGAGTGCAGCTCGCACTTCCTTAGCCTGCTGGAGCTCTGCTTGGGAGGGGGCGGGGGGGAAATCCTCCGCTGACAGCTGGAAGGAGAAGAGCAGGAGATCAGCTGATCGCAGAGCGGCGCAGGTACTTGGCACAATTGTATCACAGACACACACAGTCTACACTATACACACACAAGCACTCTACACTAGGGCTAATTTTTGGGGTAGGGCTTATTTTGCAGCCCTTCCCGAAAATCGCAGTAGGTCTTATTTTCGGGGTAGGTCTTATTTTCGGGTAAACACAGTAGTTTTGGCGCCAGGAAAACAGAAAATTGTATCAAATACCTACCCTAATTTTCTTTTCCTGGTGTCAATCCAGAGCAGCATTCCTGTGGTAGTATGCTGCCATGCTGGCGCTAGAAAAAATAAATGGTTCTCTATGGAGATGGTTCACCAAGTCACCTGAAGCCAAACGCCTGAAGCTCAAAAAGGTTCTGGAGCTTTTTTTGTAGCTCGAATCAGGCATTCCCATAGAAATTAATGGAAACACATTTTCTTTTTCTGTTAAAATGAAACTTAAGGTTCCAACGACCAGGAACGAATTGGTTGTTAGACAAGAAGTCACAAGAAATCAATATTTTAAGCATTCTTAACTATTGTACTGTACTGTATTGTGAAAAAAAGGTCTAAACAGAAAACTCCAGCTCAATAACGTTTTTTTTAATTTGCATAAGTACAGAACACATAAATTCTGTACTGTACTATCACAATACAATGAAGTACAGCATGTCGTTCAGATGGGGAAAGCTGGTCGTAAATCTGAGCAGTTGATGAACAGGTAAGTCGTTAAACGAGTAGTATCTGTAATACATTAATAAATAAAAATTAACCCCATAACTAGGGTTGTCCCGATACCACTTTTTTAAGACCGAGTACAAGTACCGATACTTTTTTTCAAGTACTCGCCGATACCGATTACCGATACTTTTTTTTTCAATTTCACGTGACAGTGGCACATGTGTAATTTTTTTTTTTTTACAATTTTTTTTTTTTACGATTTTTTGTTATGTTTTTTTACAGTGCTTTCTTCTCCTTTTTTTTTGGGGGGGGGGGGTGGATTGTGTCAGTGTGTTTTTTATTTACATTTTTATTATTTTTTACAATTATTTTTTTTTATTTATTGCAATTTTTATTTATTTTTTACACCTGTTGGGGGGCTTTGGTGAGATTTCAGGGGTCTTAACAGACTCCTGACATCTCCCCTTTGAGACAGAGAAAGGGACTAAGGACACAGATTCCCCAGTCCCTTTCTCTGCAGCCTCAGCTAAAATGAATGGACAGGAGGCTCCTCTCTATTCATAAACTGAAGCATCGTAAACACAGGTTACGATGTTTCAGTTATATGAATGGACAGAGTCAGTGATGACTCTGTTCATTCAGAAAAGGTAGGAGCCGGGTTTAGCGGCTCCTACCTCCGCTCTCCATCCTGGCAGATCGAGGGGGTGGAGGAGGACATTGAGGGGGACATGTAACTCCCGGAGGGGGACACGCAGCAAGGGGGGACACGGAGCGCAGAGGGGGAGATGTTATTACTGGAGGGGGACACGGAGCGCGGAGGGGGAGATGTTATTACCGGAGGGGGACTCGCAGCACTGGGGGGGGAACACAGAGCGCGGCGGGGGACAGTAACTCCCGGAGGGGGAGAGCAGCACGGATACAAGGACAGTCAGCGGTGATCGGTGTGGCTTTGGCAGGGGAGTTACAAGCACCGATCACCGCTGTATAAATTACACTAAGGCAGCTGAAAGGGGGGGGGGGGTCCGGGGAGAAGCTGTCAGGCTGTATAGAAATCTATACAGGGAGATCGGTGCATGTAACTCCCCCCGCCGCACCGATCATCCCTGACTGTCCAGGTATCGGGTGAAGCATCGGAGCATTTTCCCCGAGTACAAGTACTCGGGGAAATGCTCGGTATCGGTACAGATACCGATACTAGTATCGGTATCGGGACAACCCTACCCATAACCCTAAAATATTAAATAAATTATTATTATTATTATTAATAATAAAATCATAATAATAATAAAATAATAATAAATAAACACCCAAACCCTAATAATAATAGTAATAATAATAATGTATTTATTTATTTTGTGTTAGGGTTAGGGTGTTTAGTTATTTATTCTTGTTTTATGTTTTTTAAGGGTTAGGGGTTAAGGTTAGGGGTTATTTATTTATTTATTATCACCTAGTACTCATTTATTGATTATTTATTTAAGATTATTTTTACCTATTTGTGTATTTATTTTACGTTTATTTATTTGTTTATTATTATTATTAGTAGTAGTAGTAGTAGTAGTATTAACACCCTAACAAAAAATAAAAATAAATGATAAATAACCCTAACCTCTAATCCTAACCCCCAACTCCTAATCCTAATCCTAACCTTAACTCTAACCCCTTACCCTAAAGAAAAAAACATTATAATAAATGAATAATAATAATAATAATAATAAAAGAAACAAAAGCTTAGCTTATGGAAAAAGCTAAAATACCTAGCAACAAATGATGCAACAGATGATAGCTTTCTCTATTGGCTGAAAAAAAATGCCAAAGCTCGAAATCGCGCGTTAAAAATGTGACTAAATCGCGCATAAAAACGCGCAAAAAAACCCACCAGAAAAACGCTCAAAGATGCTATGCTCAGGTGTGAATGCAGCCTAAATGTGTGTGTGCTGTTGTACTCAAGTATACACTAGGGACCTTAAACATAAGTAAGGGCATCTACAAAAAATAGAGAACATTATTCTTTGCATACATCGGTATGCTATACTTGTGCTAATGATAGCACCGGCGTAATACAGCAGCGCACAGCAATTCAGGTCTGTGGGTGTCTGTACATTGCACCAGGGAAAGAGACACCATCATTTCCACTGAAGTTGAGGAGGGAAAGTCAGTGCAAGGTCCTTTCTTATTTCTTACGCACCGGTGATTGGTACGGAGATGTGGAGTGGCTTCATTCTTCAGAATTATCCAGTACACATTCCAAGAAGGGATACTACCCCTGCTAACTGAAGCTGTCCTCTGGTAGCACATCTGGTTGGTTAAATACTGAGACAGTATTATGCACTGTCATTTTTATTTTGTTTTTACATTCAACCAGCGGGTTGAACTAAACCCCCCCCCCCCCCCAAAAAAAAACTGAGCAATGTTTATGCAACGATCTGTCCCACTGTGCCTATGTATTCTGGCATGGGGACTTCTTCCCCCCACCAGAATACACAAATTAGTACTCGCAGCTATTGGCTGGAATCGCTTTTCAAAGGCTGGTTTGGCCCGTGTGTACCGAGCTTTACTTTGCATCACTGAAAATATATCAGTGCCAAAGATAGTTTTTTTTTTGTTTTGTTTTTCGACAATTATTTTTTTTTTCTTTTTAGCGAAAGACATTGGTTTACAATCTCGATATATAGTAACGGTAGTAATGACAAGACAATTCAGTATTCGACAAATTTGCTTAAGTTTTAATTTAATCTAAACCAGATGAAGTTTTAAATGTGCAGCCTATTCACAGTTTTATCGTTAAGCAGGGCTCCTGATTATAAAACATAAAGAAAAATGTCTGTTATTTATTAACTTGGCAAAGTTTAATATTTTGGCGAATTATTTATTTTGCATATTTACATCATTCCAGCTTGACACAATAGAGGGGTGACACAATAGGGGGGTTTTACCAAAACTGGTGCACACAGAATCTGATGCAGCTGTGCATGGTAGCCAATCAGCTTCTAACCTCAGCTTGTCCAATTAAAGGGACACTAAAGGTTCCACTTACCTCCACTGTGCAGCTCGTTTTGCACAGAGTGGCCCCGATCCTGGTCTTCTGGGGTCCCTCGGCGGCTGTCTTGGCTCCTCCCCGCATCAGCTAACCCCCTTCATGGGAAGCTCTCTCCCAAGGGGGTTAGCTTGTGGGCACGCTCCCGTGATACAGCAGGCGGCTATGGCCGCTGACTGTATCACTCAGCCCCGTCCCCCGGTGCTCTGCGTCATTGATTTGATTGACAGCAGCGGGAGCCAATGGCTGCACTGCTATCAATCAACCCATGAATGAGCCGAGAAGCCCGGCCGAGAAGCCAGCGCGTTCACGGCGCGGGACTTTCGGGGGGTCAGGTAAGTAAACGGGGGGGGGGGGGGGGGGGGGGCTGGGGGGCCGCTAATCCTCGGATGTTTTTTCACCTTAATGCATACAATGCATTAGGATGAAAAAACATGTACCTTTATGTAGCACTCACCACCCTGTTTCTGCTTTTCTGCCACTCTGCAGTCAGGGCACACCTGCTACTTGCCCCGTATCCAACTCCATGTATGGAGAGGCGATCGGTGTTAGATTTTTTTGGGCCTTGCGGGAAATTACCTCTCCAGAGTGGATCCCTGGTCTCCGTTATCTAGGCGGAAGTCCCTTTGTAATAAAGTCAATTTCCACACAGATATAAAACCTAAGCAGCAAGGTTTTATTCTTCTCTTATGGTAAAACTTGGAAGAGAGTAGAAACTACAGTGTAGGGGAAGGTTCAGGCACGCAAAACTCAAAGAACACTTTCGTCGCCACTCAAGCCTGAGTGGGTATTGCTCACCCGGATAGTCCCTTTGAGAGCGGTCCTAGCAACCGGAGTGGAGCACGGATGTCAGAGATGATGGATCCCCCTTTAGGTAGGCCTCCAGGCCTCTCCCCGGGATAGCAGTACCGTCGCTATCTCCGCCGGGACTGATCTTCCCCTGGAACTCCTTCCCTAAAGATGGGCCCCCTTCAACCGGGCAGCCTGGGATCCTTTTCCGAAGCGTAGGCCCTCAATAGGAGACCTGGGCCTACTATGCAGTAGCAGAGCCCCGGGCTAAAAGGTGCCCGAGACCAAACACACGCATCCCATGCCATGAGGGCCACGAGACACTCTCACTGGACCAGAGGCCCCCCTGAACGCCTTGGGGGTCCCCCTGGAATCGCCTCACACCAAAAGGCGTCTGCCCCTTTTGTACCCTCTCCCAGCATGCACAGTGGGTAGACCACACCCACTGCAAGGCTGCCGAGAGAAGACACCCAATAGTGCCGCGATACCTCCTGTGGTTCAACCTGAGCCCGAAGTGACAGCGCCACCCCCAGGCAACAGGGAACTGTACTTCCAGGCAGCATCGCACACAGAGCAGAATTACAATTTGTTCTAATCAACAGGTCCGAGCCCAACTATGGACTCGGACCACCCCTAAATTTACACACATAGCGTCCCATAAATTGGGATGGGCGCTACACACACACCCTCCTGAAAAAAAGGCACTGTCCCCAGTGGCTTAAGAAACCAAAACCCTTCAATCCTGAAGGTCGTTGATTTCTTTGTAACTTTAATACACCAAAAAAAATTAAATGGTGCCTGAACCAAGCATTTTTGGAAGGTGGGAAGGGAAAAAGGAAAAGAAAAGAAGAGCAAACATATAAATGACATCCCATTCTCAAATGTCACATTTCAAGTATACATTCCATCCCCTTGCTAACTACCTATCCCACCCCATTCTCCGATGGTTTTGATAGCAGCTTCCAGTACCTGAAAAACAAACACAAGCTAATGCATAATAAAATATATATACATCCTATCCACTACTCACAATCTATAATATAAGTGAAGAATACTATTCCCTCGAGAGGGAACAATTTCATTCTAAGGGTTCCCTATGCTAAACCTAGCATGGAGGAAAGAAAAAAAAAACATTCTAAACATTTTTTTTTAAAAGATATTTTTATTAGGTTTAAGACAAACCAACAAACAGAAAGAAACATACAAAAAAACAACAACAATACCACCAGACAACCTGGTCATAAACATTAGGCAATACACTTAAACATAGAAAAATAAACTGACATCAGTGCAAAATATAAAGTAGGCACAATGGTAAAAGGCTCATTTATAATACTACCGGGATATAGCAAAAGCAGAGGTCCAGACATTAGAGATCCCTGAGGCACGGCCCATCAATGGTCAAGCAAGAGTAGTACAATCAGTGCTGGGAGAGGGTTAGCGGACTAGCCAACCATCTACCCCAAATTATTCTAAACATTTCTATTTCTATTGGTAACTGTTTACCTAGCAGACCACCTTCACCTAGCGTTGGCGGGACCTCAATGTTCTGCACAAGTTGCGCATAGGACTGCACACCACTCCTAACACTGCAGTCTTGACCACGGCGTCTTTTCACATGAACTCCTATCTGACTACCCCAAGTTCAATTTAAGAGGAAAAATTTGTCACTTTCTTATAGAGAGAAGAACAAACACAAGCTCTCCAATTTTCCTCCGTGGAGCAGACGTCCCCTTTCCAGTGGAGCAAAGTCACTTGTATACAGGGCACAGTTTGTCTATGCAAAAGACAGGATAGTAGAAAAACAAACAACAAGTTCCTGTCTCAAAGGTAGTAGTGGGGATCTGGAAGAATAAGAGACTTCCATTGCTTGTCCAGGGTCTCTATAAAATAAACAGCGTCCTCTCTCCTTGGGCAACAGATCACCACCCTGTCGGCATGTATGTGCTGGCCATAGTTTCAGTCCCGGCGGCAACATTTGAGATGCTCGGTCATGGCGGCTGAACAAGCGAAGTACCTATGGGCCTTTGGCACTTCAAGATAGTCCCATATGGCTTCATCGTTCCACCTTTCTTGATAGGCCTCTATCTCGAACAGAAGCTCCTTGGGCACATAGGGGTACTTCCAGCCATACTCACTGGCCACTCTCTTGTTGAGGATTCGCTGCAAGCGGGCAAGATGGGGAAGAGTTTTTCGATTCCCACTTCCAGCGAGTACAATGGCGTCCGGCGATCTCCGTACTATAACCGTATCAAGCCCTGGTAGGGGTTCTTCACCTGGGGCAGACACAGCTTTCTCCTCTATGGCCGGGACCTCCACATGGGGTGTAGTGCTCCCCGAACTCATAGGCGATCCCAATTTCACACTGCGGGCTGGGACAACAGTTTTTACCTTGTCCCATCCCTTTTTTATGAAAATGTCCTCGATCTCAGCATCATCCCCCACATCGGACGATGAGTACAGGTCGGAGGTGTTATACTCCTCAGCAGGCAAGTAACTGCGGGTGGATGCAGACATATTTTCCCCAGCCTCCTTACCATCACCTGGTGTGGACTTCTCGGGCATCCTCCCGCTCTTGAGATCCGGATCTGGTAGGCGCTGGGGCAGGCTTCAACAACGGCCGCTTCGCTTGGCTGGCAAGATATGTTCCTCTGTAGTAGCGGAGGCAGCATCCGCTGCGGTGTCCACCGTTGGCTCTGCAGCAGCTGAGACATCCTCGTTGGCCACATCCGTGGCAGTCGATGCGGTGCGCGTGGGCCTGACTGTGGGAGTGCAGGCATCTTCCTCTGTAGTAGCGGCACCTGTAAGGCAGTTGACCCGGTAGACCCGGGGTTTCTCTGTGGGCTGGTCCACTTTGAAAAGGAACTCTCCACAGGATGCACACCTTCCGAACGGCCGTAATTAAACAGCCAGTCCCTGCCATTCGGAACAGAGCATGCCCAGGGCCTCCGCATCTCTGCAGACGTACAGAGCGAAGCGGCCCCGGGGCTTTAGCCGGATCCCCGTATCCGTAAGCGGGGCTGTGAGTGGGGCAATGTCCATAGTGGAAGACATCGGGAACATCCGGGGTCCCGACAAAGTTGAGGTTCCTGGAAAAGCGGACATATTGCTGCTCACTCGATCCAACTCTCTCTGTCTTTTGGCGCCTATGAGCCCACGTGTAACACACAGGTGGCGGGAACTCCTCCCCTTTTCTTTTTTTCTGCACGTAGCTCGCAGGCTTTTCTTCTTCTGGACACGCCCACGAACTACGCAGTTGAAAAAAAACACAGTTCTGTGCCCCTTAACCCCTGTTTTTCCCTCTCAGAATATAGTAACACAGTTCAATTTCTTCCATGGCCGACTTTCCAAGCACATAAAAAATAGTCTACTCATGCGAAAGCTAGCCACAAATCCCAGGCTCGAGCCCCCACGTGTAGCACTCACCACACTTTTTCTGCTTTTCTGCCACTCTGCAGTCAGGACTCACCTGCTACTTGCCCGGTATCCAACTCCATGTATGGAGAGGCGAGCGGTGTTAGATTTTTTTGGGCCTTGTGGTTACCTCTCCAGAGTGGATCCCTGGTCTCCGTTATCTAGGCGGAAGTCCCTTTGTAATAAAGTCAATGTGCACACAGGGATCCTTCTCCGAAGTGTAGGCCCTCAATAGGAGAGCTGGGCCTACTACTACGCAGCAGAGCCCCGGGCTAAAGGTGCCACGAGACACTCTCACTGGACCAGAGGTCCCCCCGAACGCCTTGGGGGTCCCCCTGGAATTGCCTCATGCCAAAAGGCGTCTTCCCCTTTTGTACCCTCTCCCAGCATTCACAGCGGGTAGACCAAGCCCACTGCACGGCTGCCGAGAGAAGACACCCAATAGTGCTGCGATATCTCCTGTGGTACAACCTGAGCCCGAAGTGACAACGCCACCCCCAGGCAACAGGGAACTGTACTGCCAGGCAGCATCGCACCCAGAGCAGAAGCACAATTTGTTCTAATCAACAGGTCCGAGCCCAACTATTGTTTTGGACCACCCCTAAATTTACACATATAGCGTCCCATAAATTGGGATGGGCGCTACATTTACAACCCCTTTAAGCTTTGATAATAAAACCTGGAGCTGTTTGGTTACTATGCACAGCTGTACCAGATTCTGAGTGCTCCAGTTTTAGTAAATCTGTCCCAATACACGTATGTATTACTCATACCTGATGGGCCGCTGGGGAAGCTGGAAATCACTGTAGCAGTCACTGCTACTGCAATAATAGCTGCGGCCTTCCGGAACTTATTCATATTCTGTGCAAGCAATTATCCCACTGCACACAGCGGGGTCACTTGCTCAGCACTGCCACCATTCATAGAGCTCCTTGTATTTTTATTTTTTTTCAGTAAAGGCGTTCTTTGATTGTACAAGGTGGAGAGGAGGGGTAGTGACATCATTATCTTTATCACGTCCAACCAGAGAATGCATTTTAGTAATTGAACTACCCAGATAGCAAGCAATTAAGCTTCAAGTTTGGAAATGACTTGCCAGGCCTCACATGTTTGTTGCACAATTGCAGCAAGTCTGCATTGCATGACTCCAGATCAACTTTCTTTGCAAACATTCTGCAAGTGTGCTGCAAGTTCCGGTTCAGTTATGTTGTGTAATAGTCATCCCACCACAGGGGTCACTGTGGCTGAATTTTCATACTGTAGACTTGCAGAGCTCCTGCTGTAGACTCACCACTGCAACGTTGCTCTTGCTAGAGACCTGCCACACAAAATTTGCTACAAATCAGAAAAGTGTCAACTTGAACTTGTGCTTCAAGAGTTCTGCAAGTGTACAACTTGCCAGTGAAAATGTTCAGCAAGTTAACAACACTTACAATTCAACACTGCCAGAAATTTGTGGCAAGTTATCCTTGCTATCTGGGTAAATACAAGGCAGTTGTATGAATGGCAGAGGTACGAGTGGCCCCCTGTGGCCAGTGTGCAGTGGGGCAACTGCTCGCATAGAACCTGAGCATGATCCAGATGATCTCGGCTATCACTGTGGCAGCACTGACTTGTACTGTGATTTCTAGCTTCCCCAATGGTCCACCAGATATGAATAATGCATACTGATGTAGCACCCTGGAGTTTAGTCAGAAAGCTCCTCACAAATTTACTTGCCAAGAGTAGTTATCTTGATCGATTGATAGGGATCTATTGATTTCTCTAAGCTTGGCCTTGTTGCACTTTTGTCTTCTACCACTAGGTGGCCGGGTACTTGGTGGTACTAGATAGGAGAAAGGCAACCCACATGGGTGTCCCAGCCAATGGGCAGGGGTTTTCTTTAATTTCCTGGCCTGCTGGGAAAGCCTATATTTTCGGGTGAGGTCCGGGGATCTGTGTTCTGTGCCACCCGAACTGCTGTCTGGGTGGACGTGTGTCGTCTGCCCGGGCTGCTAGCCTGGAGATTGGGCCTATCCCGGGGGCATCTGCCTGCCGGCTGTGTGAGGGCCTATCCAGAAGTAAGAGGGCAGCGCAGGGTTGGGACTGCGGCTTGCAGTCCAACCAAAAGTGACGATTCTGCCGGCCGGAGAACCTGTCAGTGGTCGGAGGTAGAAGGGAAGCTTTTGCCACAAAGGGACCATTCGCCTTTACCAGGGACCACAGTGAATAACTAAAGCAAGTACCGGAGTCATATTCTCATCGAAGGGCACAGTGGAGAATCGGGAAACTTCAGGCAGTAATCAAGTCAGGGACCCAACCAGCGGAGGAGACGCTTGCAGAGAAGCCGTGTGTCTCAAGCCAGGGACCGGGCCGGTTAGCAGGGGTGAAGCTTGAGGACTATCTGGAGTGCAAAGCTAGGGACCCAACAGAGAAGCGTGGGTGACGCTTGAGGGGATACCACCGCAAACCTTGGAGGAGCTCAAGGGATTCATAGTCAGTGAATCAGAAGGTCTAGTGAGAGATCGGGAGCTCAGTGTTGAACTACAAGGAGCAGTTGTAGTGGAGCTGAAAGAACTGATACGTTTAAATTAGGAACTGTTAAAGGACAGTTCCGCACACACGGCTAATGTGTGAGGTAAAGTCTACAGGATTGGAAATATCAGTTTGTAAATGGATAGAAAACTGGCTAAAAGATAGAATTCAGAGAGTAGTGGTTAATGATTCTTACTCTGAATGGTCTAAGGTTATCAGTGGTGTACCCCAAGGTTCAGTGTTGGGACCCTTACTTTTTAATATATTTATAAATGGTATTGGGTCTGGGATTAAAAGTAACATTTCTGTCTTTGCAGATGACACCAAGCTATGCAGTGGAATAACGTCCTTACAGGATGTCTCCAATTTACAAGCCGACCTCAATGCACTGTCTAATTGGGCAACTATATGGCAGATGAGGTTTAATGTTGATAAATGTAAAGTTATGCACTTGGGGGCTAAGAATATGAATGCATCATACATACTAGGGGGGAGTACAACTGTGGAGTTCCATAGTGGAGAAGGATCTGGGGGTTTTGGTAGATCATAGGCTCAATAATGGCATGCAATGCCAAGCTGCGGTTTCCAAAGCGAGTAAAGTCCTTTCTTGTATTAAGAGAGGTATGGACTCAAGAGAGAGAGATATCATTTTGCACCTGTTCTGGAATATGCAGTTCAGTTTTGGGCACCAGTTCTCAAAAAGGATATTGGGGAACTAGAGAAAGTGCAGAGAAGGGCAACCAAACTGATAAGAGGCAAAGAGGAGCTCAGCTATGAGGAAAGATTAGAGGAACAACATGTACAAATATATAGTGAACTTGGTGTCGAGTTATTCACTTTATGGTCAACACTGAGGACAAGGGAGCACTCTTTACGTCTAGAGGAAAAAAGATTTCATCTCCAAATACGGAAAGGTTTCTTCACAGTAAGAGCTGTGAAAATGTGGAACAGACTCCCTCCAGAGGTGGTTCTGGCCAGCTCAGTAGATTGCTTTAAGAAAGGCCTGGATACTTTCCTAAATGTACATAATATAACTGGGTACTGACATTTATAGGGAAAGTTGATCCAGGGAAAATCTGATTGCCTCTCGGGGGATCAGGAAGGAACTTTTTCCCCTGCTGTAGCAAATTGGATCATGCTTTGCTGGGGTTTTTTGCCTTCCTCTGGATCAACTGTGGGTATAGAATTGGGTATAAGGGATTGTACGATATTTTTTATTTTATTTTTTATTTTTTTTATGGTTGAACTGGATGGACTTGTGTCTTTTTTCAACCTAACTATGTAACTATATAGGAGATAGCAATCCTGCACGTGCAGAAGTGGTGCCTTGCTGGGGTCTATCCTTGTACAGCTGTTCTCCTATTGAAGTCTCGGAGTCTGCCGCCAATTGAGTTTGCATTATCTAAGGGTGTCCTGGCCCTAACCTTCTTTACCCCTAAATATATAAAAAGGACTGTCAAAATAAATAAAACCTCTTTTAAATCCAAGAAGTGTCTGGCGCCCAATGACTTTCACCATCTTTGCACCCACTATGCCTCACAACCCACTACATATTGAAGGATGTCAGTTATCTTTGGCCTTGGAGGTTCGCATTAGACCAAAAGAGGTAAAAGACCTTGCTACACTTACATTGTGCCAAGCTGGAACAACGTATGTAGGCTAAGCAGTACAAATAATTCCCAGAGTTCAGCTTTAATCAGCTATTGTGGAGCCAATAGCTAATGCAGTTTGAAGGGTGTGTAAGTTATATCCCGCGGCTTCTCAGTTAGCCTGAAAGATCGAGTATGACATACGACAGGTGAAATCATTTTCTGTTCAATTATTTGCCTTTGATGTCATTCAGTGCTGAATTCTGCTGGTAGCATATAACCACAAAAACCTGAATATGCTCTATGTCTAATTCTATGCAAACTAGTGGCTAAGTTTAGAACTTCTCTAAAACATGTGACTCTTTGAACCACTGCTCTAGATACCGCAGGGAAAAAATTCCATACAGTTCATCAACTGCAACCTGGACTTTCCAACTGTAGACTTTAAGATACAGTAACCTCTAAAGCCCTGTACACATGATCGGATTTTCTATGGTTTTTAAACAGATGGATTTTTCCATCGGAAAACCGATGAAGCTGGCTTCCATCAGTCTTGCCTGCACACCATCAGTCAAAAAACCGACCGTTCCAAACGCGGTGACGTAAAACACTCCGATGAGCCGAGAAAAATTAAGTTAAATGCTTCTGAGCATGCGTCGACTTGATTCTGAGCATGCGTGGTTTTTTTAACCGATGGACTTGCCCATGGACGATCGGAATTTGCTATCGGTTTTTTATCCATCGGAACATTTTTAAACATGTTCTATTTTTTGACACCGATGGAAAAAAGAGCGATGGGGCCCATACACGATCGGTTTGTCCGATTAAAAAAATCCATCGGACTGTTTTCATCGGTAAAACCAATCGTGTGTACAGGGCTTAAGGGTTATTTCACACAATAATTCAGTTCAGATCCGTCTTTCATTTTTTTCAGGCGGATCTGAACAAAAGCTCTATGCAAGTTTATGGGCAAGGTGATGTAAATGGATGTGTGGCTGTGTACATTTGGTTACATTTGAGTCTGTCTAGGTCCAAAAAAAATGCATCCTTTTCCATTTTCTCAGACCTAAACGTAACAGATCTGAGGTAGTAAGTAAGGAGTAAACAACACACGTGTTTACATCCGCCTGCCCATAGATCTACCATGGTCCATTAAGGTCCGGGTGGAAAAACTGAATGGACAATGATGTGACAAAAGTGACATTCATACCGTTCGGCTGTGATTCAACTGTAAATGGATCCCCTGCTGATCAGACCCGGCCAGGGTAAAAGGGGCCTTAAATTTCTGTTTTGTATGGTTTTCCACTTCTGTACGTAAAGTGCATGTGTTTTTCATGAGCGTTTAATAGTGCAAACGCGTTCTAACTTTATTTTCTAGTTTTGGACAGTATACGGCAGTAGTTCTCAACCATAGGGAGACTAGGGCCCAAGAAATACTCCCAAGACCTTTAAAGACAAACTTTCTCTATACAAGGGTTATTGGTCACAGAATTTACACAGAGCTAACACTCATTTGTAAGAAAAATAAAATCATCAGTTGGTGACCTGATTATATTTGCAGCCTTTAGTTAGTGATTGGCTTTGCAAAGTATGCCAATAAATCTATACAGATGCAAATAATCCTAAAGCAGTCATCTCAAAATGGTGGTCCTTTTCTTACCTTTATTCGTCCCTTGGGGGTATTATTCTTCCCACTGATACCAACATTGAGGCATAATTTCTCCCATTGACGCCAACAGTGGGCATAATTCTTATGCTGCGTACACACAACCGTTTTTCATGACGAGAAAAATGCCAATTTTTAATTTGGTCATTAAAAACGATCGTGTGTGGGCTCCAGAGCATTTTTCACGACGTGAAAAATGGCCATTAAAAATTTGGAACATGCTCTAATTTTTCACGTCGTCGTTTTTCTCGTCATGAAAAATGCCCGTGTGTAGGCTTTAACGATGGGAAAAAAACGCGCATGCTCAGAAGCAAGTGATGAGACAGGAGCGCTCGTTCTGGTAAAACTAACGTTCGTAATGGAGATAGCACTTTCGTCACGCTGTAACGGACTGAAGAGCACAAGGCTGAAAAGCGTGAATTGTCTCTCACCAAACTTTACTAACACGAGGATCAGCAAAAGCAGCCCAAAGGGTGGCGCCATCCGAATGGATCTTCCCCTTTATAGTGCCGGCGTCGTACATTTCGTACGTCACCGCGCTTTGCTCGAGCATTTTTTTTCATGATCGTGTGTAGGCAATGCAGGCTTGAGAAGAATCACGTCGAGAAAAACGGTCATGTGTACGCGGCATTAAGCTGTAGCCCACAATAAATGTTTAAGGGTCCTTCAATTATGAGGCTGTCAAGGTCTGATGAGTTGAATGTTGCTGACTAGTGAGGGTGCAGGCTGAGGAAAGGTCTGTCCAGACCCAAGGCACACTGCAGAAATAGAAAGAGATAGCCCATTTACCGCACACCTCACCTGGCCTGTGGTTAGCAGGTAAAAGCAGCCTTAGCTTGATTCATCCAGGCCACGTCCCCAACATATTTTGCCCTGCTCCTCGTGGCTTAATCATGAAGATCCTTTTACCGGCTAACCACTCAAACCGGGCGAGGTGTACGGCGGCCAGGCTATCTCTTTATGATTTCTCAATGGACACCAACAGTGGGGCTTAATTCCTTCCACTGACACCAACGATGGGGCACTATTCCTACCACTGACTTCACTTATGAGGCACTGCTTCTTCCACTAATACCAATGATGAGGCACTATCCTTCCACCAATACCAATGATAGGGTACTATTCCTCCTAAAATTACCAATGATGGGGCACTATTTATTCCATTAACACCAGTGATAGGGTCAGTGGCATCGCTAGGGGGGTGCACCAGAGGGTGACACCAGACTCAGACTGGCACCGGCGCCGCGACTCCCTCCTTCCCTTCCGGGATCTTCTTAGCTGCACGCAATTTGCAGGGAGAGTTGGGAGGGAGGGAGTGAGGCAGAGACAGAGGTGCCCGGGGCCCTTCCCACATGCTGCAATCACATCTCTCTCCCCGCTGGCTGCACCCGCCTCCTCCTCGGCTCTGATGTTTCAAGTACACAGGCCGGGAGGAAGAGCGGAGGAGGGAGAAGAGGTACACCACATTACAGCACGTGCCCAGGGCTGAGGTATGAAGTAACACGAGTTGTTCTGTCTCAACTACAAAGCGATAAAGTTCATCTCCAGGTTGAAGTAGGCCTTACTCAAGCTGGTTTGATATTTATCCCTTGCATCGATACAGGCAGTTTAACTCAATGAATAAACTCACAGTTAGGACGACAGACGATGAATCCTTTCGAATGTTCCGTTTAATGATGGATATTCATAGGTAGAAAAACGTTGCAGTTGTAAGCCACATGTAAGATGTTTAGCATGGAAGATATACAGGAGTAATGACCAGAATCAGGAAGTGGAGGAGATATATAAAGAACTACGGTGAGAGAGAGAGTTCAGCTAGAAAGAAGGGGACAGATCTTAAAGACACAGAGCAAGAATAATCACATAGTGTAACACAACACTCCCCTTCTGAAATCTTTAGATTTCAGAACCTTAAACTAAAATATATATTTTCAAAAAGTCCAATACTGACGAATGTCCTGGAACCTGTAATGAAAAACATGCAACAAGCAAATAATAAACGTAAGTTCAACAGGATGAAGAACATAAAGTCACAGTATGATGTCTTCAAATAATTCCAAAGTTCTGAGTAGAACCTGTAAATGGCAGCAATGTACTCCCCGCCGTGCCGACAGCATGGCTAGTCCTTGCACAAGTCACTCACCTGGCAAAAGGAGCACTAACTCTGTAATTGGTCGACTAAAGGTTTGTGTCGATCCTCCCTTGGTTACCTTGACTTCTACCTTCCGGACTTTGTTATCGTCGCTGGGCATAACTTTAGTAATAGGACCCATAGGCCACTCATTCCGACAAACTTCCTTGTCTTTTAGAAGGATGAGGTCTCCAACCTTAAGATTCGGCTTAGATGCTTGCCATTTGTTACGACCTTGAAGGTGGTGAAGATACTTTTTCTTCCAGCGATGCCAGAACACATTGGCTAGATGCTGCACCTGCTTCCATTGATGCTCATAACGGTGCGACCGCAGCTTCTGTTTTGTACTTACAGAAGTGTAGAGTGAGGTGTTCACAGTTCTTATTTCCTTATCTTCAGGGTTTACTAGCCCATAGGTGGTGTCAATAGGGAGTAAGTAAGAGTCCTCACACAGAAACCTTGGAGGTGACAGCCATAGGCTGTCCTGAAGAGCAGCAGGTGACACGGCTCTGGTCCCACAGTCAGCTGGGTTGAGTTCAGTGGGAACGTGATGCCATTGACTTGGTAGAGAGAATCTCTTGATACGTTCAACCCTGTTGCTGACGTACACATAAAATTGTTTTGTTTGGTTGTTTATGTAACCAAGTACTACCTTACTGTCTGTATAGAAGGTGAAAGAATCAATTCTAGTGTCCATTTCACTTCGTATGACCTCGGCAATTTCTACTGCTAGCACGGCTGCACAAAGTTCAAGTCTTGGTATGGTATGTGCAGGCTTGGGTGTGAGTTTTGCCTTGCCTAGGACAAAACTACAGTGTGATTCTCCATTCAGTTCAGAGGTCTTCAAATAGGCTACTGCAGCAATAGCTTCAACTGATGCATCAGAGAAAATATGAATCTCTCTCTGGTTAGCAGTTGAAGTGGATCCTGGAACATAGCAACGGGGAATCTGACGTTTTTCTAGTGACTTCAAAGAATATCTCCACCTTTCCCACTTGTGTTGATTCTCACTAGGCAAGGGAGTATCCCAGTCTATGTTCTCAGTAGACAACTGTCTTAGTAAAATCTTACCTTGAATGGTAACTGGAGCAAGGAAACCCAGTGGGTCATAGATGCTATTCACCACGGACAGGACTCCTCTCTTAGTGAAGGGTTTGTCACAAGTTGACACTTGGAAGGTGAATTTGTCTTGCTTGATGTTCCACAACAAACCCAGACTTCGCTGTACAGGAAGCACATCTGTACCTAAGTCAAGGTTTTTTAGACTAGTGGCATAGTCCTCAGAGTGAAAGGCATTCATAAGTTCCAAGCTGTTGGATATAATCTTGTGCAGTCTAAGGTTTGCTACAGACAGCATCTCCTTTGTTCTGGTGAGAAGATCAATTGCTTCTTTAGCAGTTGGAAAGGACTTAAGTGCGTCGTCAACGTAGAAGTTTCTTTCAACAAATTGACGGGCATCAGATCCATATTCAACTTCTCCAGTCTTAACTGTTCTCCTTAGCCCATTAGTTGCCACTGCTGGGGAAGGACTGTTACCGAAGACATGTACCTTCATGCGATAATCTATAACTTCCTTGTTGAGGTCATTGTCCTTGTGCCATAGAAACCTGAGGTAGTTTCTGTTGTCTTCTCTGACGATGAAGCAGTGAAACATCTGTTGAATGTCGGCCATTACTGCTACAGGCTCTTGTCTGAAACGAATCAAGACTTCTATTAGACTGTTGTTCAAGTTGGGTCCAGTAAGGAGCATGTTGTTAAGAGAAACACCTTCGTGCTGAGCACTGGAATCAAAGACAACTCTGATTTGGTCTGGTTTGCGTGGGTGATACACGCCAAAGGATGGAAGGTACCAGCATTCTTCTCCCTCCTTTAGTGGGGGAGCAGGCTCTGCATGATCTCTGTCAAATACATTTTGCATAAAGTCCACAAAGTGCTTTTGCATCTCTGGTTTCCTGCTTAAGTTTCGCTTTAAGGAGGAGAATCTACTGATGGCCTGCTGTAAGTTGTTGGGCAATCTCTCTCTTGGGAGACGAAAGGGTAGGGGTGCTACCCAGTTATTGGGGTCATCTTGAAAGAACTCATTGTCCATTACCTTGATGAATTCTTTGTCTTCCATTGAAGGAGCCAGTATGTCATCTTCACAGGTAGCATTAAACACTGTAGAGCCGAAGTCGCCATCATGGCAGGAGAAAGGGCTTGTGTCACCTGAGATACCATGTTGCCATTCGTGGCTGGCTATCTTCTCTTTCACCCAGTAGTGATGTGGGCATGGCTCAAAGTAAGTGTTTCGGCCATTTGGTAGAACATTTGTCTTGAATGACGAAATGTTGGTAGGTCTTTTCATTTTGCCTATGCAGACATTGCCTATGATGACCCACCCTAGATCCGTGCGCTGGGCAAATGGGGCATCTGGGGGTCCACTGACTTGTCTGTGTACCTTGTGAACTCTTAGAATGTCTCTTCCTAACAGAAGAAGGATCTGAGCATCTTTGTCAAGCGGCGGTATCTCATTAGCTATTACCTTGAGGTGAGGGTGATGGAAAGCAGCAGCTGGAGTAGGGATTTCTTCCCTGTTAGCAGGTATCTGATTGCACTCAACAAGTGTAGGTAAGGGTAATTGCAAGTTACCTTTGAGAGAAGATACAATGAGTCCATGAGCCCTTCTTCCAGAAACCTCTATAGTTCCACTACAGGTACCCAAGGTGTAAGGATGAGCTTCGCCTTTTATTTCAAATAGACTGAACAATTCAGATTTTGCAAGTGATCGATTGCTCTGATCGTCTAAGATAGCATATGCCTTTAGAGACTTTTCTGGTTGATCCTTGTGGTATATGTTCACCAAGCATATCTTAGCACAGGACTTATCACAGCGGTCTTCTCCACAAACTTCTGTGCAGGATGAAGAAATGATGGTAGAATTAGGCACTTGGTCTGTATTCTCCCCGCCGTGCGTTAACCTGGGAGGAGCGTTGGCAGGTTGTGCAGAGCTGGGCTCAAGAGGATGGAGGGCTTGCACATGTTCTTCAGAGCCACACTCTATGCACTTGATGGACACATTACAGTCCCTTGCAAAATGTTCTGTAGAAGCACAGCACCTGAAACATACCCTAAATGTCTTTAAAAGCTCCTTGCGCTCTTCCAGAGGCTTTTTCCTAAAGCCGATACATTTATTGAGGGGGTGTGGCTTCTTGTGTATGGGACACTCTCTATTAGGGTTTTCAATCTTCCTACTCTGTTTGTTCGTGGCCAGAACTGTGGTAGGAGTGGGAAGGATGTCAGTCTTTTTCACGGACACTGGGCCTCTATGGTTTCTATAGTTGCCCTGAAGACTGGTACTCTTAGGAAAGGGTGAGAAGAGACTGTACTCACCGTAGGAAAAACTTGGATCGTTCTTGGTCTCTGCAATTTCCCTGATGAATTCACAGAAGAAAGAGAATGGAGGGAAGGAAACCTTGTTCTCTCTTTTGTATGATGACCCTAGTGCAGTCCATTTCTCTTGCAAACCATACGGGAGCTTGGAGACAATTGGGTTTACCCCTCTTGGAGTGTCAAGGTAACTGAGTCCAGGTAGTTTTGGGTCTGTCTTGGCTAGCTGAAGCTCAAGGAGAAGGTCACTCAGTCTCTGGAACTCCTTGTTGTCCTTACCTGATATCTTTGGGAAAGTTTCCAGACGCATGAACAAAGCATTTTCTATAGCTTCTGGACTGCCATAACTTTGCTCTAGTCGCTCCCATGCAGCTGTGAGGCCTGCAGTAGGATTGTCCATGAAAACCGATCTTAATGGCTTAACACGTGCAGCAGATAGAGGACCAAGCCATTTGATCAGCAGATTCAATTCTTGATCAGCTGTAATGCCAAGATTGCTGATTGTAGTTCTGAAGGCACATTTCCAACTTCTGTAGTTCTCAGGTTGGTCATCAAAACTTGTAAGACCAGTCTTTGTGAGCTCTCTGCGAAGCATGTACCTCACAAACTCTTCTGTCTCAGTTGTCTCCGCCTTTATGTGAGATGCTGTTGGCTGTATGGTGCTGATTGCGTTATCTTTGACATTGTTGTTAAAGGACACAGGGAAATATGGTGCAGCAGATGCATCCAGGTGAGTTGCTTGCTTGAAGTCAGTTGTTCCAATGGTACGTTGATTCAAGGCTGTACCGATGACTGGAGATTGATGTCTTGCTTGAAGCTTGCGCTGATGCTCTGTGACGTATGAAGGCAGGCAAGGTAGGCAGGTAGGAAATGCAGTGGAGTGATTTTGAGTGCAGGAAGTTGCTGGAACCTCTTTAACTTGAAGCTGTGAAGGAGTCTCTATGTAGCCGGGAGCATTGGAGACAATGGAGTGTGCACTGCAGTGGCTTAGGACATAGTCTTTAGTGCGTTTGAGGGGGTCTTCCATATCTGCTATGTTTAGGTTAATGCTGTCTTTCTCACTTGCACCTTCGTCTGCACTGATAGCTTGCTGTAGGACCCTTAGCTTTGCCATAGCTGCGTCATGTTTACACTGTTCATTTAAGGTTTCCATTGTTGCTCTTTGTCGTGCTGACTGCGCTTCCAACTCTGCCCTCTGAGCTTCCAACTCTGCTCTTTGACGTGCTGACTGCGCTTCCAACTCTGCTCTTTTTTCTGCATATGCCACCTGCACTTTGCTGGCTTCCACTTCAGCGCGGGCATTAATAAGTCGCTCACTGAGTGTTGAGTATCTTGAACTATGGGATCTTGACGAGTTTTTAGAACGTCTGGTGGAAACAGATCTGTGAGATGCAGTGTCCTGTAACAGCTTTATTTTTGCTTCTGCCTTTAATCTGGTTTGCTGGATGAAACTGTCTCTTTCAATATTAAGAATGTTGACACGCTTTAACTGCCTCATCGCATTTTCTGTCTTCATGTTTTGTAAGACATTAGTGAATTTGATGCTGGTAAGCTGATAAAGCTCATATGAGGCAGAAAGTTGTTTAATGGCGCCCTCTAGTGTCAGTAGTTCACGTTCAACAGACACTGTATTGGCTTCAGCAAGGATTTTCTCCCAGACTAATTCCAAGCTATTTGACAATTCAGTCCTTGAAGCTTCATAATTCTCCATTACTTTCCAAGTGGGTTTAACTGAGCGTTTGGGTAACTCAGTTTCTTCAGGAACTTGTGGGGAGGTAGATGTGAGTTCACATGCAGAAGCTTGATCACTCATGATAGCAGACTGACTGTGAAAGCAGGCAGGATCTGTGTGCTGAAATATGACACTGTGCAGATTGTCTCAGGCTATAAGGCTGCCATGTGCTGCTCTGTCCCTTCTGTCTTGCTATGAGGGCAGTAAATCTTGTCTGTTTCAGTACTGACATGCAGAAATCTTGTAATTAGGCTGTGAAACTCCGTTTTTCTACTGTTCTGTCTCAACTACAAAGCGATAAAGTTCATCTCCAGGTTTAAGTAGGCCTTACTCAAGCTGGTTTGATATTCATCCCTTGCATCGATACAGGCAGTTTAACTCAATGAATAAACTCACAGTTAGGACGACAGACGATGAATCCTTTCGAATGTTCCGTTTAATGATGGATATTCATAGGTAGAAAAACGTTGCAGTTGTAAGCCACATGTAAGATGTTAGCATGGAAGAAATACAGGAGTAATGACCAGAATCAGGAAGTGGAGGAGATATATAAAGAACTACGGTGAGAGAGAGAGTTCAGCTAGAAAGAAGGGGACAGATCTTAAAGACACAGAGCAAGAATAATCACATAGTGTAACACAACACGAGTATTGCAGAGGAGGCACGGCATTGGCAGGTAACATCTATGTTGCCAGCAGTAATTTAGGAGGGGGGGGGGGGTTGGTTGAGGATATGCACTAGGGGTTGCTTTGTTTTTGGTTAGAAATTACTTGTGCTAGAAGTAGAAGAAGGGGGCAGCAGAACCCCTCTCCCAAAGCACCCCCTAGGACATATCCTCTAACCCCCCCGCCTCCCAAATCAAAGATCCAAGCTTAATGTCCCCCCCACCGGATCCCATCCAAGATCTCCATCCACCACCCCATCCTATCCAGGCTCCATCCACCACCTCTGATCCCATCCGGGCTCCATCCACCACCCCGATCCCATCCGGGCTCCATACACCACCCTGATCCCATATGGGCTCCATCCACCGCCCCCCGATCCCATTCCGGCTCCATCCATTCCCCTGATCCCATCCTGGCTCCATCCATTCCCCTGATCCAATCCCAGCTCCATCCATTCCCCTGATCCCACGCCAGCACCATCCATTTCCCTGATCCCATTCAAACTCTATCCACCAACTTGATCCCATCCCGACTCCATCCACCACCCCATCCCATCTGGGCACTATCTAACACCACAATCCTATTCGGGCTCCATCCACCACCCCTATCCCATCTGGGCTCCATCCACCACCCCGATCCCATACCGGCTCCATCCACCACCCCATCCCAGCTCCATCCATTCCCCCGATCCCATGCCGGCACCATCCATTCCCCCAATCCCATTCTAACTCTATCCACCACCCCAATCCCATCCCGGCTCCATCCACCACCCCATCCTGGCTCCATCAATTCCCCTGATCCCATCCCAGCTCCATCCATTTTCCCGATCCCATCCCAGCTCCCTCCATTTACCCAATCCCATCCCAGCTCCATCCATTCCCCCAATCCCATCCCAGATCCATCCATTTCCCTGACCCTATCCCGGCTCCATCCATCCTGCCATCCCATTCCGGCGCCATCCATTGTGGCAGGTTAAGGGGGGGAGGCCACACTGATGCACCAGCCTGCTTAGTGCCGGGGGGTGACACCATGTTTTTCTGCATCAGGTGACACCAACCCTAGTGACGCCACTGGATAGGGTACTATTCCTTCCACTAATACCAATGATGGGTCACTTTTCCTTTCACTAATACCAATGATGGGACACTATTCCTTCTACCAATACCAATGATAGGGTACTATTTCTCCCACTATTACCAATGATGGGGCACTATTCCTTTCATTAACACCAATGATTGGGTACTATTTCTCCCTCTAATACCAATGATGGGGCACTATTCCTTCCACTAATACCAATGATGGGGCACTTTCCGTCCACCAATACCAATGATCGGGCACTAATCCTTCCATTATTACCAATAATGGGGCACAATTCCTTTCATTAACACCAATGATGGGGCAAAATTCCTCCCACTAATATTAATGATGGGGCACTACTCCTTCCACTAATAGCAATGATCGGCCACTTTCTGACCACTAATACCAATGATGGGGCACTATTCCTTCTATTAATACCAATAGTGGGGTATTATTCCTTCCATTAATACCAATAATGGGGCAAAATTCCTCCTACTAATACTAATGATGGGGCACTATCCCTTCCAATAATACCAATGATAAGGGCCTATTTCTCCCCATAATTCCAATGATGGGGCACTATTCCTCCTCCTATTGACTGCAGGCGCCATTTATTTATTTTTTTTAATCCTACTTACCACCAGTCCTGGCCCATTGTTTATTACCACTGATGGACATTTTCTACTCCCACTGGCCACAGTCCAGCCCTCCTGAAGTCCAAAGGACAGTAAACTGGCCCTTTGTTTAGAAAGTTTGGAGACCCCTACCCTAAAGGGCTAAGTAATCTGCTTTCCCTACATTAATAAATATAATATACAATGCTCTTCAGCCTTTAAACTGGGTAACCCTGCCAGGCCAATCTGACACATACAGCTCTGCCTAGACCACAGTAGAAGCACCCTCCTTCACTGAGATTTGGAACATATCTGGAAGGATGCCAGGCACTGTAGGGCGTAGATGGGAGGAGGATACAAACTGATCTGCCTGGGCTTGGGGCACACACACATTCTCCTGTTACAACAAGATGCGATCATCTTCAAGCGGCAGTAGAGAGCACAGACCAGTTCAGGAGACAGAAGGGTGACAGAAGGGGGACAGAAAAACGGACTTGCCTCTGTTTTCAAACTGCAACGCAGATATTTGAAAAGCCTCATTGAATAACATTGCTTCTCATGACACATCCGTTGTGTATCTTTATGCAATGCTATCAGTAACCAGTCCTGGTGCATTTGGCTCTACTGATGCCCAATAGGTGTGAATGTTCCAGACTCACTTACTTGGTGATAAATGTCCCAGGTACATTCCTTCTGAGGGTGAAAGTCCTTTTTCCCGGGTGGTGGTGGATTATTTAAGGGTGTCAGTCACTTTGAATACATTTTAGATGTTTTAATAATGCACATGCATGAAGAGTGTGAAGGAGGGTGGAGGGAACACAGGATACCTGAGGGTTCCATTAACAATACACAGTCTCTGGTCTCATACATGGTCTTCTCACTAATATCAATCCTTCTGTAACAGAACTCTGCTGGCTGGAATACATCTCATAAATGTGGCACCTTGTAAACTAAGGTTCCTGTGTATTCTCAGTCTTAGGATACAAGGCAGGACAGCAGTGGGAAGGTTCATGTGGTGCTTCCCAGTTCGTTCGGTCCATCCATTCCACGATCCTATTCTGGCTCTATCCACCACCCTGATCCCATCCCCGCTCCAACCATCCTCCCCCCAATCCCATCCCGGCTCCATCCATTGTGGGGTGTGGGTGACACCATGTTTTACAGCACCAGGTGACACCAACCCTAGTGACACCACTAGATAGGGTACTATTCCTCCCACTAATAGCAATGATAGGCCACTATTCCTTCCACTAATACCAATGATGGGGCACTATTCCTTCCACTAATACCAATTACAGGGTACTATTCCTCCCACTATTACCAATGATGGGGCACTATTCCTTCCATTAACACCAATGATAGGGCACTATTTCTCCCACTAATACCAATGATGTAGCACTATTCCTTCCACCAATACCAATGATAGGGCACTATATCTTCCACCAATACCAATGATAGGGTACTATTCCTTCCATTAACACCAATGATAGGGTCAGTGGCATCGCTATGGGGGTGCTGCCCACACCCAGGTGACACCCACCAGAGGGTGACACCAGACTCAGACTGGCACACGTGCCGCGACTCCCTCCTTCCCTTCTGGGATCTTCTCAGCTGCACACAATTGTGCAGGGTGAGTGGGGGAGGAGGGAGTGAGGCAGAGACAGAGGAGCCTGGGGTCCGACTGTCCCACACACGCTGCAATCATATCTCTCTCCCCGCTGGCTGCACCCGCCTCCTCCTTGGCGCTGACGTTTTAAGTACACAGGCCGGTAGGAAGAGCCGAGGAGGGAGAATAGGGACACCACACTACAGCAGCTGCCCGGGGCCGAGGTATGAAGTAACACAAGTATTGCAGAGGAGGGGACATGGTGATTTGGGGGGAAGGGGGATGGCATTGGCAGGTAACATCTATGCTGCCAGCAGTAATTTTAGGGAGGGGGGTTGAGGATATGCACTAGGGGGTGCTTTGTTTTGGGTTATAAATGACTTGTTCTAGAAGTAGAAGGAAAGGGGCAGATTTGAAGTTTAACCCCTCCAGCATAATTCTTCTCCTCTCCCAAAGCACCCCCTAGGACATATCCTGTTACCCCCCCCCAAATCAAAGATCCCAGCTCCATCCATCACCCCAATCCCGTCCCGGGTCCATACACCCCCCACCAGATCCCATCCCGGCTCCATCCACCACCCCGATCCCATCCCGGCTCCATCCACCAACCGGATCCCATCCGAGCTACATCCACCACCCTGATCCCATGCCGACTCCATCCATCCCTTGATCCCATCCCGGCTCTATCCACTACCCTGATTCCATCCACCACCCCATCCCACCTGAGCTCCATCCTCCACCCTGATCCTATTAGGGCTCCATCCACCACCCCGCTCCCATCCGGGCTTCATCCACCACCTCGATCCCATCCCGGCTCCATCCACCACCCTGATCCCATCGAGGCTCCATCAATCCCCCCCGATTCCATCTGGGCTCCATCCTCCATTCCCGTCCGAGCTCCATCCACCACCCTATCCCGGCTCCATCCATTCCCCCGATCCCATCCCAGCTTCATCCATTCTCCGATTCCATGCCAGCTCCATCCATCCCCCTGATCCTATTCCATCTCCATTAATCCCCTCCCCCTGATGCCATTCTGGCGCCATCCATCCCCCGATCCCATTACCGACTCTATCCACCACCCTGATTCCATACACCACCCCATCCCATCCGGGCTCCATCCACCACCCCGATCCCATCCGGGCTCTATCCACCACCCCAATCCCATCCCGGGTCCATCCACCGCCCTGCACTCATCCCGGCTCCATCCGCAAACCTCAATCCCATCCCGGCTCCATCCACCACGCCAATCACATCCCAGCTCCATCCACCACCCCATCCCGGCTCTATCCATTCCCCAGATCCCATCCCAGCTCCATCCATTCCCCCGATCCCATCACGGCTCCATCCATTCCCCCGATCCCATCCCGGCTCCATCCATCCCCCGATCCCATTCTGGCTCTATCCACCACACTGATCCCATCCCCGCTCCATCCACCCCCCCATACCATCCTAGCTCTATCCATTGTGGCAGGTTAAGGGGGGAGAGCCACACTGACGCACTAGCCTGCTTAGTGCCAGGAGGGGACACCATGTTTTACTGCACCAGGTGACACCAACCCTAGTGACGACACTGGATAGGGTACTATTCCTCCTACTAATAGCAATGATAGGTCACTATTCCTTCCACTAATACCAATGATGGGGCACTTTTCCTTCCACTAATACCAATGATGGGGCACCATTCCTTTCACTAAAAACAATGATGGGGCACTAATCCTTCCACCAATACCAATTACAGGGTACTATTCCTCCCACTATTACCAATGATGGGGTACTTTTTCTTTCATTAACACCAATGATAGGGTAATATTTCTCCCACTAATACCAATGATGGGGCACTATTCCTTCCACCAATACCAATGATAGGGCACTTTCCATCCACCAATACCAATGATGGGGCACTATTCCTTCCATTATTACCAATAATGGGGCACTATTCCTTCCAATAATTCCAATGATGGGGCAAAATCCCTCCCACTAATATGAATGATGGGGCACTATTACTTCCACTAATACCAATGATGGGGCACTTTCCGACCCACTAATACCAATGATGGGGCAATATTCCTTCCATTAATAACAATAATGGGGCACTATTCCTTCCATTAATACCAATGATGGGGCAATATTCCTCCCACTAATACTAATGATGGGGCACTATCCCTTCCACTAATACTAATGATAAGGCCCTATTCCTCCCACTAATACCAATGATGGGGCACTATTCCTCCTCCTATTGACTGCAAGCGCCATGTAATTTTTTTTTACTCCCACTTACCACCAGTCCTGGCCCATTGTTTACTACCACTGAAGTCCAAAGGACAGTAAACTGGCCCTTTGTTTAGAAAGTTAGGAGACCCCTACCCTAAAGGGCTAAGTAATCTGCTTTCTCTACATAGATAAATATAATATACAATGCTCTTCAGCCTTTAAACTGGGTGAACCTGCCAGGCCAATCTGACACATACAGCTCTGCCTAGACCACAGTAGAAGCACCCTCCTCCACTGAGATTTGGAACATATCTGGAAGGATGAGAGGCACTGTAGGGCGTAGATGGGAGGAGGATACAAACTGATCTGCCTGGGCTTGGGGCACAAACACATTCTCCTGTTACAACAAGATGCGATCATCTTCAGGCGGCAGTAGACAGCACATCCAGAAAAATGTGTATATCCAGGGCGCTCCAAGCATTTGAATCCCGATAGATAAAGTCTGTGTTGGAGAGGGTAGCAAATCTTCACACACTTTAGGCTGCACTCAGGGAGACAAGCAATTTCTAATGGAAACAGAAAAACAAACAAGGCGCCTCTAAGTGCAGAAGTATAAAACTTTTAGTATCCCCTAAAAGGGTTAAAAACACTTTAAAGATAGTGGATGAAACAGGCATATAGCAGATAAGTGCATCCAGGAGATGTTCCAGTAGCAGGACAGTCCCAGTCTGTGATGGTAAAGCTTCCAGGGAAGTCCACGAGATAACAGCTAGTTTGTGCTGTGAATGTTCAGAGGACACAGTAACGCTGGAGCCTGGGGATGACGTCAGAGGAAGCGAGACAGAAACCAGCATGGAACACAAACAGGAAGTGGACAGGAAGTGTGTCATAGAGGCGGGACGCGTTTTTTAACATCCCGCAAGCGGCGCACTGCTCCAGTGTGAAAGCACTCAGGCTTTCACACTTTGGTGACAGGAGAGGCGCTTTACAGGCGTTATTTTTAGCGATAAAACGCCTGTAAAGCAACTGAAACCCTTTGACACCTTAAAATTGCAATTTGAACTGCCTAATGTATATGTAGCGCACAGACCCCTTTCTTTACCTGCATTAACTTTGGCTCCTCGCAGGAAGAGAGAGGCACACCGCACCACAAGCCCGTACCCTCCTGTGTGAAACGGTGAGCAGACTCAATGCACCCAGCAATCACCTGTGGGGAACAGACTGAGTAATGCTCACAAAAATTGGCGGGATCATCTTCAAAAGGCCATACTAGGGATACAACCTGATTCACATTAAAAGGAGGAGAGAAATCATCATGGCCCTCTGGAATACAGGGCAGGGCCAGCTCAGTACAGATCTTGATCAAAGGCTGCACCTCCCCAAACAGTATATAACCCTGATCGACCATGGAGTGAGCCCAGTGGCGTAGCGTGGGTTGTCAGCACCCGGGGCAAGGCAAGTAATTTGCGCCCCCTAACCTGCGGACTTTTCGCACTCTCCAAGTCCCTTCCCTTCTTACAATAGTACTGACCTACCTGATTCCTATACTAACCTCTACACTGACCTACCTGATTCCTACATCGACCACTACACACTGACCTACCTGATTCCTATACTGACCACTACACTACACACCACACCAACCTACCTGATTTCTACATCGACCACTACACTATAGTACACACTGACCTACCTGATTCCTATACTGACCACTACATAATACACTATACACTACCCACAGACCACTACTCAATACACTACATACTGACCGCTACACAATACTCTACCCACAGACCAATACACAATACACTATACACTACATACTGACCGCTACACTATACACAATACACTACATACTGACCGCTACACTATACACAATACACTATTCAATACACTACATACTGACCGCTACACAATACACTATTCGATACACTACATACTGACTGCTACACTATACACAATATACTATACACTATACACAAACTTTCTGTCTGCTCCCTCTCCCCAGACCATATCTACTCCCCCCAGGCCGAGTGAGTCTCTTACCTTTTTTTTCTTCCATCTGCTCTGCCGCCTGTCACACTGCTCGCTGGACTGCCTGTCCTGAGGGGGAAATAATCGGGAGACCCGGCCGGAGAGGAGGAGGAGATGATGATGATGGCGGCCACAGACTGCCTGCCGCCGCGCCGGGGACATGATCAGAGACCCGGCCGGAGAGGGAGGAGGCGATGATGATGATGATGATGATGATGATGATGGCGGCTGGCCACAGACTGCCTGCCTGCCACCGCGCCGCGGACCTGGTGACCTGGGCCGGAGAGGAGGAGGAGGAGAAGAGAGCCACGCTCCCCCACGATTAAGGACAGGCCACATGACTCCTTTCGCCCGATCACAGGGCGCCAGGGGCTGGCCTGAGAATTAAGATGGCAGCCGGAGCGGCGCGGGGTCACAGAAAAAAAAATGTGATTTATGGAGCTAGGGTGACACCAGTGCGGGATTGCGCCCCCCCAAATGTTGCGCCCGGGGCCTAGGCCCCCCTCGCACCCCCCACGCTACGCCACTGAGTGAGCCAAACGGATAGCTGCAAACAACTGATCACTAGACCATCCTCTCAAAGCCTGGTGGCAATAATCACCACTTTCAGATGCCAGCAGAGAAAAATAAATAACCTCATCGGCATTCATGTTTGCAAATAAGCTGAATAAAAATGGTTCCCCTGTGCAGCCACTTCTGGTCAGGGATGGCCCTGGTATTCTGTCATATATCAGATAAGACCAGTATGTGTGGACTGCAACAGAGGAAACCCAAACATAAATAGGTGAAAGTAAGTAAGTTTATTAAGGTAAATAAATGTGAAAACACCACCAATACAAACAGAGTGAACAAACCAAACAACCAAAACAGTGATAGCAAAGCAGCCAGCATATATAGCAAAAGGGAGTTCCAGAATTGTAGTCAAGCCAGGCCAGGATCATAAACAGGAGATCAGCAGAAAGGGGGCCAGGGGTAAGCAGACAGGAACAAGATGGAAGGAATCGGGCTGCAGAGCAAGGATCCAGGGATACAGGAACAGACACAACAGGTTCAGGAAACAGGATAGAAGATTTAGGGCTTAGGATTCAGGGCTCAGGGTTCAGAGTTCAGGTTCACAGGCTGCAGGTCAGGGCACGAGGACAATACCAGGGCAAGGTAAGTGTGCACTTGCCGGGTATTTATACAATTACCTGCCAACAAGCTCAGGTGACGCCAGACTGCAGAAGGTAAAATCTGCACCACACCGCCAGGATCCATCCGCTGGTGGACACCAGTACTGCGGCCCAAAGATGACATAACACAAGCAGGGAGAAGTTCCCCTGACAGTTCCAAACTGCCAGGAGACACCTGCTGGTGGACCTCAGTACTGCCCGCCAAATGATAGATATTACCAGCGGATGGAACTTTTCTTGACAGAAAGTGGCCTTAGAGTGCACAGTCAGCACACAGTTAACCTGACTTGTCACTACACTAACAGATCACAATACACAGCAAAAAAAATTTAGGAAATCACTACATCCATACATTTAAAATGCAAAGGTGTGAACGGACCTAAGACAAGCTCCATGAGTGATAATGTGTGCTTCTGGTGGGTAGCCTATCAATCTTTGCCTGGGTATCAGATAAGGGCAGGATCAGGACTATACAGGGTGAGCACAAAAACACTCCTTGATTTCAAGTAGTTATAAAATCAAAACTTATGAGGGACAAACCATTTCTGGCCAAACGGTTGATTTCAGAACTAGCTGCTGAGGGTGGTGACTACCTTTTTCAGCAGATGGAGCACTGCCGCTTTGGCATACTGCTGTCCGCAAATTTCTCAACGAGAACCTGCCAAGCACATGGATTGGTCACGCTGGACAAAATGACCAGGTGTTCTGCATGTGGCCCCCAGAGATCACCAGACCTAACCGTTTGTGAATTTTTCTTTTGGGGGTACGTGAAGGACAGAGTGTATTTACCTCCTTTACCCACAGCAAATGTATATAGTATATACATGTAATAGCGCTGCTATATGTAGCAGGGGTCCCAATTTAGGGGGCTGCTATGTTAAATTTAGGGGTGATTCGAGTGGTAGTTGGCTCAGATCTTTCTGTCATGGATATGCAGTAGTGTTTGTCTGTCAGCTTACCTTCCTTCCCATGTGTTCATCTTAGAGGCCTGAACCCTTTCACCTGGCTTCCTTTATAATCTCCTCCCAGCCTGACTCCACCCCAGGTCCTATCACAGAACACTATATTAACCTGTGCACTGCAAGCCTGCTTTGCTGATCAACGTGTTTGTTAGGCATTGTGTGTTTGGGTTCCTGCCTGCCGTGTGCTACGTCTGTCTCTCTGTTACATATTTGGCTTGTCCCCGACTATCCCTGTCTGCTCGTGACCCTTGACCTTCGGCTCGTTCTTTCGTTATCCTTGTCTGCTTGTGGCCCCTGACCTTCAGCTTGTTATTCGTTTCTCTCATATCTTGTGCTGCTGCTTCCCCTCTTTTCCCATTATCCTACGGGGCGTGAGCTAGGAAACTCCAGGGGCCGCGACCTGGTCCCAGCCTGCAGCATAACATCCTCACCACTAGAGGCTCTGGAGAAGACCTGCTGGGTCTTAGACTCCGCGCCCTGGGGAATCTTGGCTCTAGCTTCCGTTAGGATCCCGGTTGTGCTCCTCTGGTCCCGCTTTCCACAACCACCCAGTTTCCTATCCGCAGCAGTCAGCCATAGGGTTCACTACCTTGCGGTGCACTCCTGTCCCCCTACGGTGTGCATCTGTCACCTGGCCACAGGTGACCTTGACAGTTTGATCAGCCATGAACCCGGCTGACATTCCGCTCCCCGCGGATGATCCATTGCAGGGCATAGTTCGCAGACTTGAAACCCAGGAATCAAATCAGACTCAGGTGATGCGATTCCTCCAGGATCTGGCTTCTCGATTCGAGCAGCTTCAGGCCTCCTTGGGAACCCCGAATCCGCAACCTCAAATACAACCAGCGGCTGCACCTATTGCACCAGTCGCAGCCACACACTCACTACAACTGCCAGCTCCGTCCCGTTTCTCTGGGGACTCCAAGGTTTGCAGGGGGTTCCTTAGCCAATGCACGATTCATTTTGAGCTCCAGCCCCAAAACTTCCTGTCTGATCGGGCTAAGGTAGCCTATATCATTTCCCTCCTCTCTGGTGAAGCTTTAGCCTGGGCAGCCCCTCTGTGGGAACTGAATGATTCAGTGGTTTCTAGCCTGTCTGGCTTCTTGAAACTTTTTCGGAATATCTTCGAAGAACCGTCTCGTGTCTCTTCAGCGGCCAGCGCCCTTTTACGTCTCCGCCAAGAGTCTGCTTCTGTGGGACAGTATGCCCTTCATTTCCGCATACTGTCGGCTGAGTTGAGCTGGAACAATGAGGCCTTAGTCGCAACCTTTTTGCATGGCTTGTCTGATAGAGTGAAGGATGAATTAGCAGGAAGAACCATTCCCACTGATCTGGCCAGCGTTATCTCCTTGTGTAACCAGATCGATATTCGCTTTCAGGAGAGGACCTTAGAAAAGCAACGCCAGCACTCCTTGGTTCTTAGTCAGCCTGAGCTCCCCTCTCTTCGACCCGTAGAGCATCTCCTACCAGCTGAGGAACCCATGCAGCTGGGTCGGACCAGGCTATCCCCCGAGGAACGTGCTAAGCGCAGAACTCTTGGTCTGTGTCTTTACTGTGGGGGCAAAGGTCATTTTCGTGACACTTGCTCTCTTTGTCCAGAAAAACGTTCGGGTCCACTTCATCTGGAAAGTGGAGTATTGGACCCAGAAATATCACCTTCCCCTTCTCGTCTTCTGCTTTCTGTGTTTCTTCATGTTGGTGCTTCTTCTCATTCGGTCTCAGCATATCTGGATTCCGGAGCCGCTGGTAATTTCATGGACTGGGAAATCGCATCGTCCATGAGACTTACTCTTTTGCCCCTCACCACGCCATTGGTGGTCTAGGTGATTGATGGTACTGTTCTCCCAGGGGGACCTATCAGCTTCCAGACCCTCCCTGTTAAGATGTCGGTAGGGACACTCCACCAGGAGTGGATATCCTTCCTTATCTTACCCAAGGCCTCAACGCCTATAATTTTGGGTCTCCCATGGTTACAGCTCCATTCTCCTCATGTGGACTGGACTACTGGACAGATCCTGGCTTGGGGTCCCTCCTGTTCCTCGTCCTGCCTACCCAAGGTTGCCCCCTGTGAACCTGAGCTGGTCATTCATTCCAGGTTGCATAACCATTTACATTTCTCTGTCCCTAACCACCCTTGGACGCACAGCCAGGCTAGCTTGTGTACAAGTCCTGCAGTTGCTACGACTTGCGATGCGATTCAGGTAGTCGCTACACCTGACTCAGCTATTCACTCTGCCTCTGTACTAGTTATGCCAGTCCAGCCCATGCCCAGTGAGCCTCCTACTTTTTCTTGTTCAGGACATTCTGCTTGTCCTTCAGCTATTCAGCTTGACTCCGGCGACATGTCACCTTCTAACCAACCTGACTTCAGGGTTCCACTGACATCTGCCCAGTCTGATGGTCCTGTGCAAGATGACCAGTCCCCCTTTAAGGGTCTAGGGGACCCTCCTCAGATTCCTGTTGATCCTCTCATGCCCTTGCTTATTCCTAGAGAGCCTTTGGTCCTTAATAGATCTTCTTGTCATCTCCCTACCTCGTTTTCGGTCTCTGAGGATAATCTTAAGTACGAGGTTAGACAAGTTCTGGATTCTCGGCTCTGCAGAGGCATTCTTCAGTACCTTGTGCATTGGAGAGGTTTTGGTCCGGAGGAGGTGTCTTGGATCGCTGCATCTGATGTCGCTGCACCTCATCTGTTGAGGAGGTTTCATCAGAGATTTCCCTTTAAGCCTGGGCCCAGGCGGGGGAGGGCCCATAAGAGGGAGGGTACTGTTATGGATATGCAGTAGTGTTTGTCTGTCAGCTTACCTTCCTTCCCATGTGTTCATCTTAGAGGCCTGAACCCTTTCACCTGGCTTCCTTTATAATCTCCTCCCAGCCTGACTCCACCCCAGGCCCTATCACAGAACACTATATTAACCTGTGCACTGCAAGCCTGCTTTGCTGATCAACGTGTTTGTTAGGCATTGTGTGTTTGGGTTCCTGCCTGCCGTGTGCTACGTCTGTCTCTCTGTTACATATTTGGCTTGTCCCCGACTATCCCTGTCTGCTCGTGACCCTTGACCTTCGGCTCGTTCTTTCGTTATCCTTGTCTGCTTGTGGCCCCTGACCTTCAGCTTGTTATTCGTTTCTCTCATATCTTGTGCTGCTGCTTCCCCTCTTTTCCCGTTATCCTACGGGGCGTGAGCTAGGAAACTCCAGGGGCCGCGACCTGGTCCCAGCCTGCAGCATAACATCCTCACCACTAGAGGCTCTGGAGAAGACCTGCTGGGTCTTAGACTCCGCGCCCTGGGGAATCTTGGCTCTAGCTTCTGTGACAGCAGGAAGGTAAAGTCACCTGGTTGCATCCAGGGGGGTAGATATATTTCGCCCAGATTCAGGCTTTACGCCGACTTATACAACTAGGTGGAGAGTTGTATAAGCCCAGCTGAGGCTAGTAGGCTCATGGATGACTCATACCTCTAGGGAGAGTGCTGGGCGTCGTGCAGACAGGGAGTTGATGAGACCAGCTGAAGCTTGTCAGCTCATTTAGGCCTCTATAAGAACTCCCAGATTCATTAGGTGTTAGCTCATGCCTGGAACCAGACCTGTGTGGACTGTCTAGGGAGAGTGAACCCCTGTGCGGTGAGACAAAGCCTGTGTGGCTATTTGCTTGGACATTTAAAACCAGGGACTTAGGGACTAGGACAGCACTAGGCTGATCCCAGTTGTTAGTTAGGAAACCTGTATGTTTAGTCAGAGGTCAAGTTGACCAGGATTTATTTTGTTTATGTTTCTTTTGCTTTGCTGTGTTTTGTCACTGTAAATAGAAAATAAACCGCACCTTTTTGATTTTGAAAACCACAACCTCCGTTTGCTGGGCCTGTTTTTGTGTGGGGAGCCCATCTCGGGGGTCACACACACCCGCTGCCGAGCTAACCCCCTCACAGTTGGTGGAGAATGCAGGCAGTTTTTTTTTAAGCCAGCATGGAGGAGATACTGAAGCAGCTGGCTCTAGCAAATGCCAACCAACAGCAGACAAATGCAGGTTTGCAAAAGAGCCTTGCAGCTCAACAACAGAACTTCTCAGCCCAGCAGCAAGCTCATCAACAGAGCCTTGCAGCCCAGCAGCAGACAAACGCAACTTTGCAACAGAGTCTGGAGGCTCAGCAACAAGCCCAGCAGCAATCTGAGGCCCGCTTCATAGACCTGTTGCAGAAGCAAGAGCAGAGACTACAACAACAGATGGAAGCAGCAATGCAGCAACGTCCGCAGACCAGTGAGGAAAGCCGTCCCACTAATACCGCGTCCTTTGGGGTGAGTCGTTTATTGACAAAAATGACTGGAGAGGATGATCCAGAGGTATTTTTGACCACATTTGAAAGGACCGCTGAAAGAGAAAAGTGGCCTGAGGAGCAGTGGGCTGGACTGGTGGCTCCTCTGTTAACTGGTGAATCGCAGAAAGCTTACTATGACCTAGAGCCTAACCAAGCAAAAGACTATGTGATGCTAAAAGCTGAAATATTGGCAAGGCTGGGTGTCACCCAGGCTGTCCGGGCTCAGCGTGTGCATAGCTGGACTTTCCAGCTTGGAAAACCCCCCAGGTCTCAAATGTATGATCTCATTCACCTGAGCAGAAAGTGGCTACAGCCAGAGACTTTGTCCGCACCAAAGATTGTGGAACGTGTTGTAATGGATCGGTTTTTGAGAGCTCTTCCTACTGCCATCCAAAAGTGGGTAAGCCATGGAGACCCAGAGACGGCCGATGGTCTTGTGGATCGTGTGGAGAAATACTTGGCTACAGAGAACCTGACGGCCTCTTCCAGAGACACTCGGACTTTCCACCCTAAGACCAGACCATCCCCAGGGGCGGATAAGAGGATTCCAAGGGGTGAGGGTGGAGAGAGTGAGAGGGTGGGAGCTCTACCCCAAGTTTGGCGAGAACAGCCTGGGAAATCAGCGGCTCAAGAGGCCGCAAGAAGGATCGTTTGCTACCGCTGCCGGCAAGCGGGACATATTGCAGCCAATTGCCCGGTTGTGGAGGAACCCATGCAGTGTGACTTTCTGACGGGCAGACGTCAGTCGCTGTGTGCGACAGTCGCATGCACTGCCATTCGAGGAACTGAGAAACATTTATGCAAAATGTGTGTTAATGGTAGAAATGTTGTGGTATTGCTGGATTCAGGTAGCCTTGTGACCCTGATAAAGGCTGAGTTAGTTAAAACAGAGGTCTCTGGGAATAGCAAGGTAGCTGTTATTTGTGTGCATGGGGACACCCGAGAGTATCCAGTGACTACAGTGTGTTTCGAGACCCCCAAAGGTACCCTCTCTCATCCAGTGGGCTTAGTATCTCAGTTACCGCATGACGCCATTGTGGGAAGGGATTTTCCGAAGTTCTGGGAACTGTGGGATGATCCTGAGCCCCCCACTGGTGCCCCTATGTACCAGGAATGTGATAGCCAGAACTCCCCTGAGAGTGGTGAGGACTCTCCGGAATTTCCCTTATCAGTATTGGCAGGGGAGACTCAAGAAACTGGAGAGGAGCACACCTCCTCAGACGAAAACCTACCGTCTGTGGAGTTTTCTGATCTGGAGGTTCACAGGGAAAATTTTGCCACAGAACAGTTAAAAGACCGCGCCCTAATAAAGGCACGGGAAAACGTAGTGGAAATAGATGGCGAGTTAGTGAACCCAGATAATACCTGCACTTACCCATACTTCAGCGTAGAGAAGGACCTACTGTATCGGGTGGCAAAAAGGGCAGAAGAAACCGTTGAGCAGCTTGTGGTGCCCAAACCTTACAGGAAGTTGGTGTTGGAGTTGGCCCATGGGCACATTCTTGGAGGTCATCTGGGGACAGAGAAAACCCGAGAGAGGGTATTACAGAGATTCTATTGGCCGGGGGTGATGAAGGACATAGAAAATTATTGTTCCTCCTGCCCTGTGTGTCAGAGGTCGGCCCCGATGCCACATTTCCGTAGCCCGCTGGTCCCTCTACCCATCATTGAGGTCCCGTTTGAGAGGATCGCCATGGATTTGGTAGGTCCTATAATCAAGTCCGCTAGGGGGCACCAGTACATATTAGTTATAATGGACTATGCCACCCGTTATCCAGAAGCGATCCCTCTCCGAAATACCTCGGCCAAAACCATAGCCAAAGAGCTATCTCTTGTGTTTAGCCGGGTGGGTATTTGTAAAGAACTGCTTACGGACCAAGGTACACCCTTTATGTCCCGGGTTATGAAGGAGCTGTGTAAATTGTTCAAAGTGACGCAATTACGTACATCTGTGTATCACCCCCAAACCGATGGGCTGGTTGAAAGGTTCAACAAAACCCTAAAACAAATGTTGAAGAAAGTGGTGGATAGAGATGGAAAGGATTGGGACTGTCTACTTCCTTATCTGATGTTTGCTATTAGGGAGGTGCCCCAATCCTCTACGGGATTCTCCCCCTTTGAGTTACTGTATGGGAGACACCCAAGAGGGCTGTTGGATATTGCCAAGGAAACTTGGGAAAGTGAGAGTTCTCCCCACAGGAGTGTGATTGAGCATGTCGCCCTGATGCAAGACCGAATTGCACAGGTAATGCCCATCGTGAAGGAACATTTGGCCCAAGCGCAGTTAGCACAGCAGAGAGTGTACAACCGTGGAGCCAAGACCCGTACCTTTTCCCCGGGGGATAGGATACTGGTACTTGTCCCTACGGTTGAAAGTAAATTCCTTGCCAAATGGCAAGGCCCCTACGAGATAATGGAAAAAGTGAGCGAAGTGAATTACAAGGTCAGACAACCAGGAAGGCGAAAGCCCGAACAGATCTATCACGTTAATCTGTTGAAAGCCTGGAGGGATAGAGAGTCCCTAGTCGCAGACACTTGGTCACCAGCTCAAACTGGTTGCGTGATTCCTGAGGTTGGAATCGCAGCCACCTTGTCACAACCCCAACAACAGGAGGTTAAGGAGTTTGTGCTTCGCAACAAGGAGGTATTCTCTGAGCTGCCGGGACAAACATCTGGGGTAGAGCATGACATCATTACCCCGCCCGGTGAAAGGGTGAAGTTAAAACCCTATCGGATCCCAGAGGCCCGACGGGAGGCAATACGGGAGGAAGTACAGAAAATGCTGAACTTAGGGGTGATAGAGGAGTCCCAAAGTGATTGGTCTAGTCCCATTGTGTTGGTGCCTAAACCGGATGGGAGCTGGCGATTTTGTAACGATTTTCATCAGTTGAACAAAGTTACAAAATTTGACACCTACCCCATGCCACGTATAGATGAGTTGATCGACCGGCTGGGAACAGCCCGATACATGACGACTCTTGACCTCACAAAAGGGTATTGGCAAATCCCCCTGGCCAAGTCGGCCAAAGAGAAAACCGCATTTGTAACCCCAGACGGGGCGTTCCAATACAAAAGAATGCCGTTCGGGTTACAGAATGCGCCGGCCACATTCCAGCGGAAAATGGACCAGATGCTGAGGCCCCATCGGAAGTATGCTGCGGCTTACCTGGATGACATAATTGTCCATAGCACAGATTGGGCCTCACATCTGCCAAAAGTGCAAGCAGTCCTGGACTCTGTTCGGGAAGCGGGGTTTACGGCTAACCCCAAGAAGTGTACCATTGGGCAGGAGGAGGCCAAATATCTTGGGTACACCATTGGGAGGGGAGTAATAAAACCCCAACTCAACAAAGTCGAGGCCATCCAGAGTTGGCCACGTCCCAACAGCAAGAAGCAGGTACGAGCCTTTCTGGGAATCGCTGGGTATTATCGGCGATTCATTCCCCACTTTGCTTCTAAGGCTGTGCCCCTAACCAACCTGACGAAGGGGAAAGGGTTGGTCATGATTAAATGGACCCCCGAGGCTGAGGCAGCATTCCAATTCTTGAAACAAGCCTTATGTAGCCAGCCAGTGTTGTACTCACCCGACTTCTCTAAAGACTTTGTCGTACAACGTGATGCGTCAGATGTGGGGTTAGGAGCAGTATTGTCCCAGGTCTGGAACGGGGAAGAGCACCCAGTCATTTACCTCAGCAGGAAGTTGAAGTCCCATGAGGTAAATTACGCCACCGTTGAAAAGGAGTGTTTAGCGGTGAAGTGGGCTCTAGATTCCCTTCGGTACTACCTGCTAGGTAGGCACTTTGACATGGTTACGGATCACGCTCCGTTAAAGTGGATGGCTCAAAACAAGGAAACAAATAGAAGAGTGAATAGGTGGTTCCTGGCCCTCCAGGAATTCAACTTCACAGTAAAGCATCGCCCTGGCGTTCAAATGGGGAATGTGGATGCTTTGTCTCGAGTACATGAATGCCTGATTGCTGGTGTTCCAACCCCAAGGTTAAAACAAGAGGGGGGGGGTATGTGACAGCAGGAAGGTAAAGTCACCTGGTTGCATCCAGGGGGGTAGATATATTTCGCCCAGATTCAGGCTTTACGCCGACTTATACAACTAGGTGGAGAGTTGTATAAGCCCAGCTGAGGCTAGTAGGCTCATGGATGACTCATACCTCTAGGGAGAGTGCTGGGCGTCGTGCAGACAGGGAGTTGATGAGACCAGCTGAAGCTTGTCAGCTCATTTAGGCCTCTATAAGAACTCCCAGATTCATTAGGTGTTAGCTCATGCCTGGAACCAGACCTGTGTGGACTGTCTAGGGAGAGTGAACCCCTGTGCGGTGAGACAAAGCCTGTGTGGCTATTTGCTTGGACATTTAAAACCAGGGACTTAGGGACTAGGACAGCACTAGGCTGATCCCAGTTGTTAGTTAGGAAACCTGTATGTTTAGTCAGAGGTCAAGTTGACCAGGATTTATTTTGTTTATGTTTCTTTTGCTTTGCTGTGTTTTGTCACTGTAAATAGAAAATAAACCGCACCTTTTTGATTTTGAAAACCACAACCTCCGTTTGCTGGGCCTGTTTTTGTGTGGGGAGCCCATCTCGGGGGTCACACACACCCGCTGCCGAGCTAACCCCCTCACACTTCCGTTAGGATCCCGGTTGTGCTCCTCTGGTCCCGCTTTCCACAACCACCCAGTTTCCTATCCACAGCAGTCAGCCATAGGGTTCACTACCTTGCGGTGCACTCCTGTCCCCCTACGGTGTGCATCTGTCACCTGGCCACAGGTGACCTTGACACTTTCAATTTATTGGACTCTGCCTTGCTGCTGTTTTCACCTGGCGTGCAGTTCCCCTTAGCAGTATGGGTGGCGCTGTCACTTGTACTCGGGGTTGAACCACAGGTGATGGAGTGGCGATTGGGTGTCCTCTCTCGGCAGCCGTGCAGTGGGCGTGGTCTACCCGCTGTGTATGCCGGGAGAGGGTACAAAAGGGGCAGACGCCATTGGTCAGGGGTGGACTTTTTGGTGAGGGTGGACTCACTACCCCGGGGACCTGTACCCGGGGGAACCTACGGTCCTGGAGTCCAAGTTCGAATGCATGGCCCTCCAGGCCATGGGGCCATGTGCGCCTCAGTCCAGGCACCTTTAGTCCTGGGACTGCAACTTCAGCCCTGGGCCCAGCACCTTTAGCTGGAGCCCACTTCGGGGAGCAAGAATCCAGGGTGCCGCCTTGCGAGGGGACCCGCATCTGGAAGAGGAGGCTGGGGGGGGGACCGTTCTGAAGGACTGGTGAGAGATTACTGTGAAGGAAGGGGCCCAGTAACTCTCTGGAGGGATGTCATCCATCCGAAAAGGGATCTAACAATGTAACTATAAAGAGGTTCGGGACACTATAGATTCTGTGGCAAGGGATCTCCCGATCGCATCTATCAAGGGAATCTGATTGACTGTTTGAGCTACATGCCGGCTGCTATTGCCATTGGGTGACTATCCGGGTGAGCTATAACCACTCGGGATCGAGTGGCGAAGAAGCCAGGAGTGTCTGAATCTGATCTGCCTTTCTAACACCTTTCTCTCTTCTCAACTTTGTGGTTATTCGTGCATAAGGAAAATAAACTCTACGTTGGAGTTGCTACTGGTGTGAACCTTGGAGTTACTTGGGGGTATAGAGACTTGTCCTTTACATTCTAGGGGACGAGAACCAACTTTGAGGAGAACCTTGCTGCAAGACCCGTAAGTTACAAGTGTGCTTAACCTCTGCAAACCAGAGGGTACGGGCATGGTGGCATCGTGTGCCTTTTCCTCCTGTGAGTGAGCCAAGGACTGGAGTGAGAGGGTGTGTGTGCTACATATATAACCCCCAATAAAGAAGCACATACATCCATAAATAACTAAAAAGGAACACAGCTCATAGTTCAAGTGCAAGTTAACAAATAAAATTATTTATATTAAAGTGCAAGTGCCAATATAACAAGTGCCCTATAGATGAGCAATGTGCAAAAGATATTAATCAAAAAAGTCCATATGTATTAAGAATCAAATTCTTCTTAAAATGAGTGCCCAAAGAGAGCCAGTCTAAGACCCCTTTCACACTGGGGCGGGCAGGTGCGGTGGCGGTATAGCACAGCGATTTTCAGCGCTGCTATACTGTCGTTCTTACCGCGGTATGCGGTCGCTAGGGGGGTTATTTAACCCCCGCTAGCGGCCGAAAAAGGGTTAATACCGCCCGCAAACCGCGGCTATTGCCGCGGTTTGCGGGCGGTATTACCGCGCTGTCCCATTGATTTCAATGGGAGACCGCGGTAAAGGAGCGGTGAACACACCGCTCCTTTACCGCTGTAAAGAAGCGGCTAGCAGGACTTTTGGAGCGGTCCTGCTAGCGCACCGCTTCAGTGTGAAAGCCTTCGGGCTTTCACATTGAAGACACAGGGCAGGATTTTTTCATGCGGTATAACAGCGCTATTATTAGCGCTAAACCACATGAAAAACGCCCCAGTGTGAAAGGGGCCTTAGGCACACGATACTCCTGTTTGAGCATCTACTTTTTCAGGCGTTTTTAAATTTATTTTTTATGCATTTGCACGTATTTTTGCGCATATGAGTTTGTGCAATTTCACGCATTTTCGTGCAAACTTATTCTCACGTTCTTCTGCAGATTGTAAATAATGCCCATTAGCGCACATTTGTGCATAATTGCGCGTATTTAGGAGTATATAGGAGGCATATAGGAGTAATTAACTGACCAAAAATGCAGATTTTTCTATTTTTTTTTTACTGAAGAATACACGGCGCTTGTTTACGCACCTGTGTGCATAGGCACATTAAAATAAATGGGCTGTATTTTAGCTCAATAAAAAAATAAGCTGTACTGAGCTTTTTCAAGCTGCAGTGTGCAAGAGGTCTAATTGTGAGCCACGCTTGGCAAATATTGTGTTCCACTCCGTGCTTTGTGTCCCCTTCACCGAGTGCAATGAAGGCTCACCTCCAACCAAGACCGTAGCAGGGTCAAGTAGGCATAGAACACAGTACAGTTCCCCTTTAAGGGTGCCTCCAAACTGATCACCGACAGCTCAAAGATGACATGAAAAGACAAGAATGCTTCCAATGGTGCAGTACCTGGGTGTTAATCAGAACAAACCTCGCCAACCCCAGCTTCATTAAATGCACTCACATTTATTAAATAAAAACAAGCATATAAACAGAATCCAGCAGATCTCACGTATGTGTAGATAATCCCAACGCCAGGCTCCACCTCTATGTGTTACGCCACCATCCTCGATCCTCAAGAAAAAGCCACAAAGCCCAGAGAGGATAATTCCTGGATCAACTTTACCTATAAATGTCAGTACCCAGTTATATTATGTACATTTAGGATAGAATCCAGGCTTTTTTTAAAGCAATCTACTGAGCTGGCCAGAACAAGCTCTTAAAGGGGGTCTATTACACATTTTACAACTTCAAACAATAGTGATCAACGAAAACGGCCCTAATGATCACCACCACTGCACTGTCTGAGGAAGTGATTAACCAAAAATAATAATAAAGAAGTTTACCTAAACAGCAGCCACCCTAAATGATGAAATATGTAAATAATATAGTGGTCACAACAAAATAGTAAAGTGAAAACTAAAAGTGGCGCATATATAAATGTGATATTAAAACACAGTTCTATAAATTGATATATGAAAAAAATCAAGTGATTAAATCCTGAGAAAAAACATATATATGATTGAAAAAAATAGTAAAGAATCCCGTGTGTAAAGGTGATTTAAGTGATCCAAAAAGTTCATAAATATAACAAAAAAGTGTCCAAAATAAATCTTCTTCTCTTCCACCGCACCAAAAGTGTTCAAGTGAAACCTCCCCCTTCAGATGCAACACTCACCGCAATAATATGCCTCACACTCTTGTGTTCGGCGTGTAAACAAAACTGCACCTCTCAGGCAGGTGAATCAATTCAGCTCAGTAATCTTCAAATCAGCTCCATATAAATATAGAAACAGAAAGTGCACAATAGTGTAAGGCCTCATGCCCACTGGCGTTTTTACAGCTGCGTTTTTGAGCGTTTTTTACAGCTTAAAAACGCCTGTCCATGTTATTGTAAATATTTTTTTTTTTTTTTTTTGAAAAAAAAAAAAAAAAAAAAAAAAAAAAAACGTCGGAGCTAAAAACGCGACCGCGCGTTAGTGCGCGTTTTTTGCGCGTTAGTGCGCGTTAGTGCGCGTTTTTGCGCGTTTTTTGACGCTCGCGTTTTTTCCTGCCTAGTTCTGACGCTGAGGAACGCACTGGCCCTGGGTTTTTTTTACAGCTTACAAACGCCTATGCTCTTTACAGCTCAAAAACGCCTAGGTGGGCATGAAGCTATAGACTAACATGGACAGGCGTTTTTAAGCTGTAAAAAACGCTCAAAAACGCGGCTGAAAAAACGCCCGTGGGCATGAGGCCTAATATTGCAAAATTCAGTTTATTAAAAATCTCACTCCCTCAAACATTACACTCACATGGAAGCCAATAAAAACAAGCCAATTGCACATCAAACGAAGATCCAACAACGAAAACTTAAATTGCTTCAGCCAGTGAACAATGGTCGCGGCGGACCCGAGATCAGCAGAGAAAACAGTAAGTATACACTCGCTACTTGCCATCCCTGTTCGGACTCGCCCCTTCCAGATGCGGCTTGATGAGATACACGTCACACGGCACACTTCACACTCGTTTGTAGATTCAGTAATTCGCCGTGTAGCCACGCCCTGACATGTTTCGTCACATGGGACTTATTCATGGGATTGGCTACACAGCGATAAGCCCCCTCCCTTTATACGATCTCCTATAATTGGTTGAATCCCACCAATCTTTACTACGCAGGCGCACCACGATCGAAAAACTCGCCAGCAGAAACGAAAGTCTCATGGGCGGAACTCACCCTTCCAATCAGCGGAACGACCTCATTTATTATGTACATATGCCGCATGAAGTGCGGGCAGAAGTAACCTTGCTAGGAAAGAACTCTAAGGGCGGAAATTACGCATTCAGCTGGTAAGCTGATCTGGTGTCCCCGCAACCATAATTCACTGGCTCTCATTAGTCCAAGACACCACAGTGTCACCTACATAGTAAATAAACTAGATAAAGGATCCTACATGCGTCATGTTTAATAAAATTATCATTTAAATCAAACACAATATTATTTCTAAAAAACGTATTCCCATTAACCATTTTTTTATAAAAATATAAAAAAATATAAGATTTTTTTTTTTATATATACAATTAAACAAAGCTCAATGTTTTAGCTTATTTGAAGTATAAATCCACCAAATAGTAAACCTAATTTGGGGGAAAAAAATCAAATTCCACTTTACTGAATGAATGGCACAAATGAAATATATATATATGTATGGCAAGAAATTACCGCATATAATAATACACCCGTGCAAGAATGACCACCCCTTATATCCAAACTGTTAGATATAAATGTCAACACATTAATGGGGAATCATGTTGCACCTCTAAAACCATTTTAAAATATGTATAAAAAAATATAAAAATTATAAAAATTATTATATAGAATACAAATACATATTAAGTATACTGCGTTGGTCAAGGTGTGACTGAATTTGGCCTACTCCACCTATTGGTGGATCGTGAAAATGCACTCCAGTCAATCCCCAGGCCAGCCCCTATAGGACCTTCAATACAAAATTAGCAAATCCTTCCCTCGGATTTAAATGTGTTAATTATCCTACAACTTATTAAAAATTATTTATAAAACAATTTAAATCCACCTCCACATTTAGACCTCTTGGAAAAAGACACTTAAGAAGAAAAATCCACTGGGTTTCACGTTGTGAAAGGTCTCTAACCCTATTGGAGCCCCTCCATGTTGGATATACACAGTCTATGCCACAAAATTGGACCACAGTGGGATCCTGGTTATGTTTCTCCTTAAAGTGCACTGACACACTATGGTGTTTAAAACCATTTTTTATATTCGTTAAATGTTCGGAAATACGAACTCGCAGGAGCCTTTTAGTTCTCCCCACATAGAGTAACCCGCATGGGCACCATAGCAGATAAACCACATGTGAAGAGTTACATGAAATAAATTCATTAATTTCAAAAGGCTTGTTGTCAGTGCTCATAATTTGTCTCTTTCCTCTGTTATGCCTCTTTACTGTTCTACAGCATATGCATTTCATACAGGGAAAGAAACCCTTCAGATCAATTTTTAATGTTTGTTCTGGGGGATCAAGAATTTTCCGTACAATCCGGTCCCCAAAATTCGGAGCTCTTCTATAGATAAATTTAGGTTTTATAGGGAGAACTTGCCCCAAATGCCTGTCTCTACTTAAGATGTGCCAATGCATATTGTAGATCATTTCAATTTCTTTATATTGGACATGAAACCCTGTTAAAAAAGCCCATTGATGTTCATTATCACCCTGATTCTCATTCTTTGTAAAACACTGATCCCTTGGACGTTCTGCCACCTGTTGTATCACATTATTTAAATTATCTTCTGAATATCCCCGTTGTATGAATTTTTCTTTTAATATGGCAACCTGAGTGAAATAGTCCGCATCATCCATACAATTGCGTCGTACTCTTAAGAATTTACCTTTCGGTATGTTCTTAATCCAGGCAGGATGATGCCCACTCCTAATTGACAGATAACTATTGCGATCTGTGGGTTTAAAAAATACTTTTGTTTTTATTCTTCCTTCAGAGTATTCAATAGTTACATCCAAAAAATTCACTGAAACTTTACTAATTTGATACTCTAATTTGATGTTATTGGTATTAACATTTAGAGTGTATAGATATTCATTCAGAGCGTCCTCTGGTCCTTCCCAGATCATCAAGAGATCGTCTATGAATCTTCGGTAGAAAATCAACTGTGGTTTTTGGGTCCTAAAAATATGTCTATCCTCCCACTCCGACATAAATAAATTGGCTAAGCTGGGAGCAAATTTTGCTCCCATCGCCACGCCAACTAATTGAGAAAAGAAAAAGCCATTAAACCAAAAATAATTATGTGACATGCAAAATTCTATAACGTACCCCAAAAATTTCTTTTGTATATATGGGATGTCCTCTCTTTTGCTTAAGGCCCAGTTTAGTGCTAGTGCCGCGTCCTCGTGCTGAATAATAGTGTAGAGTGACGCTACATCCGCTGTCACTAGAAAAACTTCTGAGCCGGGCTTAAACTTAACCTCTTCCAAAGATTGTAACAAATCAGTCGTGTCCCTAAGATATGCTTTAGTAGCTCTTACACTAGGTTGAAGAAACTTGTCAAGGTATTCCCCTAACCTCGCAGTAACCGACCCTATCCCATTAACAATGGGTCGGGCGGGCGGGACAACTGCATTTTTGTGCACCTTTGGTAATGTGTAGATCACTGGGATTCTACACATGGACGGGGCCAAGTATCTCTTCTCTTTGGAGTTTAGGGCATATATTTGATATCCCCATTCCACCAAGGCTTCAAGTTGCATTTTATACGCCTCAGATGGATCAGAACTCAACCTCTTATAAGTTATACGATCACTCAATAACGCAGTCAGTTGATCTTGATAAAATTCTCTATCCATTAATACTACTCCTCCACCTTTATCCGCCGGACGTATAATGATGTTTTTATTCTTTTCTAGAGATTTTATTCCTTCCTTTATGTAGCCTGGATTCACATTTTTCTTCTGAGGAAGTTCTTCAATATCTCTAAGAACCAGCTGTTTGAAGACTTCAATGAAATGATTATTCGAGTTTTGGGGATTAAATATAGACCTATTTTTTAGGCCACTATCCACTTTATCTAAAACCACTTTGCTTTTCATAGAGGATTCCACAGGGTGACTCAAAAAGTACTTTTTCATGTTCATAGTTCTTATAAACTTGTGCGTATCAATATAAATATCAAATTTGTTCATCACTTTTCTTCGTGCGCATTTTAAATCTGTATTCAAAATGTTCAATTCTTTGGGGTTCAACTGGATCTTGCTTAAGTTAAAAATGCCAGTCGTTAGTTGTGCCTCATTCTTTTTTTGGGGTTGTTTCCGCTTTCCTGCCCTGCATCCCCGTACTCTCTTTGGGAGGATGCAGGATCCCTGTAGGCGGGGTTCGGAGGTCCTCCCCTGCCACCTCCTCCCCTGTTGGTTGGATACAGGTTCCTCTTCGGTGTTCCTCCCCTCCCACCCCTCCCCCGAGATCCTAAAAAAGACTGTTGGTAATAACCACCACACTCCTCCTCAGCCAATGGTTGAAACCTATTGTATGTGGGAATGTGTCCAGGCCCTTGTGGATAATCCGGAGGGGGGTATTGGTACCACTGTTCAGGCTCCTGTTGGGGGTAATAAGGAATATTCCTCCCATAGGATTGAGGGGGACGAGGTGATTGGTAATTTGGATTCCCCTGATAATGACGCTGTGGCCCTGGTGAGCCATAGTAGGGTCCATACTGACCTCCTCTCGCAGTATTTGTTCGAATTTGATTATGTGGACCCGGATTAGTAGTCCCTTTATTCCCACTAGTTTTAGGTGGATCCTTTTTGGGAATAGGGACACTAGGTTTGGGTTCCAGATTATTAGTTACAGATTCATCACCAGTGACACTTATACTTTGCCAGGCATAAATATTGTTGGTTTTGAAATCATTGGAATCCCGATTGTACTTTTTTACTTTTCTTTTCTGAGTGTCCCGGTCGACTTTCTCTAACTTCTTTTTCATGTTAATATTAAATTCTTTGATTAGACTTGAGTCCTGTATTGGTTCTAATTTATTTTGTATTTCTTTAATCTTCTCATTCAGTAAACTTAATTTGATTTGTTTCCTTTTTAAAACAAGATCTTGTAACTCCTTGCCTACTCTATTGAAAAAACATAGCCATTCATCCATATACTTTTTATCATTGAGCCCATCTTGAGGGGGAACCTCCCACCTCAAACTTCTAAAAATCAACCCCTCCTTATTGTAGTGCTCAAAAGTGAACACATCCCACCACGCCTTCACCTGTTTTTCAAGCAAGTTATCTAGCGTTTTTAATGCCCCTGTATAGTCCTCATCACACTCAACCATTTCTTGATTGGTGGAGAAGATACCACCAGCAGGGATGAGCCGAACACCCCCCTGTTCGGTTCGCACCAGAACCTGCGAACAGACAAAATGTTTGTGTAAACTTTAGAACCCTATTAAATACAATGGACTCGAACGTTCGAAATCTAAAGTGTTAATTATAAAGGCTAATATGCAAGTTATTGTCCTAAAAAGTGTTTGGGGACCCGGGTCCTGCCCCAGGGGACATGTATCAATGCAAAAAGAAGTTTTAAAAACGGCCGTTTTTTCGGGAGCAGTGATTTTAATAATGCTTAAAATGAAAAAATAAAAGTGAAATATTCCTTTAAATTTCGTACCTGGGGGGTGTGTATGATATGCATGTGAAGTGGCGCATGTTTCCCATGCTTAGAACTGTCCCTGCAAAAAATGTCATTTTTGAAAGAAAAAAATGCATTTAAAACTGACTCGCGGCTATTAATGAATTGTCGGCTCCTGGCAATACATTCAAAAGTCATTGATAAAAAATAAATTAAAAAAAAGCGTGGGGGTTCCCCAGAATTCAATTACCAGGCCCTTCAGGTCTGGAATGGATATTAAGGGGAACCCTGCCGCAAATTTAAAAAAAAATTGACATGGGGTTCCCCCAAATATCCATTCCAGGCCCTTCAGATCTGGCATGGATTTTAAGGGGAACTCCACCCCAAATTTAAAAAAAAATGGCGTGGAGTCCCCCTAAAAATCCATACCAGACCCCTTATCCGAGCACGCAACCTGGCCGGCCGCAGGGGAAAAGGGGGGGATGAGAGAGCGCCCCCCCTCCCTCCTGAACCGTACCAGGCCACATGCCCTCAACATGGGGTGGTTGTGGGGGTCTGTGGGCGGGGGCTTATCGGAATCTGGAAGACCCCTTTAACAAAGGGGACCCCCAGATCCCGGCCCCCCCTATGTGAATTGGTAAGGGATACATTGTACCCCTACCATTTCACGAAGAAAGCGTAAAAAAATGTTTAAAAAAAAGACACAAACACCTTGAAAAAGTCCTTTATTTAAAAAAAAACAAAAAAAAAACCATTCCAGCGGTGAAATCCAGTGTCCCGCGGCGATCCCGATGTCCAGCGCTGTCCTTCATTGGTTGTGCCTGAGCGGACCTGATGGGGAACTCCCTCTCAGTATTTTAAATGTATAGACCCGCCCCTTCTAAAGTTCTCCATCAGGTCCGCTCAGCGGACCAGATGCGGAACATGAGAAGGGGCGGGTCTATACATGTATTACCAAAGTGAGAGCAGTTCCCCATCAGGTCCGCCCCCTCGGTATGTCGGACCCGCCTACGTCATTGGCTTGAGCGGGGAACTTCCTTCACTATGTAAATTTAAATTACACAGTGAAGGAAGTTCCCCGCTCAAGCCAATGACGTAGGCGGGTCCGACATACCGAGGGGGCGGACCTGATGGGGAACTGCTCTCACTTTGGTAATACATGTATAGACCCGCCCCTTCTCATGTTCCGCATCTGGTCCGCTGAGCGGACCTGATGGGGAACTTTAGAAGGGGCGAGTCTATACATTTAAAATACTGAGAGGGAGTTCCCCATCAGGTCCGCTCAGGCACAACCAATGAAGGACAGCGCTGGACATCGGGATCGCCGCGGGACACTGGATTTCACCGCTGGAATGTTTTTTTTTTTTTTTTTTAAATAAAGGACTTTTTCAAGGTGTTTGTGTGTTTTTTTAAACATTTTTTTACGCTTTCTTCGTGAAATGGTAGGGGTACAATGTACCCCTTACCAATTCACATAGGGGGGGGCCGGGATCTGGGGGTCCCCTTTGTTAAAGGGGTCTTCCAGATTCCGATAAGCCCCCCGCCCGCAGACCCCCACAACCACCGGGCAAGGGTTGTGGGGATGAGGCCCTTGTCCCCATCAACATGGGGACATCCTCCCCATGTTGAGGGCATGTGGCTTGGTACGGTTCAGGAGGGAGGGGGGGCCGCTCTCTCGTCCCCCCCTTTTCCCCTGCGGCCGGCCAGGTTGCGTGCTCGGATAAGGGGTCTGGTATGGATTTTTAGGGGGACTCCACGCCATTTTAAAAAAAAAAATTGGGGTGGAGTTCCCCTTAAAATCCATGCCAGATCTGAAGGGCCTGGAATGGATATTTGGGGGAACCCCACGTCAATTTTTTTTTAAATTTGCGGCGGGGTTCCCCTTAATATCCATTCCAGACCTGAAGGGCCTGGTAATTGAATTCTGGGGAACCCCCACGCTTTTTTTTTTTTTTTTATCAATGACTTTTGTATGTATTGCCGGGAGCCGACAATTCATTAATAGCCGCGAGTCAGTTTTAAATGCATTTTTTTCTTTCAAAAATGACATTTTTTGCAGGGACAGTTCTAAGCACGGGAAACATGCGCCACTTTACATGCATATCATACACACCCCCCAGGTATGAAATTTAAAGAAATATTTCACTTTTATTTTTTCATTTTAAGCATTATTAAAATCACTGCTCCCGAAAAAACGGCCGTTTTTAAAACTTATTTTTGCATTGATACATGTCCCCTGGGGCAGGACCCAGGTCCCCAAACACTTTTTAGGACAATAACTTGCATATAAGCCTTTATAATTAGCACTTTAGATTTCTCCCATAGATTTTTCGAATTTGCCGCGAACACCCCAATTTGTTCGCTGTTCGGCGAACGGGCGAACAGGCAATGTTCGAGTCGAACATGAGTTCGACTCGAACTCGAAGCTCATCCCTAACCATCAGCATTAATCTGTCTACTCAACAGAAAGTTAATGGCTTCCATAGCTGCAAGTGGTTATATAGAAAAACTGCAAACAATAGTGATCAACAAAAACCGCCCTAATGATCACCACCACTGCGCTGTCTGAGGAAGTGATTAACCAAAAATAATAATAAAGAAGTTTACCTAAACAGCAGCCACCCTAAATGATGAAATATGTAAATAATATAGTGGTCACAACAAAATAGTAAAGTGAAAACTAAAAGTGGCGCATATATATAAATGTGATATTAAAACACAGTCCTATAAATTGATATATGAAAAAAATCAAGTGATTAAATCCTGAGAAAAAACATATATATGATTGAAAAAAATAGTAAAGAATCCCGTGTGTAAAGGTGATTTAAGTGATCCAAAAAGTTCATAAATATAACAAAAAAGTGTCCAAAATAAATCTTCTTCTCTTCCACCGCACCAAAAGTGTTCAAGTGAAACCTCCCCCTTCAGATGCAACACTCACCGCAATAATATGCCTCACACTCTCGTGTTCGGCGTGTAAACAAAACTGCACCTCTCAGGCAGGTGAATCAATTCAGCTCAGTGATCTTCAAATCAGCTCCATATAAATATAGAAACAGAAAGTGCACAATAGTGTAATATTGCAAAATTCAGTTTATTAAAAATCTCACTCCCTCAAACATTACACTCACATGGAAGCCAATAAAAACAAGCCAATTGCACATCAAACGAAGATCCAACAACGAAAACTTAAATTGCTTCAGCCAGTGAACAATGGTCGCGGCGGACCCGAGATCAGCAGAGAAAACGGTAAGTATACACTCGCTACTTGCCCTCCCTGTTCGGACTCGCCCCTTCCAGATGCAGCTTGATGAGATACACGTCACACGGCACACTTCACACTCGTTTGTAGATTCAGTAATTCGCCGTGTAGCCACGCCCCGACATGTTTCGTCACATGGGACTTATTCATGGGATTGGCTACACAGCGATAAGCCCCCTCCCTTTTTGTTTTGACCACTATATTATTTACATTTTACAACTTACTGTGAAGAAACCTTTCCGTATTTGGAGATGACATCTCTTTTCCTCCAGACTTAAAGAGTGCACCCTTGTCCTCTGTGATGACCTTAAGGTGAATAACTCAACATGAAGGTCACTATATGAATGCCTTATATATTTGTACATGTTGATCATATTCCTCTTAATCTCCTCTTCTCAAGAGAGAATAAATTCAGTTCCTCTAAACTTTCCACATTCCGCACTTTCTCCAGTTCGTTGATATCCTTCATGAGAACTGGTGCCCAAAACGGAACTGCATATTCCAGATGAGGTCTTACTAATGATTTGTACAGGGGCAAAATCATATCTCTCTCTCTGGAGTCCATACCTCTCTTAAAACAAGAAAGAACTTTGCTCGCTTTGGAAATAGCAGCTTGGCATTACATGCTATTATAAAGCTTATGATCTACCAAAACCCCCAGATCCTTCTCCACTATGGATCCTCCTACTCTAGTATGTATGATGCATGCTTATTCTTAGCCCCCAAGTGCATAACTTTACATTTATCAACATTAAAGTGGATGTAAACTCTCACATATACCCAGTGAAGTGAACAGCCTCAGATGATACACAAAGATGAAATAAATCTCTCTACCTAAGTTTTACATGCATATCTGCTGTCTTCAGCTTGCTATATTCTTTAGAAAGTGCACATCGTGTTAGAGATTTTCTCTTTTCTGTTCAGCACTCGGTGTGGATTCTTGGCATACACTGTGTGACAGCTGATTGGAGGAAATGCGCACACCCTGTCTCCACACAGGCAGAGGAAGGAAGGAATGTGCAGAGCTGTGCTTTGAATAGATCAGCGCTCTACTATTCTATTTATAGCACCCACACCAACACAAATTTCAGGCTGGTTTTATCCCAGTTCTCTGAGAACTTTTCAGAAGTTATTATACTGATAACAGAAGAAGGGGGCAGCAGAAAGACACAGGACTTAGGGCTTTGGAGAGAGATAAGAAAACACTGCAGATATATGTACCTAGGTCAAATTTCGTGAATCGGGTTTACATGCACTTTAAACCTCATTTACCCAATAGTTGCCCAATTAAACAGTGCATTGGGGTCGGCTTGTAAATTGGAGACATCCTGTAAGGACGTTATTCCACTGCATAGCTTGTTGTCACCTGCAAAAACTGAAATGGTACTTTTAATCCCAGACCCAATATAATTTATAAAGATATTAAAGATATTACTTGCCCGGAATGAAGAAGGGACATTACACCCAAGACAAGTTCTTACCTATTCTACACCTTAACAAATGTGATCTATTTTAAAGAGGAAGTAAACCCACTCTAAAAATTTAAATAAAAAAAAACACCCTGCAAGGCAAAGGCATAATGAGCTAGTATGCATAGCATACTAGCTCATTATGTAGCACTTACCTGAGATCGAAGCCCCTGCAGCGGTCCTGGGTGACCTCCTCTGTCGGCACCATGATACCCGGAGTGACTTCTGGGTATTGCTGCTCCGGCGCTGTGACTGTCCGGAGCAGCGATGACGTCACTCCCGCACATGATCGCCGTTAGAAGCGGCACGCTCAGTGCACCTGCGCCCGATGTCTACGGCACATGCGCCATAGACATCAGTGCCGGTATTTTCTGCAAATATCTCCTAAACCTTTTAGGTTTGGGAGATATTTGTTGCACCTACAGGTAATGCCGCGTACACACGACCGTTTTTCATGGCGTGAAAAATTGCATTTTTTAAATTGGTCTTTAAAAACGATCGTGTGTAGGCTCCAGAGCATTTTTAACGACGTGAAAAATGGCCTAAAAAAAATTAGAACCTGCTCTATTTTTTCACGTCGTTATTTTTAACATCGTGAAAAACGGTAGTGTGTATGCTTTTACGAGGGGAAAAAAATGCGCATGCTCAGAATCAAGTATGAGACGGGATCGCTCCTTCTGGTAAAACTAACGTTCGTAATGGAGATAGCACATTCGTCCCGCTGTAACGGACTTAAAAGCATGAGGCTGAAAAGCGTGAATCGGCTCTTACCAAACTTTAATAACACGAGGATCAGCAAAAGCGCCCCAAAGGGTGGCGCCATCCGAATAGAACTTCCCCTTTATAGTGCCGTCTTACGTGTTGTACGTCACCGTGCTTTGCTCAAGCATTTTTTTTCACGATAGTGTGTAGGCAAGGCAGGCTTGAGAGGAAACACGAAAATTCACGTTGAGAAAAACGTCGTTTTTTTCAATGACATTAAAAACGGCCGTGTGTACGCGGCATTAATCTAGGCTTATCCTGTAGGTTAAAGTGGTTGTAATGGGTTTACAACCACTTTAAAGACTCTAAGGGCCCATTCAGATCTATATAGTGTGGTTTTACCATTCTAACTCATTGCAGGGTGCATTGCAGTGCAGGTTATTTTAAACAGCACCCCAACACACTAATTCAGTAGTGGGCAAAATAGTGTGGGTTGTGGTGTGTTGCATAAAAACTTTATATATTATAGCTTGCCCATCACTAGATATGGTGGTTGCAATTGATTTTTTTTTTCAGGCTTTTTTTCATTTATTTTAACCTAATGATCAGCCAATAACACACGTCCTCATCTATAGAGGAGCAACATAGCCACCCTTGGACAGCAGCATTGTCAATCAGGGGAGAGGGTGGTGTTGAATGGACTAGTAGATTTAGATGAACTTAAAGTGGTTGTAAAGGCAGAATGTTTTTTATCTTAATGCATTCTATGAAACGCTGTATCCTGGCCTAGGCCAACAAGGCCCAGGCCTAGGGCAGCACGGAAAGAGTCCCCGCCGGCTTGCGCTACACTGTTAGAGTAGCGCCGGTCTTATGGGGCAGACTGGGGTGAGAGGCAAATTAGTCTAGCGCCCCCATAAATAAGCCGCACTGCTTCCGGTATGCGGGCAGCCGGCATTCCGCAACTGTGGGGGGGGGGGCGCTGATTCTAATTTTGACTGTTCTATCATCCTGGACCACAAACCTTCCTCACTGTGCTATATATTTTCTGCTGCACCATTGGCATGTTTATATCTTCTTAGTCCTCTCCATAAACTTATCAGAAATTTGTGCTTAAAGTAGAACTATAGGCAACACTTTTTTTTTTTCATTTTGGATAGAGTAAGGGAGGGTTATAGTCCATGTCAGTTTATTTTTTACTATCCCTGTCTCATTGCAGAGATTTCCCTTCACTTCCTGCCCCTATAGGCAAACAGGAAGTGAGAGGAAATCTATGCAAATTAAGGGAATCCATTGCCTGCCCCCCCCCAGGCCCTCAGAACTAGTGTCCCCACTCTAAAATTTCAGGGTGGGTCTTGAACAGAAAGGGGTGTGGCCTTGACAGGCAGGGTGGGTCATATTTAAATTAGGGGGTGCACGAGTTTAGTCAGGCCTAGGATAGCACAAAACCTAAATACACTACTGATTCTATGCATTAAGATAAAAAAAAAACTTCTGTGTGCAGCTGAATACATTCTATGCATTAAGATGAAATACTTACAGGAGGTCCATCTCTGTCCAGCGATGTGCACGACTGCCTCGGCAATCCAGGACTCTCCCTCCTGATTGGAACCATTGGCTTCCACTGCTGTCAATCAAAGTCAGTTAGCCTATCAGGGGACAGAGGGGGCAGGGCCGAACCACAGCTTCGTGTCTGAATGGACACACAGAGCTGCGGCTTGGGGACAGGAGGGGGGAGCCAGAAGCACCGAAGAGAGAACCAAGAAGAGGAGGATCAGGGCTGCTCTGTGCAAATCCATTTCACAGAGCAGGTAAGTATAACAGGTTTGTTATTTTTAAAGAAAAAAAATGAGCCTTTACCATCACTTTAAATAGGTTGTAAGGGCTATTTTTGTTTTTATTTAAAATAATAAGCATGTTATACCTACTTGCTCTGTTCAATGGTATTGCACAAAGCGCTCCCTTACCATGTCTTCTGGAGTCTCTCGTCTGTATCCTCTGCTCCTCCTCTCCTGTGTGCAGGGGAGGGCTGGTAGCCTTAGGCCTGGGGGGCAAGTCCAGTCAAGTGGCCCACTGAACCACCGAATCAGCTCACCATCCATGGCCCACTTGGTTTTTCAATGCAGCCTCACCAGTGCTTATCAGTGCAGCCAACTCCAGTGCCCATCAATGAAGCCTGATCACTGGGGCAGGTTACATGGGGTGTATGGTGGGGGAGATGGGGGGTCAGCTAGGGGTGTCAGGGTCTCTCACCTCAGCGATCTCAGCTCAGCAGGTCCTTGCACGCCACGGTCTCCTGGGGGGTAACGCTCCTGATCCTGGGGTCAAGCTGCAGCCAGCGCCCAGCCCTGCAGCCCTGCGTCCCGACTCCCTGGCACGCCCTGCCTCTGTCTGCTTACAAGAATCCGGTCCCAGGGAGTTGTAGTTTCCTCTGTGCTGCTGTGTTTTCCACCCACTGGAAGCTTGAGCGTGGACTACAACTCCCGGAATGCAGCAGCTAGTGGTCGGCCGCCATGGCCGTGCCCCCGGCCCGACTCCCTAGACCAGAATAAAAAAGAAAATGGTAGTGGGCAGCGGCTGCCGGCCATTTTGTACATAAGTTAGGGCGGCCTGGGAGGCAATTGCCACCCTGCCCCCTGGCCCAGCCCTCCCCTGCCTGTGTGCCTCCAAAGCAATCCGTGTGCTATGTAGGCACATGTGCGGTTGCACTGCTGAGCCAAGCTTTGTGCTTCCATAGACACACGCAGCATTGCCCAGCTCCGCCCCGCTCCCTCCTAACAAGATTTGAATAAGAGCAGAAGTAAGCCAATTGCTTCCGCTATCAGTGAGGCATGTGAGAGCATGGAGAGAGGTGAGAAAAACTGCAGTTGGGGCAGTGATGGATTGAGAGAAGCCTTAGATTAGTGTTTGGGGTAGGGGGTTGGGCACAACAAGTGATAAAATGTTTTTTACCTTAATGCAGGTAATGCATTAAGGTAAAAAAATGCTTTAACTTTACAAACACTTTACTATAAGTGACTAACAAATAAGACCCAACTCCGGCTAACAATTAGTAAGCAGTTTTTGGGATACATAACTTAATAAAAGCTGATAATTGTAAGCACCCCTGTCATTGTTAAATGGCTTGTCTCAACCTTCTAAATTACACTTTGGCTGAACAGCTTTGGCTGGTTAAAGCGGAGCTCCACCCAGAAATGGAACTTCTGCTGATGCTATTCCTCCCCCCCCTTCCGGTGTCACATTTGGCACTTTTCAGGGGGAGGGGGGAGCAGATACCTGTCTAATCCAGGTATTTGCTCCCACATCTGGCAAAAAAGCACTGCAGAATCCATGGCGAACTACGCCATGTCCGGCCCCTCCGTCACCCCCGCTGTCTTTTGGGAGACACATGGGTCCCAGAAGACAGCAGGGACCATTCAGAATGCACAGCGCGACTATTTTGTAGCTGCTGACTTTTACTTTTTTTTTGCAGGCGGAATTCTGCTTTTAGGAAGTTCAAAGACAGACTTACTGACTTTGTTACTGAGTGGACTCAGAAAAACAAAGACGGCTGTGTTAATGCTATTTTTAGACGGTATCATATACAGTACCGTGCAAAAGTTTTAGTCAGGTGTAAAAAAATGCTGCTTTGTCCGAACCTGCCGTGCTTCGCGTCTTTTGTGAATAAGGTAGGGGAGGGGGGAGTGCTTCGGAGGGGAAGTGCTGCGATATTAAGGAAGGGACAGTGTAATATCGCTGGAGGGATCTGTGATGGGGGACTCTGTGATTGGGGGGGATCTGTGATGGGGCTTTATAATTGGGGGATCTGTGATGGGGGGGCTTTGTAATGGGGGAGTCTGTGGTGGGAGGGATCTGTGATGGGGGCTCTGTGATGGGGAGCTTTGTGATTAGGGGGCTCTTTGATGGAGAGGAGTCTGATGGGGGATCTGTGATGGAGAGGAGTCTGTGATGGAGGGGGGGGGGTCATTGATGGGGAGAGTCTGTCATGGAGAGAAATCTGTGAAGGGGGGATCTGTGATGGAGAGGAGTCTGTGATGGAGAGGAGTCTGTGATAGAGAGGAGTCTGTGATGGGGGGATCTGTGATGGGGGAGAAGTCTGTGATGGAGAGAAGTCTGTGATGGAGAGGAGTCTGTGATGGAGAGGAGTCTGTGATGGAGAGATGTGTTTGAGAGGAGTCTGTGATGGAGAGGAGTCTGTGATGGAGAGATCTGTGATGGAGAGGAGTCTGTGATGGAGAGGAGTCTGTGATGGAGAGGAGTCTGTGATGGAGAGGAGTCTGTGATGGAGAGGAGTCTGTGATGGAGAGGTCTGTGATGGAGAGGAGTCTGATGGAGGGATCAGTGATGGAGAGGAGTCTATGATGGGGGGCTCTGCGATGGAGAGGAGTCTGTGATGGAGAGGAGTCTGTGATGGGGGGGGGGGGGGGAATTTGTTTATATTTTTTTCAAACTATAGTCCGGCCCCCCCCAACAGTCTGGGTGACCGTGAACTGGCCCCCTATTTAAATAGTTTGAGGACCCCTGCTATAGAAGATGATCAGAGACTGCAGAGATTCTACAGTAGACAGTAAGAGACTACAGACATAGTACAGGAGATGGTCAGAGACTGCAGACATAGTACATGAGATGATCAGAGACTGCAGACATAGTACAGGAGATGGTCAGAGACTGCAGACATACTACAGGAGATGGTCAGAGACTGCAGACACACTACAGGAGATGGTCAGAGACTGCAGACATAGTACAGGAGATGGTCAAAGACTGCAGATATAGTCCAGACATGGGAGTAAGTCACACATGTGCAAGTCACAAGCAAGTCTCAAGTCTTAACCTTCAAGTCTCAAGCAAGTCCCAAGTTACTGTGACGAAAAGCAAGCAAGTCAAGTCGAGTCCTTGCTAGAAGTCAAGCAAGTCAAGTCAAGTCATTTATTTTGGTCAAGTCACAAATCAAGTCAAAATACTGATCTACCCCATACTGTATAAAAATAATAGGAGGGATAACAATAAATAATATTGGTTATGTGCCCATGCCTCACTGTGCCTCACTGTGCCCATGCCTCACTGTGCCCATGCCTCACTGTGCCCATGCCTCACTGTGCCCATGCTTCACCGTGTCCATGCTTCACTGTGCCCATGTTTCACTGTGCCCATGCCTCACTGTGTCCATGCTTCACTGTGCCCATGCTTCACTGTGCCCATGCTTCACTGTGTCCATGCTTCACTGTGTCCATGCTTCACTGTGTCCATGCTTCACTGTGCCTGTGTCTCACTGTGCCCGTGCCTCACTGTGCCCGTGTCTCACTGTGCCTGTGCTTCACTGTGCCCAATGCCTCACTGTGCCCATGTCTCACTGTGTCCATGTCTCACTGTGCCCGTGTCTCAATGTGCCCATGCTTCACTGTGCCCAATGCCTCACTGTGCCCGTGTCTCACTGTGCCCGTGTCTCACTGTGCCCATGTCTCACTGTGCCCATGTCTCACTGTAACCATGCTTCACTTTGCCCATCAGCCGTGTACCTGATCGGCCATTCCAGTATTCAAAAGCCGCGCCTCCTCCTCGTCTGTGATAGGCGGAACACTCAATTTCCCAGCATTCAGTGTTCCGCCTATCACGGACATCCACTCATCCTCATAACACAGATGAGGATAAGAGGATGTCCGTGATAGGCTGAACACTGCCTGCTGTGAAATTGAGTGTTCCGCCAATCACAGACGAGGAGGCGCGGCTTTTGAACACTGCAATGGCCGCCATCTGTTTGCATGACACGCTGATCAGGTAGGCAGACGGCGGCTTGCGGTTAGTGTTAGTGGTGCCAAGTCATTGCAAGTCATATAGCCCAAGTCAAAGTCAAGTCGAAAGTCATTAGTGACAAGTCAAAGTCAAGTCGAGTCATTTATTGAATTCTGTCAAGCAAGTCGCAAGTCCTTAAACAGGTGACTCAAGTCTGACTTAAGTCAAGTCATGTGACTCAAGTCCCCCACCTCTGAGATATACTACAGGAGATGTTCAGAGACTGCAGACATAGTAACATAGTACAGGAGATGGTCAGAGACTGCAGACATACTACAGGAGATGGTCAGAGACTGCAGACACACTACAGGAGATGGTCAGAGACTGCAGACATAGTACAGGAGATGGTCAAAGACTGCAGATATACTACAGGAGATGTTCAGAGACTGCAGACATAATAACATAGTACAGGAGACGTTCAGAGACTGCAGACACACTACAGGAAATGGTCAGAGACTGCAGACATACTATAGGCAGGGCGTTTTTTCTCAGAGAATAAGTGCAGGACCTTAACCAGACCACCACCGCCTAACAGTGGGAGAGTCTTAATGGGGCATTGTTAAAAACTAGTGGTGCATTCTGCACAGAGTGCAGCGTTCAGGAGTACAGTACATACAAAGTTCATGAGTGTACTCCATACAGAGTGCAAAGATCAGGAGTACCCTAAGTACAGAGTGTAAAGTTTAGGAGAGTGCTAAGTACAGAGTTCAGAGTGCACTTCCTACAGAGTGAAGAGCAAAAGAGTGCACTGCAAACAGAGTTCAGGAGTGCACTGCGTACACCGTGCAGACTTCAGAGGTGAAAGATTAGGCGTGAGCTATACACAAAGAGAAAAGATTAAGATTCTACTACGTACAGAGTGCAAAGTTCAGGAGAGCGCTAGGTACAGAGTGCAGGGTTCAGGAGTGCACTATATACAGAGTGAGGAGCTCAAGAGTGCACAGAGTTCAGGAGTGCGCTACGCAGAGTGAGCAGAGTTCAGAAGTGCGCTACGCAGAGTGAGCAGAGTTCAGAAGTGCACGTACAGATTGCAGGGCTCAAGAATGCATGTCTCACAGGACAGTTTACAACCCCCCTTCCAGTAAGAGCTCTTCTCTCACCCCCAAATCCTCTCTTCCCCACCTATAAAGTATCAGAGAGAGGGGCTGCTACAGAAGAGCAGCTACAATTTACAGTAGGAGTACAATGTTAGGTGGGGAAAGGGCAGGGCCGGCCCTACCATGGGACCCGATGGTACCATTGTACCAGGCGGCACTTTCAGGGGGCGGCAAATTGCCGCCCGCCCGCCATCCCGTTCTGCCAGCTCTGCTTCCCGCTCCACTTCCCGCTCCACTGTGAGGCTAATTGCCACCCGCCCGCTCCTCCCGTTCCACTCCCCACTCCACTATGAGGCAAATTGCCGCCCGCCCGCCATCCCGTTCTGCCAGCTCCGCTTCCCGCTTCACTATGAGGTAAATTGCCGCCTGCCAGCCAGCCCTTTCTGCCCGCTCCGCTCCCGGCTTTACCTGTTCTGCCCGCACGCGCCAGGCCCAGGTGAATGGAGCGGGCGGGACACTCGGCAGGTGATCGGGCTTGCTGGCCAATCAGCGGGCGGGGGAGCAGAGAGATGACATCATCTCTCACTGCCCGCCCTGCATCACTGTTCCGCCTCCACTGTGCAGGCAGCAGAGAGATTATATTATCTCTCTGCTGCCTGCCTTTACTCTGGGACACAGCAAGTGGCAATCCGCTACATGTGGCAGGTGACATCATGGCAAGTGACAATCTGCAATGTGTGGCAGGTGACAATCCGCAATGTGTGGCAGGTGACGTGGCAAGTGACAATCCGCTACGTGTGGCAAGTGACAATCCGCTACATGTGGCAGGTGACGTGGCAAGTGACAATTTGCAACGTGTGGCAGGTGACGTTGTGGCAAGTGGCAATTTGCAATGTGTGGCGTCTTTGCAAGTGACAATCCGCTATGTATGGCAGGTGACGTGGCACGTGCCAATCTGCAACGTGTGGCAGGTGACGTTGTGGCAAGTGACAATTCGCAATGTGTGGCATCTTTGCAAGTAAATTACATGAAGAGACAGAAGGATTTGAGGCAGCCGACATCCACAGAAGATCTGTGGTTAGTTCTCTGATGGTATAGCATCATGCAAAATACATACTATATGTCATTTTTGATTTTGGTCATTGTGAAGCCAGGTACACACTACGTTTTTCTTCGTGAATCGTGCAACCCCGCGGGTTGAGCCACTATACTAACCATGCAAGGCTCCCCCGCTGAGCTGTTGTGTTCTGACGGCCGGAATTTTTTGTACCGGCAAATGTCTCCTGACATTTTGCCCGTGTGTAAGGGGCTTTAGTCTTTAGGTTCCAGTTTCTTTTGCAAAACAAACATTTGACTAGATCATTATCTGAAAAGACAATAGTTCTTATAAGCTACAAGTTTCCATAGAGTTTTAACAAATGTTAAAAGAGCTTCTTATCTGTTGTTTCCTTTCCCATTTACCGTATAGCATATGACTCTCATTTACAGTAAAAACCACTCCCTAATAACCGGTCTTACTGCTTTTAAAGAGAACCTGTGCTTTGTCGGTACTTGGTGGAGTCACAGGTTAGCTACCCTGCAGGCAATATAAAGTGTCTGAACTTTCCATTTAGAAAGTGAAAATTTGCTCAGGAATCTTGGCGGGCTCTGTAAGTGGGGCAATGAGGGGAAGGTAGGTTTTTCCAGTCATTATGTGACAGTGTTTGGTCCTGGATTTTGCCATGTCAGGCATCAAACATTTAACTGTGGGGAGATAAGGGAGTGTAACATGTTCTGATCACTAGCCCAATCACTAAAATCTAATATCAGCTTTAACGTGTAACTGTAATTTTAAATCAGAATTAAAATATGCTATACTTTGTATTTATTGGGCCTCCAAGTGGTTTATGATGTGTAGCGGGGTGGTAAATTTAGGGGAAGTGTTGGGGTGGTAGTTATACCCAAACACCCTAATTGTTAGAGTTCTTGCAACCATTTTTGTCTACAGGGAGAGTATTGGTGTGCAGTTCCCTGTGGCCTTCAGGTGGCGCTGCCATAGTGGGCCAGGGTCGAACCGCTAATCCAGTGCTGTCCCTTGTGTGTCCCCTCTCGGCAGCCGTACGGTGGGTGTGGCAGGCCTGCTGTGCATGCTGGGGGAGGATATAAAAGGGGCAGACGCTGCCTGTTCAGGTTTCGTTGTCGGGGGTCCTACCCCAGGGTGTGTGTTCCTGTCCATCCTGGGCACCTTTGGCCCAGGGGCGGAGGTCTGTGGATCAGTCCCAGCCACTTTTAGTTCTGAGGCTGCAACAAAGGCCTGGGCCCAGCATCTTCGGCTGGAGCCCACCAAGGATCGAGGAGTCTCAGGGTGCCGCCTTGCGAGGGGACCCGTATCCTAGATGAGGAGGCCAGGGGAGGAACCGTTCCGAAGGACTGGTGCGGAAGTCACGGTGAAGGAAGGGTCCCGGTAACTCTCTGGAGGGATGTCTTCTCCTTAATAGAGGCCAAGTTCACCAGGTCTGTGGCAGAGGCCAAGTTCACCAGGTCTGTGGCAGAGACCAAGTTCATCAGGTCTGTGGCAGAGACCAAGTTCATCAGGTCTGTGGCAGAGACCAAGTTCACCAGGTCTGTGGCAGAGACCAAGTTCACCAGGTCTGTGGCAGAGGCCAAGTTCACCAGGTCTGTGGCAGAGACCAAGTTCATCAGGTCTGTGGCAGAGACCAAGTTCACCAGGTCTGTGGCAGAGGCCAAGTTCACCAGGTCTGTGGCAGAGACCAAGTTCATCAGGTCTGTGGCAGAGACCAAGTTCATCAGGTCTGTGGCAGAGACCAAGTTCATCAGGTCTGTGGCAGACATCATAAGATCCTCCCTAAGCTCAAAAAACAGTATTATTTAACCATTTCAGCCATTTTGTGAGACCAGAGTGAGTATCAGCAGCTGAGAGAGCAGCAGTGTACTTGTATTTAGCGTGTCACTTGCCACATCATCTGCCACAAGCTGTGGATTGTCCACTTGCCACGTCACCTGATACGTCACCTGGCCACGTCACCTGCCACACGTTGTGAATTGTCCACTTGCCACGTCACCTGCCACGTCACCTGGCCACAAGTTGTGGATTGTCCACTTGCCACGTCACCTGGCCACGTCACCTGCCACAAGTTATGGATTGTCCACTTGCCACGTCACCTGCCACGTCACCTGCCATGTCACCTGGCCACATCACCTGGCCACGTCACCTGCCACAATTTGTGGATTGTGCACCTGCCACGTCACCTGGACACGTCACCTGCCACGTCACCTGCCACATCTTGTGGATTGTCCACTTGCCACGTCACCTGTCACGTCACCTGGCCACGTCACCTGCCACAATTAGTGGATTGTCCACCTGCCACGTCACCTGCCACGTCACCTGCCACAAGTTGTGGATTGTCCACCTGCCACATCACCTGGCCACGTCACCTGCCATAATTTGTGGATTGTCCACCTGCCACGTCACCTGCCACGTCACCTGGCCATGTCACCTGGCCACATCACCTTGCCACGTCACCTGCCACAAGTTGTGGATTGTCCACCTGCCACGTCACCTGCCATGTCACCTGCCACAATTTGTGGATTGTCTACCATCCACGTCACCTGGCCACATCACCTGCCACAAGTTGTGGATTGTCCACTTGTCACGTCACCTGCCACATCACCTGGCCATGTCACCTGCCACAATTTGTGGATTGTCCACCTGCCACGTCACCTGGCCACGTCAGCTGCCACAAGTTGTGGATTGTCCACTTGCCACGTCACCTGCCACGTCACCTGGCCACGTCACCTGCCACAATTTGTGGATTGTCCACCTGCCACGTCACCTGGCCACGTCACCTGCCACAAGTTGTGGATTGTCCACTTGTCACGTCACCTGCCACATCACCTGGCCATGTCACCTGCCACAATTTGTGGATTGTCCACCTGCCACGTCACCTGGCCACGTCAGCTGCCACAAGTTGTGGATTGTCCACTTGCCACGTCACCTGCCACGTCACCTGGCCACGTCACCTGGCCACGTCACCTGCCACAAGTTGTGGATTGTCCACTTGCCACGTTACCTGTCACAAGTTGTGGATTGTCCACTTGCCACGTCACCTGCCACAATTTGTGGATTTCCACCTGCCACGTTACCTGGCAACATCACCTGCCACAAGTTGTGGATTGTCCACTTGCCACGTTACCTGTCACAAGTTGTGGATTGCCCACTTGCCACGTCACCTGCCACAAGTTGTGGATTGTCTACAGTGCAATGCAAGCAATTTCAGTTTTTTTATATTTTTTTAATGGTTTTTCATTATTTGCCATCATTTTTGAGATTTCTAATGTAAAAAAATAGGTCACCTTTAAAAACGCTTATAAACTAAAACGCGGCAAAATGCCTGTACCGCGTTTAGCCGCGTTCAGCAGCGTTTAGCGGCGTTTTGCGTCTGAAACGTGGAAAACTTTTGCGTCTGAACCCATTTTTTTGCTTCTGGAAAAACAAGGTTAAACGCAACTGCCTAAAAACGGCAATAAACGAGACTGTGTGCATGGACACATAGGGGCTGATTTACGAAACGTTTGCGCCATTAGTATCGGCGCATCTGCGCGCGCAATGGCTGCTTTGGAATTTACAAAACATTAGCGCCGGTAGCGCAGCCCTATTTCCCATTTACTATAGTGTTCTTGGCGGACGGGAGGAGGCGCTCAGTGCGCCACTATGGACCAGGCGCACGGCATCTTAAAATCTAAATATAAAGAAGCTGGAAGTGAGAATATAATGGGGGTGATGTGGGGTGATGTGAGGAAGTGTAGTGACACCTGCCCAAGTAACAAACATGCCCAAAATAGAGTGAGAAAGTAACGTTTTCAGAACCAGCACGCTGCGCCGGCAATTACGATTAGAACTGCAGGAGGTTTTTTTGAGCTCAGCGCGGGAATTTTACTTGTTCAAACGTGCCGGGACACTGCGCCGGCAAAATCTTAGTAAATGTCAAGTCACATAACTCAATTTGCATAAGTTGAACAGGCGCAGCTCTAAACTTCCCAGTGCGCCAGCAAAATGACATTTCTAAAGGGAAAAAAAAGGCATTTAAAAGCACCCGCGGCTATAATGAATTGTCGGCTCCCGGCAATATAGAGAAAAGTCATTGAAAGTCATTGATCAAAACAAAAAAAAAAGGGTGGGGGTCCCCCAAATTCCATTACCAGGCCCTTCAGGTCTGGAATGGATATTAAGAGGAACCCTGCCGCAAATAAAATAAAAAAATGCGTGCGGTTCCCCCAAATATCCATACCAGGCCCTTCAGATCTGGAATGGATTTTAAGGGGAACTCCACCCCAAATTTAAAAAAAAATGTTGTGGAGTCCCCCCAAAAATCCACAACAGACCCTTTATTCGAGCACGCAACCTGGCAGGCCGCAGGAAAAGAGGGGGGGACGAGAGAGCGCCCCCCTCCCTCCTGAACCATACCAGGCCACATGCCCTCAACATGGGGAGGATGTCCCCATGTTGATGGGGACAAGGGCCTCATCCCCACAACCCTTGCCCAGTGGTTGTGGGGGTCTGCGGGCAGGAGGCTTATCGGAATCTGGAAAATCCCTTTAACAAAGGGGACCCCCAGATCCTGCCCCCCCTGTGTGAAATGGTAATGGGGTACAAATGTACCCCTACCATTTCACAAAGAAAGTGTCAAAAATGTAAAAAATGACAATAGACGGTTTTTGAAAATTCCTTTATTAATGTCTTCTCTTTTCTTCCATCTTCTTCTTCCTTCTTCTTCTTCTATCTTCTTCCATCTTCTTCTTCCAGCGTCTTCTTTTCTCCATTCGGGTTTCTTCCTCCATCTTGTTCTTCCTCTTCCTCTTCATCTTCATCTTCCTTTTTCCTTCGGTGTTCTCGTCCGCATCTTGCTCCGGCTTCTTGTTTCCCATCTTCTTTCTTCGGCCGCTCCGTTTGAATTGGTGGTTCCCGCTTTGTGACGCTTCAGTTCTTCAGTTCCCCTCTTGGTCCGCTGCCACCCGGTGACCCAGCCCCCCTCTGACACTACAGGGAAAGTCCCCGTGAAATCCATGTGTGTCAGAGGGGGGCGGGGTCACCGGGTGGCAGCGGACCAAGAGGAGAACTGAAGAACTGAAGCGTCACACAGCGGGAACCTCCAATTCAAATGGAGCAGCCGAAGAAAGAAGAAGGGAAGAAGAAGCCGGAGCAAGATGCGGACGAGAACACCGAAAGAAGAAGGAAGATGAAGATGAAGATGAAGAGGAAGATGAAGAACAAGATGGAGGAAGAAACCCGAATGGAGAACAGAAGAGGATGGAAGAAGAAGGTGGAAGAAGAAGATGGAAGAAGATGGAAGAAGAAGATGGAAGAAAAGAGAAGATATTAATAAAGGAATTGTCAAAAACCGGCTATTGTCATTTTTTAAATTTTTTATACTTTCTTTGTGAAATGGTAGGGGTACATTTGTACCCCATTACCATTTCACACAGGGGGGGCTGGGATCTGGGGGTCCCCTTTGTTAAAGGGGGCTTCCAGATTCCGATAAGCCCCCCGCCCGCAGACCCCCACAACCACCGGGCAAGGGTTGTGGGGATGAGGCCCTTGTCCCCATGTTGAGGGCATGTGGCCTGGTACATTTCAGGAGGGAGGGGGGCCTGCCAGGTTGCGTGCTCGGATAAGGGTCTGGTTTGGATTTTGGGGGGACCCCCACGCCGTTTTTCGGCTTGGGGGGTTCCCCTTAAAATCCATACCAGACCTAAGGGCCTGGTATGCTCCTGGAGGGGAACCCATGCCGGTTTTTTCATTAAAATTTGGCGTGGAGTTCCCCTTCATGATTCATACCAAACACGGGACAGCGAGGCTGCCGAGAACCAGCGCGATGCCATCGCGCTGGAGACAACCTCGGCCAAGTAGTCGCCTCTAGGACACGACTTGAGCGGCTGCTTCACGCTCAGGTCGTGTCCAAGTTGCCTCACAAAGTCGGGCTGTCCCTGTGTCAGCTGGCACACGAGTCTCCCCGCGAGTCGGATCGGCTTTATCCGACTTCCTGGGCGACCTCTATTCAAATCAATGGGCTCCCATAGGGAACCATTCATTTTCAATAGAGCGCCGCTGACATTTTTATTTACTATAAAACAGTGCGCCGCTGGTTCCTGCGCCCAGTGAAGGAGTTATCTGGTGCACCAATTAAGGTATGAACCGGCGCAGCGCACTGGTAAGCCTCGTACACACGGTCGGACTTCCATCTGACTTTTCCGTGGTTTTTTGTCCGAACGGAGTTGGTCGGGAACACCCATAGCATACACACGCTCTGACTTTTCTGCAAACTTTCCCAAAACGTTTGGCAACATCACGTGGTTTTTCTGCCCTTTACCGCCACCCTTTGGCCAACTTCTGCTATTGTTGGTTGATTTTAACATTAGTTGTTTAGTCCATCGGACAAAAGTCCGATGGTTTCCTGTAAACACGGTCGGACTTTGCACCATCGGACTTTTGTTGGGCAAAAGTTTGTCCGTTTGCAGACCCAACTTTTGTCCGATGAAAACAAGAAAAAAGCAAAAAAAGTTTGTCCGATGGAGCGTACACACGGTCGGATTGTTGGTCCAACTTGCTCAAAATGAAGTTTGTTGGCCAAAAGTCCGACCGTGTGTACCGGGGCTTTATTAGTAAATCACCCCCATAGGATAACATTGAATGTGTTCAGGAGCAGTTGAAAAAAGTGTCCAACTGCCTCTGAACGTGCGTTTACCAGCGTCTCGTGTGCATGGGGCCTAAAAGAACACCTGGTGACCACGATATGAAGGTCCTTGTTCAGGCACTTCTCATTAAGATTTTTTTTCTTTTGTTACACTGTCAACAACAACATTTCCAGAAGAAGCCAGAATGTTATTTCATTGGTATTTAGTGATAATATTTACATACATTTCGTTAACCAGAATATCTAAACAGAAAAAAGCCTTCACTTTTACTACAATAATAAAAAGTTTTTTTCCCCATTTTTTTTTTTTTTATTGCCATCCTGACACATGAGACCCTAGTTGTGAATACAAGTGGCATTGCACAGGCACACCACTGACAGGAATCCAGTCCAGAGCAATGATATGTATTCAATGCTGGAGCAAGTGTCTGTAGACAGGAAGTGGCTATAAAAAGGGCTGTAGTAAGGCCCCTTTCACACTGAGGCGTTGAAAAAACGCTCAAAAATTCTGGGATTTTGTACCTCTATTTTACCGCGTTCGCGGTAAAAACGCATACGCGTTAGTGCTATTTTTTAAAATAGCGCTTATGCCTATGCGTTTTTACCGCGGTTCCCATTCATTTCAATGGGGATAGGCGTTTTTACAGCGCTAATTTATGCGCCCTAAAGTTGCTCTAAAAAAGCGGTTTGCAGGATTTTTTCCAACGCCCAGCCAGCATAACGCCTCAGTGTGAAAGCCCTCAGGGCTTTCACATTGAGAATGCTGGGGCAGGATTATTTCAGGCGTTATTACAGCGCTATTTTTAGCGCGAAAACGCTGTAAAAACGCCTCAGTGTGAAAGGGGCCTAAATCAGCAGCATAGAAATGACAAAAAAAAGATGAATAAAGGCTAAAACAGCTTTTAATAAACAAAAAAAAAAAAAACATGGCAACTGTTTATGACACTCTGGAGAATATCATCCAGGTACGGTACTATACTGTAACCAGAAGACAAGATTTGTTTTACAGTAATATGTTTCTATTTTTACAGTCTTGTGGGCCTAATTTTTTTCCTGGAAGGCTTTTTAAACCAGTTCAGGCGAGAAATTTCTGTTGACTTTTTTCCTGTAATTCTTCCTTGATGATCATTCTCTGTGAAATATTGTACATCCTTGACATAGCATTTTGACTCTGAGAAAAAAATGTTCTTGTTTTACATCCTATTCATTTTAAAAGCAATTCTGAAATAACTGTCTGATTCCCACTGTCAGCGTGTTACAATGCCAGTTTAGATTTAGCATAACAAGAATTGCGCAAGTCAGGGAAAGAAGGAGGTGGTCGCTATTTGCACAGGGTGTAGGTAGGGCCACAATTAGCCACACAGTGGTAGCATTTACTGTTAATAACGCACTTTAACTTCTTCAGACCCGGGCGATTGTAAAAAGACGGCCACAAGGTGGCTCTACAAATCCGGGAGGCCGTCTTTTTACGGCCTCGGCTCCTCCGGCCACTGGGGGGCGTGCGAGCGACGCCGGCGGCGCGCGCGTGCCCGGCATGTCACTAAGATGCCGATGCACGTGCCTGGCAGCCGCGATGTCCACCAGGTACCCGCGATCGGCCGGTACACAGATAAGGACATGGATGTGTGTGTAAACACAGACATCCACGTCCTGTCAGGGAGAGGAGACTGATGCTGTGTCCCTTGTACATAGGGACACAGATCGGTCACCTCCCCCAGTCAGTCCCCTCCCCCCACAGTAAGAATCATTCATAGGGAATACATTTAAACCCTTCCTCGCCCCCTAGTGTTAACCCCTTCCCTGCCAGTCACATTTATACAGTAATCAGTGCATATATATAGCACTGTTCGCTGTATAAATGTGAATGGTACCAAAAATGTGTCAAAAGTGTCCGATGTGTCCGCCGCAATATCGCAGTCCTGACAAAAATCGCAGATAACCACCATTACTAGTAAAAAATGAAATAAAAAATAATTTCAGAATTCTATCCCCTATTTTGTAGAAGCTATAACTTTTGCACAAACTAATCACTATACGCTTATTGCGATTTTTTTTTACCAAAAATATGTAGAAGAATACGTATCGGCATAAACTGAGGAAAAATATATAAAAAAAAAAAAAATAGGGATATTTATTATAGCAAAAAGTAAAAAATATTGTGTGTTTTTCAAAATTGTCGCTCTTTTTTGTTTATAGCGCAAAAAATAAAAACCGCAGAGATGATCAAATACCACCAAAAAAAAGCTCTATTTGTGGGAAAAAAAGGACGTCAATGTCGCAAGACCACGCAATTTTCATTCAAAGCGTGACAGTGCCGAAATCTATAATTTTGCCTGGGCAGGAAGGGGGGGTATATGTGCCCAGTAAGCAAGTGGTTAAATTATCCAAAATTTATGTAGCGCTACCCCCGCAGGAGCCACTGGTGAATATGGTTATCTCCGATCTTGCACAGCCAGGCACATGCATTTTTCATTCACTCTGTAGACAAGAAGCAGCCCTTGCAGCTTTGTTTCGTTTTTTTTTTTATTTAGGGGGATTAAACTTGGATGGGGAAGAGCTGTTATGGAATACCCACTTGATCAGTAAGAAATCTTCAGGGACTCAACTATATACATCCGGTATATGCACACTTCTCCTTCTTCTACCCCCAGCACAAACTTGTAGAACTCCAACTCCCAGGACCAGCTAACACTGATCCAAGAACATCTCAGTCAGATCTAAATGAATGCCCTTTGCAGGCAGGGACCGCGGGCCCCTTTAGTGCCGCAGCAAAAACAGGGGTCTTTGGTGCTAGCTGTCCTTTCCTGTGGCTACTGCTCCCAGTACCACCTCTTTAGGCACTGCCAGCCCACCTGGCTGCAGTTGCCCCTTTCAGTAGCCCTTCTGCCTACTTCTCTATAGTCCTCCCAGACTGACTCTGCATCCATCCCAGACTGCTTGCACCCAGTCCCTTTGGGCATGCCTCTCAGTCCTCTGACTGTAACACTGACCAGCCCTCTTGGCTGTCTTCCTTCCCTGAGATTAGCCCAGCAGTGTTCTCCTGGTCAGGATCCCTCTATGTGTCATGAAGAGGGGTCCCTTCTGCACCCGAGCCCAGGACTGAGTTCACCCCCCCCAGACTGGGGAGCTACTCTCAAAGGCCCTGACACTCCCTCTCCATCTTCCACCCAAACTCAACACTGCCCCAGCTGGGCTAACCCTGAGTATTTGAGGGGGCCTTCCCCCTACCAACCCTTCGGTTTGGGATTGGTCAGGGCACTCAGAGCACTCCAGCCAGCTCCTCCTAGCCCCCTTCTCCCTCCCAACTGCTTCTGGAACCTTCTCCAAGATTCCAGCAAGCAGGGAGGAGTCATCCAGCCTACCTGGGTCACTCAAAACCCTGACCCAGAAAAACACACAGCCAAGCCTGACAATATACTTAACCTAACAAAAATCCTATCACTTATCACTCTAGGGGTGGGCAGGAAGGGCAGCTGCCCTGGGCACTGTGGTATTATGTGAGGATGGGGGTGTCGAGAGGAGATTAGGGGCAAGGGGATTTGTGTTGGGAGGGAGAATTTGGGGGCAGCAGGGGGTAGGAATTGTTCTAGGAGGGGAAATTAGGGGGGGGGGGTGCTAGGAGTGGTGATTAAAGGGGATTTGTGTAGGGAGGGCAGATGGGCGAAGAGGATTTTGCTAAGGGAGATTTGGAGGGTTTGTACTAGAAAAGGGGAAGAGAATTGGGCTAAAGGGGTATTTTTTTTTGGGGGGGGGGGGTTGTGCTAGTAAAGAAGGTTGGGGGTATTTGTGCTAGAGGGGGAAATTTGGGAACAGGGGAGGGGGAGGGGTGTGTGCTGGGAAGGGGGGGGTATTTGGAGTGGGGGGAAAAGATGTGTACTCAAAAAGGAAAATTTGAGAAATTTGAAGGGTAGAGGACTTGTGCTAAGAGGGGTGATTTTTTTGGGGGGGAGGAAGTTTCTCTGAACTGGAGGAAATTCAAGCAGTAAGTGGCCCTGTCTGCACTCTACCACCCGACATCCTTCGATTTAAAAATCAAAGGAGCCAGACAGATAATTTTAGGCCCAAGAGTGACTGCAGTTATTCAACTGGAGTCATTGTCACGCACAGAAGAGATGTGTAGGGCATAGAGATGGACCTCTTTGCATGTGCAGAAGAGGTGTGCAGGATATGGAGGTGGGTAGTATGTGCAGAAGAGGTGTGTAAGGTATGGTATGGCAGAGGGCAATATATGCAGAATGCGGCAAGTATGATGTGAAGGAGAAGAGTGTGGAGCGTATAATAGTGGACACTGGTGGCAGGAAGTACATGATGGAGAGGAGTGGGAAAGGCATGAATGGGGGTAGAATGTGCAGGAAAGGAGTGCAGAGTGTATGATGGGAGCCATATGTAGCATCGAGGAACAGTATGACAGTGGGCAGTGCATGCAGAAGATACGTGTGTAGGGTACAAAAGTAGCCAGTATGTACTAGAGAGGAGTACGGAGGACCTGACAGACATAGGAAGACGTGGGTACAGTGGGGTAGCAGAGAATTCAAACAGAGAGGAAGCACAAAGAGAAATCACCACTGGCGGCAGAATCCCAAGTGGCAAAATGGAAGTGGGACTTTTTTTATTAATAAGGATGAAACTGAGTTCCTATAAAAGGCACAATATTTTTAGAACTTACACCAGTATGCCTAATGCCACTGGCACGGGTAATGTGGGCTGCTACCAGAGTTTATAAATGTGTTGAATTACATTTTATACATGAAATATTGTTGGTCTAGCTGTTTTTTTTCTATATGACGTGATGGAAAAATGACGGGGCTGGTATAAGCATGTTTTTTGCCAAAAAGATGGCTCACTTTCCCATCATACGACTTTTCTTGTATTTATTGGCATTTTGTATTTGGTTTTAACACCTGCCAAGTGCCCTGAAACACTTAAGCCTAGTACACACGACCGAGAATCTCATCGTAAAAAAACAGCTGTTTTTTTCGACGAGATTCTTGTCAAGCTTGACGAAATTCTTGTCAAACTTTCCTTGCATACATACTGTCAATTCCAACTCTCGTCATTGTAAAGCGCGGTCACGTACAACAGGTACGACGCCAGTATAAAGGGGAAGTTCGATTCCAATGGTGCCACCCCTTGGGCTGCTTTTGCTGATCTCGTGTTACCGCGTGTTAGTAAAAGTTTGGGGAGAGACGATTCGCGCTTTTCAGTCTTCGTGCTTTCAGTTCGTTACAGCGTGACGAATGTGCTATCTCCATTACGAACGCTAGTTTTGCCAGAAGGAGCGCTCCCGTTTCATACTTGATTCTGAGCACGCGCGTTTTTTTTAGACTCGGAAAAGCATACACACGACCGGTTTTCTCTTCGGAAAACAGGCCGACGAGAATCCCGACGAGAAAAACGAGAATCCTGACGAGAAAATAGAGAGCAGGTTCTCTATTTTTCTCGTCGAGATTCCCGACAGTTTTCTTGACGAGAAACCATACACACGAACGGTTTTCTCTGCAAAAAAGCTCTCCCAACTGTTTTCTTGTCGTTTCTTGCCGAGAAAACTGGTCGTGTGTACGAGGCTTAAGGGTTCTCTTTAAAAGGTAGAGTGCTATCCCCTACCTATATGACATGCCCCATATAATGTGTTTTCTTTATAAATTGTAGAATGTGATATGCAGGCTCTGGTGTTCCTTGGTGTATTCTTTGCATAACACCTTAGATCAGCCTTTTTCAATCAGGGAGCCCAGGCACCCAGGGATGCCTACAGGTTTCTTCAGGGGTACCTTGGCAAAATGCCTAAAAATGGCTCCCTAATAGTATACAAAATTCCGCCTTTAGTTACAAAAAACAGGTCTTCATTGTGTACCATTAAAACCTTCTACTCCCGCGAGTTCTTTTGAACTGGGGGCATTCCTACAGGACTGTACCTTCCCTCGGGTCTCGGAGGCTGACAGGACCATGCTGAGTGCTCCGATAACCATGGAGGACTTGACAGAAGCTCTACAGGGAGCCAAGAAGCATAAATCTCCGGGTTCTGATGGCCTCCCTGCTGAGGTCTACTCACGCTATGGTGGTGTCCTCCTTCGGCCGCTGCTACAGGCTTTGGCTGCGGTGGAGGAGGAAGTGTGTCTACCGGATAGTATGCAAGAGGCCATCATAGTGGTGATACCCAAGCCAGGGAAAGACAAGATTTTACCATACAGACCCATATCCCTTTTGAATCTAGATGTCAAACTCCTGGCGCGGGTGTTGGCGAATAAAGTGTTTGGGGGGCTCGTGCATAGGGACCAATCCGGGTTTATAACCACTAGGTCTACGGCCAACAATATTAGATGCCTCTTCATAAATCTACAAACCCCAGTGCACAATCCTGGAGTGAGGGCCGTTCTATCTCTGGATGCCGCTAAGGCTTTTGATAGTGTAGAGTGGCCCTACCTCTGGGAGATCCTAGCTCGTTTTGGGCTGGGTGATAGGTTTGTTAACTGGGTGAAGATTCTCTATTCGGCCCCCAGGGCGAGACTTTCGCATCAACAACACTCTATCCCGGTCATTCACGCTGCATAGGGGCACTTGACAGGGGTGCCCGTTCTCCCCCCTGTTATTTGCCCTTGTGATAGAACCACTGGCTATACTTATCCAGGGATCCACTGAGATAGTGAGATTCCGTAGAGGCCCTTCAGAAGAGAAGATTTCTCTTTATGCCGACGATGCCCTGCTGTACGTGGGAGATACGAATGCATCTCTGCGGGCATCGATGGCGCTTATAACCAGGTTTGACAAATTCTCAGGGTTCTCAATAAATTGGTCTAAATCCATCATGATGCCCCTAGATCCCGTGAAAGAGCCCATCCCCCAGAAGGCAGGACAAATTACTATAGCCAATTCCTTTAGGTATTTGGGGATTGTGGTGACTCCAGATACCTCTAAATACTGTGACAGCAGGAAGGTAAAGTCACCTGGTTGCATCCAGGGGGGTAGATATATTTCGCCCAGATTCAGGCTTTACGCCGACTTATACAACTAGGCGGAGAGTTGTATAAGCCCAGCTAAGGCTAGTGGGCTCATGGATGACTCATACCTCTAGGGAGAGTGTGGGGCGTCGTACAGACAGGGAGTTGATGAGACCAGCTGAAGCTTGTCAGCTCATTTAGGCCTCTATAAGAACTCCCAGCTTCATTAGATGTTAGCTCATGCCTGGAACCAGACCTGTGTGGACTGTCTAGGGAGAGTGAACCCCTGTGCGGTGAGACCAAGCCTGTGTGGCTATTTGCTTGGACATTTAAAACCAGGGACTTAGGGACTAGGACAGCACTAGGCTGATCCCAGTTGTTAGTTAGGAAACCTGTATGTTTAGTTAGAGGTCAAGTTGACCAGGATTTATTTTGTTTGTTTCTTTTGCTTTGCTGTGTTTTGTCACTGTAAATAGAAAATAAACCGCACCTTTTTGATTTTGAAAACCACAACCTCCATTTGCTGGGCCTGTTTTTGTGTGGGGAGCCCATCCCGGGGGTCACCCACACCCGCTGCCGAGCTAACCCCCTCACAGTTGGTGGAGAATGCGGGCAGTTTTTTTTAAGCCAGCATGGAGGAGATACTGAAACAGCTGGCTCTAGCAAATGCCAATCAACAGCAGACAAATGCAGGTTTGCAAAAGAGCCTTGCAGCCCAGCAGCAAGCTCATCAACAGAGCCTTGCAGCCCAGCAGCAAGCTCATCAACAGAGCCTTGCAGCCCAGCAGCAGACAAACGCAACTTTGCAACAGAGTCTGGAGGCTCAGCAACAAGCCCAGCAGCAATCTGAGGCCCGCTTCATAGACCTGTTGCAGAAGCAAGAGCAGAGACTACAACAACAGATGGAAGCAGTAATGCAGCAACGTCCGCAGACCAGTGAGGAAAGCCATCCCACTAATACCGCGTCCTTTGGGGTCAGTCGTTTATTGACAAAAATGACTGGAGAGGATGATCCAGAGGTATTTTTGACCACATTTGAAAGGACCGCTGAAAGAGAAAAGTGGCCTGAGGAGCAGTGGGCTGGACTGGTGGCTCCTCTGTTAACTGGTGAATCGCAGAAAGCTTACTATGACCTAGAGCCTAACCAAGCAAAAGACTATGTGATGCTAAAAGCTGAAATATTGGCAAGGCTGGGTGTCACCCTGGCTGTCCGGGCTCAGCGTGTGCATAACTGGACTTTCCAGCTTGGAAAACCCCCCAGGTCTCAAATGTATGATCTCATTCACCTGAGCAGAAAGTGGCTACAGCCAGAGACTTTGTCCGCACCAAAGATTGTGGAACGTGTTGTAATGGATCGGTTTTTGAGAGCTCTTCCTACTGCCATCCAAAAGTGGGTAAGCCATGGAGACCCAGAGACGGCCGATGGTCTTGTGGATCGTGTGGAGAAATACTTGGCTACAGAGAACCTGACGGCCTCTTCCAGAGACACTCGGACTTTCCACCCTAAGACCAGACCATCCCCAGGGGCGGATAAGAGGATTCCAAGGGGTGAGGGTGGAGAGAGTGAGAGGGTGGGAGCTCTACCCCAAGTTTGGCGAGAACAGCCTGGGAAATCAGCGGCTCAAGAGGCGGCAAGAAGGATCGTTTGCTACCGCTGCCGGCAAGCGGGACATATTGCAGCCAATTGCCCGGTTGTGGAGGAACCCATGCAGTGTGACTTTCTGACGGGCAGACGTCAGTCGCTGTGTGCGACAGTCGCATGCACTGCCATTCGAGGAACTGAGAAACATTTATGCAAAATGTGTGTTAATGGTAGAAATGTTGTGGTATTGCTGGATTCAGGTAGCCTTGTGACCCTGATAAAGGCTGAGTTAGTTAAAACAGAGGTCTCTGGGAATAGCAAGGTAGCTGTTATTTGTGTGCATGGGGACACCCGAGAGTATCCAGTGACTACAGTGTGTTTCGAGACCCCCAAAGGTACCCTCTTTCATCCAGTGGGCTTAGTATCTCAGTTACCGCATGACGCCATTGTGGGAAGGGATTTTCCGAAGTTCTGGGAACTGTGGGATGATCCTGAGCCCCCCACTGGTGCCCCTATGTACCAGGAATGTGATAGCCAGAACTCCCCTGAGAGTGGTGAGGACTCTCCGGAATTTCCCTTATCAGTATTGGCAGGGGAGACTCAAGAAACTGGAGAGGAGCCCACCTCCTCAGACGAAAACCTACCGTCTGTGGAGTTTTCTGATCTTGAGGTTCACAGGGAAAACTTTGCCACAGAACAGTTGAAAGACCCCGCCCTAATAAAGGCACGGGAAAACGTAGTGAAAATAGATGGCGAGTTAGTGAACCCAGATAATACCTGCACTTACCCATACTTCAGCGTAGAGAAGGACCTACTGTATCGGGTGGCAAAAAGGGCAGAAGGAACCGTTGAGCAGCTTGTGGTGCCCAAACCTTACAGGAAGTTGGTGTTGGAGTTGGCTCATGGGCACATTCTTGGAGGTCATCTGGGGACAGAGAAAACCCGAGAGAGGGTATTACAGAGATTCTATTGGCCGGGGGTGATGAAGGACATAGAAAATTATTGTTCCTCCTGCCCTGTGTGTCAGAGGTCGGCCCCGATGCCACATTTCCGTAGCCCGCTGGTCCCTCTACCCATCATTGAGGTCCCGTTTGAGAGGATCGCCATGGATTTGGTAGGTCCTATAATCAAGTCCGCTAGGGGGCACCAGTACATATTAGTTATAATGGACTATGCCACCCGTTATCCAGAAGCGATCCCTCTCCGAAATACCTCGGCCAAAACCATAGCCAAAGAGCTATCTCTTGTGTTTAGCCGGGTGGGTATTTGTAAAGAACTGCTTACGGACCAAGGTACACCCTTTATGTCCCGGGTTATGAAGGAGCTGTGTAAATTGTTCAAAGTGACGCAATTACGTACATCTGTGTATCACCCCCAAACCGATGGGCTGGTTGAAAGATTCAACAAAACCCTAAAACAAATGTTGAAGAAAGTGGTGGATAGAGATGGAAAGGATTGGGACTGTCTACTTCCTTATCTGATGTTTGCTATTAGGGAGGTGCCCCAATCCTCTACGGGATTCTCCCCCTTTGAGTTACTGTATGGGAGACACCCAAGAGGGCTGTTGGATATTGCCAAGGAAACTTGGGAAAGTGAGAGTTCTCCCCACAGGAGTGTGATTGAGCATGTCGCCCTGATGCAAGACCGAATTGCACAGGTAATGCCCATCGTGAAGGAACATTTGGCCCAAGCGCAGTTAGCACAGCAGAGAGTGTACAACCGTGGAGCCAAGACCCGTACCTTTTCCCCGGGGGATAGGATACTGGTACTTGTCCCTACGGTTGAAAGTAAATTCCTTGCCAAATGGCAAGGCCCCTACGAGATAATGGAAAAAGTGAGCGAAGTGAATTACAAGGTCAGACAACCAGGAAGGCGAAAGCCCGAACAGATCTATCACGTTAATCTGTTGAAAGCCTGGAGGGATAGAGAGTCCCTAGTCGCAGACACTTGGTCACCAGCTCAAACTGGTTGCGTGATTCCTGAGGTTGGAATAGCAGCCACCTTGTCACAACCCCAACAACAGGAGGTTAAGGAGTTTGTGCTTCGCAACAAGGAGGTATTCTCTGAGCTGCCGGGACAAACATCTGGGGTAGAGCATGACATCATTACCCCGCCCGGTGAAAGGGTGAAGTTAAAACCCTATCGGATCCCAGAGGCCCGACGGGAGGCAATACGGGAGGAAGTACAGAAAATGCTGAACTTAGGGGTGATAGAGGAGTCCCAAAGTGATTGGTCTAGTCCCATTGTGTTGGTGCCTAAACCGGATGGGAGCTGGCGATTTTGTAACGATTTTCGTCAGTTGAACAAAGTTACAAAATTTGACACCTACCCCATGCCACGTATAGATGAGTTGATCGACCGGCTGGGAACAGCCCGATACATGACGACTCTTGACCTCACAAAAGGGTATTGGCAAATCCCCCTGGCCAAGTCGGCCAAAGAGAAAACCGCATTTGTAACCCCAGACGGGGCGTTCCAATATAAAAGAATGCCGTTCGGGTTACAGAATGCGCCGGCCACATTCCAGCGGAAAATGGACCAGATGCTGAGGCCCCATCGGAAGTATGCTGCGGCTTACCTGGATGACGTAATTGTCCATAGCACAGATTGGGCCTCACATCTGCCAAAAGTGCAAGCAGTCCTGGACTCTGTTCGGGAAGCGGGGTTTACGGCTAACCCCAAGAAGTGTACCATTGGGCAGGAAGAGGCCAAATATCTTGGGTACACCATTGGGAGGGGAGTAATAAAACCCCAACTCAACAAAGTCGAGGCCATCCAGAGTTGGCCACGTCCCAACAGCAAGAAGCAGGTACGAGCCTTTCTGGGAATCGCTGGGTATTATCGGCGATTCATTCCCCACTTTGCTTCTAAGGCTGTGCCCCTAACCAACCTGACGAAGGGGAAAGGGTCGGTCATGATTAAATGGACCCCCGAGGCTGAGGCAGCATTCCAATTCTTGAAACAAGCCTTATGTAGCCAGCCAGTGTTGTACTCACCCGACTTCTCTAAAGACTTTGTCGTACAAAGTGATGCGTCAGATGTGGGGTTAGGAGCAGTATTGTCCCAGGTCTGGAACGGGGAAGAGCACCCAGTCATTTACCTCAGCAGGAAGTTGAAGTCCCATGAGGTAAATTACGCCACCGTTGAAAAGGAGTGTTTAGCGGTGAAGTGGGCTCTAGATTCCCTTCGGTACTACCTGCTAGGTAGGCACTTTGACTTGGTTACGGATCACGCTCCGTTAAAGTGGATGGCTCAAAACAAGGAAACAAATAGAAGAGTGAATAGGTGGTTCCTGGCCCTCCAGGAATTCAACTTCACAGTAAAGCATCGCCCTGGCGTTCAAATGGGGAATGTGGATGCTTTGTCTCGAGTACATGAATGCCTGATTGCTGGTGTTCCAACCCCGAGGTTAAAACAAGAGGGGGGGGTATGTGACAGCAGGAAGGTAAAGTCACCTGGTTGCATCCAGGGGGGTAGATATATTTCGCCCAGATTCAGGCTTTACGCCGACTTATACAACTAGGCGGAGAGTTGTATAAGCCCAGCTAAGGCTAGTGGGCTCATGGATGACTCATACCTCTAGGGAGAGTGTGGGGCGTCGTACAGACAGGGAGTTGATGAGACCAGCTGAAGCTTGTCAGCTCATTTAGGCCTCTATAAGAACTCCCAGCTTCATTAGATGTTAGCTCATGCCTGGAACCAGACCTGTGTGGACTGTCTAGGGAGAGTGAACCCCTGTGCGGTGAGACCAAGCCTGTGTGGCTATTTGCTTGGACATTTAAAACCAGGGACTTAGGGACTAGGACAGCACTAGGCTGATCCCAGTTGTTAGTTAGGAAACCTGTATGTTTAGTTAGAGGTCAAGTTGACCAGGATTTATTTTGTTTGTTTCTTTTGCTTTGCTGTGTTTTGTCACTGTAAATAGAAAATAAACCGCACCTTTTTGATTTTGAAAACCACAACCTCCGTTTGCTGGGCCTGTTTTTGTGTGGGGAGCCCATCCCGGGGGTCACCCACACCCGCTGCCGAGCTAACCCCCTCACAATACCTTGAACTAAACTTGAGCCCCTTTATTGGATAAACAAAGAGAAAAATCCCTTAGCTGGTACAGGCTCCCCCTGTCGGTCGTGGGGAGAGTAAACTTAATAAAAATTATCTGGGCCCCCCAATTGTTATATATCTCTCAAAACTACGCTATGTGGATTTCTAATAAATGGTTCAAGAGAATAGATACACAGATGCGAGATCTTATTTGGAAACGGAAAGGAGCCAGAATTAGGGATGAGACGAACACCCCCCAGTTCGGTTCGCAACAGAACCTGCGAATGGACCGAAAAAATCCTATTAAATACAATGGACTCGAACGTTCTAAATCAAAAGTGCTAATTATCAAGGCTAATATGCAAGTTATTGTCCTAAAAAGGGTTTGGGGACCGGGTCCTGCCCCAGGGGACATGTATCAATGCAAAAAAAAAGTTTTAAAAACTGTCATTTTTTTCAGGAGCAGAAATTTTAATGATGCTTAAAAAAAAAAGTGAAATATTCCTTCAAATATCGTACCTGGGGGGTGTCTATATTATGCCTGTGAAGTGGCACGTGTTTCCTGTGTTTAGAACTGTCCCTGCACAAAATTACATTTATAAAGGAAAAAAGTACTTTAAAACTGCTTGCGGCTTTAATGTAATGTCTGGTCCCGGCAATACGGATGAAAATCATTGAGAAAAATGGCATGGGTACCCCCCCACCCCCCCCCCCCAGCCCATTACCAGCCACTTTGGGTATTTGTATTCAGATAAGCTTTAGGTGCCCACTGTGCAAAGGACACTAAAACAAAATACTGGAAGTCCCTGCCTCACTGCCAGTATTTGTATGAGAACACCAGAAATTGTATTCAGGTAAGCTTTAGGTGCACACTGTGCAAAGAGCACTAAAACAAAATACTGGAGGTCCCTGCCTCACTGCCTGTATTTGTATGAGAACACCAGCAATTGTATTTAGATAAGCTTTAGGTGCACACTGTGCAAAGGACACTAAAACAAAATACTGGACGGCCTACCTCACTGCCTGTATTTATATGAAAACACCAGCAATTGTATTCAGGTAAGCTTTAGGTGCACACTGTGCAAAGGACACTAAAACAAAATACTGGAGGTCCCTGCCTCACTGCCTGTATTTATATGAGAACACCAGCAATTGTATTCAGATAAGCTTTAGGTGCACACTGTGCAAATGACACTAAAACAAAATACTGGAGGTCACTGCCTGTATTTGTATGAGAACACCAGCAATTGTATTCGGGAAAGCTTTAGGTGCACACTGTGCAAAAGGACACTAAAACAAAATACTGGAGGTCCCTGCCTCACTGCCTGTATTTGTATGAGAACACCAGCAATTGTATTCAGGTAAGCTTTAGGTGCACACTGTGCAAAGGACACTAAAACAAAATACTGGAGGTCCCTGCCTCACTGCCTGTATTTGTATTAGAACACCAGCAATTGTATTCAGATAAGCTTTAGGTGCACACTGTGCAAAGGACACTAAAACAAAATACTGGAGGTCACTGCCTGTATTTGTATGAGAACACCAGTAATTGTATTCGGGTAAGCTTTAGGTGCACACTGTGCAAAAGGACACTAAAACAAAATACTGGAGGTCCCTGCCTCACTGCCTGTATTTGTATGAGAACACCAGCAATTGTATTCAGGTAAGCTTTAGGTGCACACTGTGCAAAGGACACTAAAACAAAATACTGGAGGTCCCTGCCTCACTGCCTGTATTTATATGAGAACACCAGCAATTGTATTCAGATAAGCTTTAGGTGCACACTGTGCAAAGGACACTAAAACAAAATACTGGAGTTTGCTGCCTCACTGCCTGTATTTGTATGAGAACACCAGCAATTGTATTCAGATAAGCTTTAGGTGCACACTGTGCAAAGGACACTAAAACAAAATACTGGAGTTTGCTGCCTCACTGCCTGTATTTGTATGAGAACACCAGCAAGAACACTTACAGAATTAAGCGATAGTGAATCGTGGGTATATACATTTTATTATCATTATATTATAATTTTTTTATAATTATTTATAGTTATTTATTATATTATAACTTATGTGTTTCAAACTTTATCATACCCGAGATATTTACTAGACTCTTGTTTGGACAGATTAAAGTGCGTTGAATGAATAAGAATTACAGGCCTACCATTTAAAATGCCAAATTTCTATGCAAAACAATACCTCCAGGGTGGCTACAATTAAATGCAAATTGACTAATATACTGCCCAACAAGAATTCTATTGCCTCTGTGACTGTGTGTGGTGAAGAATCTAATGCCGCGTACACACGGCCGTTTTTAATGTCATTGTAAAAAACAACGTTTTTCTCGACGCAATTCTTCTCAAGCCTGCCTTGCCTACACGGTATCGTGAAAAAAAATGCTTGAGCAAAGCGCGGTGATGTACAACACGTTTGACAACACGTACGATGGCACTATAAAGGGGAAGTTCCATTTGGATGGCGCCACCCTTTGGGATGCTTTTGCTGATTTTGTGTTACAGCATGACGAATGTGCTATCTCCATTACGAACGCTAGTTTTACCAGAACGAGCGTTCCCATCTCATAACTTGCTTCTGAGCATGCGCGTTTTTTTCCCGTCATTAAAGCATACACAAGGGGGTTTTTCACGACGAGAAAATTGACGAGAAAAAATAGAGCATGTTCTAAATTTTTAATGCCCTTTTTTCACGTCGAGAAAAATGCTCTGGAGCCTACACACGATCGTTTTTAATGACCATTTTATAAAATGGCATTTTTCTCGTCATGAAAAACGGTCGTGTGTACACAGCATAAGGATGAGCTTGGGCGTGTTATTTGGATATACACTGTATTTATCGGCGTATAACACGCACAGCCGTATAACACGCACCTTTACTTTTAGAGGGAAGTTTCAGGAACTGTGAAGCAAAATAAGGGTCAGTGCCCATCAATGCAGCCTAATCAGTGCCCATCTGCAGCCTCACCAATGCCACGAATGCAGCCTCACCATTGCCATGAATGAAGCCTCACCGTTGCTATGAATGCAGTCTCACCATTGCCTTGAATGCAGCCTCACCATTAACATGAATGCAGCCTCACAAGTGCCATGAATGCAGTTTCACCAGTACCATGAATGCAGCCTCGCCATTGTCATGAATGCAGCCTCGCCATTGTCATGAATGCAGCCTCGCCATTGTCATGAATGCAGCCTCTGAATGCAGCCTCACCATTGCCATGAATGCAGCCTCATCATTGCCATGAATGCAGCCTCGTCATTGACATGAATGCAGCCTCACAAGTGCCATGAATGCAGCCTCTCAATTGCCATAATTGCAGCCTCACCATTGCCATGAATGCAGCCTCACCATTGCCATGAATGCAGCCTCACAAGTGCCATGAATGCAGACTCACCATTGACATGAATGCAACCTCACAAGTGCCAAGGAATCAGCCTTACCATTGCCATGAATGCAGCCTCACCATTGCCATGAATGCAGCCTCACCATTGCCATGAATGCAGCCTCACAATTGCCATCAGTGCAGCCTGATCCATGCCCATCTGCAGCCTCGGAGGGGACAGGGATGAGTGCCCACAGATTACATACAGGAGAATCTTTATTACAAAGTCCTGCCTCCTATAAATAGACAGAACAGTCGTCCAATGCTAGCCCAGGAGACAAGACTTCCTATTACAGAGGCCGCCGAGAAAACAGGAGATTCTCCTGTATGTAATCTGGCGGCACTCGTCCCGCCCCCTCCCTGTCCCCTCCGAGGCTGCCAGAACAGTATATGTATGTACAGTATATGTCTTTTGTGCCCCCCCCCCCAACTAATCAGTTTGTTAGGGGCCACAAAATAAATATATTCACAAATTACCAGTGGGTGTATTAAACGGTTGCCGTTATAAACGGTTTTAATCCTGGTGGCATAATCGGTCTGGACAACCCAGTAATACAAGTATAGATTATGCAGCTCTGCCTCATTAGAATAGATTTACATCACTCTTCAAGTCTGATATGATCTTCCAAATAAAACAATCACTGACTATAAATGCTTATTAATATTCTCTCTCCTAATGCCAGCAAGACTGTGAATAGGAGGAGTGATAAAATCTTTCCTGTCATCAGGGCTGGACTGGGACAAAAGTTGAAGAGGGACTGATTTACTAATCAATATGCTGTTTAGAATTGCTGACATTTGATGTAACGATTTACGCAAAGTGTGCTTTGTTACAAAGCACAGTTTGCGTAAATCAGTACATCAAATGTCAGCAATTCTAAACAGCATATTGATTAGTAAATCAGTCCCTCTTCATGCCATAAATAAAGAACAGATAGGGTTCATTCACAAGATTATATAGACCCTTATCTTGTACATGGTACTGATGTATGAACATCAGATATTCCTGGCAGAAATAACACGAGGATGGGCTATATAGCCCTCTTTTTAGAATCCAGTATAATATAGGGTTTCAACGTGCATCAGTCTGGTAATAACTATAGTCTAGCACATGGTTGTCTTTATTACATATCTATATAGCTGTAGCACCCTCTACCATAGGTAGGTGCTAGAGTGAGGATTTTTGTGTGGTAAGCTGCCAGGCAGGTAAATTTAGGCAGGCCTATGCTGCATTAGGGTTGCCACCTGTCCGGGATTCACCCGGACAGTTCGGGTTTGGAATCATGTGTCCGTGTTTCAAACTGCCTGAAACCCGGACACATTATTCAGACTAGAAAAAAGGGTGAGATGGCGCAAGTTCCAACAAAGCAAAGGTTCTTGAACTGACGAAACAGCGGATGCTGTGAAACGCGTCTTCTCATTGGTCGCCACGTCACTTCCGGTTCACGGAGCTTGCGTTCCACGCTGAGGCGCACTTCCAGTTTCAGGTTTCGGCTTTCCGGACGCTGTTGGAATTACACACTGTTGGAATTACGCGGCTTGGAGGGCTGCCAGCCCGAGGACCACCTGTAGAGGCTCCATTGCTGCCCTATCCTCCAGTGGCTTGTCATTTCCTCTGGGACACAGCTCATCTTCCCATGGACCGTCCAGTGACCCCGGACCCTATTACATTTACATGCCTGATTACTTCACCCCTTTGTGAGTAGCCTTTTGGCTGTTTGTCATATCATATTAAATGCTTCTTTTAATACTGCACTGAGTCTGGCGCACCTTGCTTTTTTCCTACATTATTCAGACTAGACTATGACTTACCAGCAGGGTTGCTGGCTGCAGCTGTCTAAGCTGAGAGTGTCTGTTATACTCTTTCACACTGCCCAAAGCCAGCACTAACAATATCCCCACCATACAAACACACAGACAGGAGAGGAAAGCAGGCTCGATTTGCTCCTCTTGCTCCAGCCCCTACCCCTCTGTGTCTGCCCACACTCCAATCTCCAGCGTTGTGCCTCAGAAAAGGAAAGTTGGGGCTGGAAATTTAAAGTCCAGCAGCCTCAGATACATCTGGATGAGAGGTGCTGACTGCCAAGGGGTAAGTGAGCTGACAATCTATCCCTGTCTGTGACTGAAGTCTTCCCCCTTCTCTCTCCTGCCTCTGAGTGAGTACACTAAGGTAAATCAGGGTTCTTAGAGTACACCTTACATCAGAGTTCCCGTTTACACCAGAAGCCACAGTGTTCCCCCTTACAGCAGAGTCCTCTCCATGCATTAGAGTTCTCATTGTTCCCCCTTAAATCAGGGTTCCCAGAGCATCCCTTATTTCAGAGTCCCCAGAGTTCTCCCTTACATCAGAGTCTACAGAGTCCCCCTTACAGTGTAAGGTAACTCTGCGAGTTCAGATGTAAAAGGGGAACTCTGTGGACTCTGATGTAAAGGGGGACTCTTGTGATTAACTTTATATGATTAGAAATGTTTTTTAATTGCAAAATATATGTATACCATAAAAATTATTGCTGTGCGCCGCTAAAGTGTTCAGGTTTGAATTGAAGAAAAGGTGGCAACCCTATGCTGCATGCTAGGCCTGCTTGTTTTGATCTGGGGGAAGGGAGTGGTTAGTAGTGTAGCAGTGGGTGTGACCACCTGTGCTTCAGTTCTTGGGCACCTCCCCTGCTTCCAGGAAGAATGTTCTGGAAGAGGGGCAGGGCTGAGGACTGGAGTGACAGGGAGCTCATGTGAGGAGCCCTGACCAAGCCCCAACTGGAATTGGCAGGGGGCAGGCCTCCCATATAATCTCACGGGAGGGGGTTGTCGGCTGGGAGACGTGGGGAATGGAGTGCTAGATAGCAGCAGGAGGGCTGTTCCCGTCTGGGGGGGGGGTGCGCCCCTCGGCGGAGGAGCCCGGGAAAGCTGGGAGGGAGCCTCATCCTTACACGGTCATGGAGGAGGTGTCCTGGAACAGAGGGGCTGGAGAAGCTATTGGAACGCAAGACCAGTTAAGTTCTCCATCATGGACTCAGGGCAGGAGAAGGTTGGTGAGGGTGACACAGTGGATTTCTGGAAGAGGCATGCCAGGGGAGCTGGGTGCAAGGCCAGAGTAGAGACTGTGGGGTTTTGTGTCAAATCGGTGCGGCCTGCGGGCACAGGATTTGCAAGTCAGGCTAGCTGGGATCAGTAGTCCACCAACTAAAGCAAAATGTTAAACAACCAGGCCGCCGGGGAGGGGTACTGCAGACCCCTGGCCTGGTAACAAGTCAGCAAATACAGCCAGCATCTGGGATTATTCAGAGTGATCTCTTTAGTAAAGTGAAGATGATGGGACAGGAAGACTAAAATAAAATAATTTTTCAAGCAAATGTGCAAAAAAAACACAAAAAGAGCAAAAGGGTTAAATGTTGCTCAGTGCCACTGTACCCAGAAGACTGAGGACAGACTGTAAGTGCAGAGGGTCCTGACCCTGCCCCGAGAGTGCAGCGTTTTGCACTCACAATGCATACCTCCCAATTTTTTTGAGATGAGAATGAGGGACACCTATTTGCAAATGTATGTAGGCATAGGACATATAGCACCCCCTAGCAAGTGTGCTAGAGTGCTAGATTTTTGTTGTTAGTGTAGGTAAAATGTTCAGGCTTGGCTGGCAGCCAAGCATTTTTTTTTATCTGGGTCTGGGCAGAGACTCAGGGAGGGCTGGATGACTCACAGGTAGCATCTCTGATATCTCTCCCTACTTCTAGAAACCTGGAGAAGATTCTAGAAGAATGGGACTGGAGGTTAGGAGGAGCTGCCTGGAGTATTCATGAGGGTCATGACCAATCTCCAACAGAAGGGTTTTCAGGGGGAAGGGCCCTCAAATACTCAGGGTCAGCCCAGCTGGGGCAGTGAAGTTTAGGTGGAAGATGGAGATGGAGTGTTAGGAGGCTGCCGGGGACCCTTGAGGGTAACCCCCTAATCTGGGGGGGGGAGACCTTGGGTCTGGGAGCTCAGGTGTGGAAGGGACCCTCTTCATGACACACAGAGGTGTCCTGACCAGTGACATGGGAGCAGGTGTGAGGACAGCAGGAGGAGATCACTGCCCGGCAAATCTCCAGAGAGGAAGACGGATGGATGCAGAGTCAGTCTGGGAGGACTGTGGAAGTTTAAAAAAGGGGCAGCTGCAGCCAGGTGGGATGGCAGTGCTTGAAGAGGTGGTGCTGGGATCAGTAGCCACAGAAGGACAGCTGGGCACTAGGACTTTGCTACACTACCAAAGGGGCCTGCGGTCCTTGCCTGTTAAGGGCATTTGCTACTAAATTGACTGAGCCTTGTCGTCACATAACTTTACAGTGTACCAGCTGATCCTGGGAGTTTTAGCGCTTCAAGAAAGTTTTGTCCTGGAGGAAGTTGAAGAGTGTAAATAGTCTGTACAGAAGAAGTTGTCAATGAAAAAGTTTACTAAAGTCAAGTGGGCATTCCATATTACCCTTTTCCCCATCCACGTTAAACCCACTGGAAAGCACTGGACTGTTCCTTGCCCCAAGTGTGCTGTAAAAATGTGGTGTGCCTTGCTGTGCGGGGTGGGGGATCCTTTTACACTTGCGGCTCCTTAGGGGGTGCGCTAAAGACACACCCCCTGCAGCGCCCCCCTTCAAGTGATACTAAAGTCTTGTTTCTTTTTTTTTGTTTAAAAATAACAAACATGTCATACTTTCCTGCCCTGTGCAGTGGATTTGCACAGAGCAGTCCAGATCCTCCTCTTCTCGGGTGCCTTGCCACCGCTCCTGGCCCTTCCCTTATGCCGAGTGCCCCTACAGCAATCAGCTTGCTATGAGGGCACCCGGCCAAGCCGCTGCTCTGTGTGTTTATTCAGACACGGAGCCGGGGCTCTGCCCCACCCCTCTCTCTGCTCATTGGCTCACTGACTTTGATTGACAGCAGCAGGAGCCAATGGCACCCGCTGTGTGTCTCAGCCAATCTGGAGGGGGAGTCCTGGACAGCTGAGTCTCTCATGCAACATCGCTGGATCGAGATGGGGCTCAGGGTAAGTATTAGGGGGGCTGCTGCACACAGAAGTTTTTTTTATCCTAATGCATATAATGCATTAAGATAAAAAAAAACTTCTGCCTTTAGAACCACTTTAAAGGAGAATTGTACAAAAAATTGGTTAAACCCACAAGTACTTTTTTACCACTACTATTCCTTTATACTGACTTTTTGAATTTACAAATGCAGCAATTTAGAAATTGGATGAACGGTGTAGCACTGAGAAATACTTTTTAATAGATAAGTAGTGCATTTTATATACAACTATATAGATCAGACAAAAATGAGGGACAAATGAGGAGGAAAGAGGGACGTTTGAGGGCTATGACAATGTATTGACAAAGAAATTGGTGTTAATGTCATCACACATTATCCAGGAATAAAGAGGAAGAGGACCAAGTGTGTCAAGAAATCAGAAAACGTGAGGGAGAAAAAAAGCACAGCATACTGCTAAGGAGAGCCTCCAAGAGAATAGGGGGTTCTCTGGGGTCACACTGTAGGACTTCATTCATACTAACACTGGATGTACAAGATCATCCACTGCACAAGCTCCCAATGCAATGTCCTGCACACATTTGGACCATTCCAGTGTCACGAAAACATTAATTGTTAATTGCTGCAAACCAAACACTAAATACTGTACATTCTTTGGGTGACCACAACTCAACACCTGCCAAGTGCAGAAACAGATGCATCAGTGTCAGCAACTTAGGGTTGTCTGTCTGCTGTGGTAGACCTACAGTGGATGTTTTCTCGGCCGTGGCGTGGTTCCTTGCCTCAGCTCCGGAACAGACAATCAGTTTGGGGTTCTTCCTCGATGCTAGCCAAGCAGAATGTTTTAGCCGACCTGTGAGTATAGACCCCCTTCTCCCCATGAGGTTTTTTCTCCCCTTAGGGTTAGAATATATGAACTAATATTATATACCCATTTGTATTTTCAGTTTATTTCTGTACCCAACTCCTGATAAATGTAATAAGTCATGAAACGCGTTGTGTTTCCATGGGTTGCTCTGCCAAGTCTGACACATTACCTACTTACTGGCCCGTATATACCTCTATATATTCAGAGTTTATCGAGTACTATGTAATTATCAATGTGTATGTGTATCTTCCCTTGTTTTTATAGCAGCTCTGTTGCATATGGTGTACCAATGTTATGACCACAATATGTATTTTATTATTGAATTTATCAATGTATTTGTATTTGCATTTGATTATTAAAACATTTATATACAAACGATCTATGCAATATCTGTAACAGTGACGCTCCTCATTCAAAGTCCCAATAATTTCCTTTCCTGTACTTCTCACTCGGTTACCATGACTTGAGAGTGGTTAAGTGCTTCCCCCTACTGGTCAAATAAACTGTTTCCCTATTACCCAAAGCAAAAACAAGTCTGCTCTTTACTGGCTGATGCACACTTATATTACCAAGTGAGGCAGCACTTCATAGTGGTGGGCAAATAGGAGTACGAAGGGTCAGGAGGTCGCAACCAGCTCAGATCTTTAATCAAAACTTTGTACATATATCACAAATGAATACAAAACTATTACATGTGAATAATATGGTAAAGGTAGTATGGTACAGTAAACATAATATTTGGTGTCACCTCCACCAACCCTTGTGAACCCTCTCTCACTTTGATAGATGGACCTTTAATTTTATATTTTTTTAACAAGTAATACCTTAACATTTTTAAAAGGTCTAAAACTGCTTATTCCCTTTTTAAGCTGAGAAAGGCAATAACCACTGATAAATAATGAAAATCTCTCCATACAAGGATCTTTAACCAGATAATGAGCTCAAAAGAAACAAGAACAACACATAGTGCTCTCTGTATAAATAAAATGCAACTATTTAAAAGTTACTTCACTCACATATAAAAAAATCACTCAGACTAATCTCTTGGGATTCATCCAAACCGCTGACAAGCGAGCACTGAGTGTCCACAAGGGTTTGGTGGAGGTGATACTGAATGTTACATTTACTGCTTTAGTAATTATTCATGATATATGCACATAGTTTTGATAAATGATATGAAATTAGTTTTTTTAACATTTTGTTGGGATAGGTAAACACAGCATATATTTTATTTTTTTGTTTTTGGGGAGGGGTTGTCTACCATCTTAGATGCAGGCAGCTGAAAATTAGGCTAATAGGTTAGCAGGAGGATTTTGAGAACAAAGCTCAGAGCTTGGCCTTTTCGTAAACGGCCTTCGTTAAATGTAACCATATTGCTACACTTAGAGGCGCCTTCACTTTTATACTAAGTTGCGACATGATGCTACTTCTATATCAAGACATCGGTTGTTTATCAAGTCAAAAGTTATTTAGAGATGGGGTGCCGGCGCCAATTACAATATTCTAATCAGTGGCGGTGCGTCCATAGAGGGCGCCGGAGCGCCGCCCCCTCTCGCTCCCGCACCGCCACTGAAAGACAATACACAGATTCATGCATTGCATGAATCTGTGTATTGTCACCGCTGCCGCGCTGCCCACTATTCATATGGCCGGCCTCCTGGTGAGCGCCGGCCATATGAATTAGAGCGGTGGCCGGCGGTGGGTGGAACTTGGAAGTGCCTATCAGAGCCGCTGGCTCTGATAGGCTTTCCGAATACAGCTCTCAGGCTGTATTCGGCTTCCAAAAACTCCTCCCAGGTACGCACGGGGGTGCGTTCCTGGAAGAAGACTGTGTGGATGTTTCAGCCAATCAGGTTCACCGGATCTGGTTACCGGTAACCTGATTGGCTGAAGCGACATCGAGGGCGGGAGAACACATCGAGGACGGCGCGGACCGAGGAAGGTAAGTGCAGGGCTAGGGGGGGGGACAGGCTGCATTTGGGGCACAAACTGTCTGAATATGGGGCACAAACTGGCTGAATATGGGGCACAAACTGGCTGAATATGGGGGACAAACTGGCTGAACATGGGGCACAAACTGGCTGCATTTGGGGGGAACTGGCTGTATATGGGGGGAACTGGCTGAATATGGGGGACAAACTGGCTGAATATGGGGGGGAACTGGCTGAATATGGGGGACAAACTGGCTGAATATGGGGGAACTGGCTGAATATGGGGGACAAACTGGCTGAATATGGGGGGAACTGGCTGTATATGGGGGACACGCTGGCTGCATTTGGGGGGAACTGGCTGTATATGGGGGACAAACTGGCTGCATTTGGGGGGAACTGGCTGCATTTGGGGGGAACTGGCTGTATATGGGGGACAAACTGGCTGCATTTGGGGGAACTGGCTGTATATGGGGGACACGCTGGCTGCATTTGGGGGGAACTGGCTGTATATAGGGGACAAACTGGCTGCATTTGGGGGGAACTGGCTGTATATGGGGGACACGCTGGCTGCATTTGGGGGGAACTGGCTGTATATGGGGGACAAACTGGCTGCATTTGGGGGAACTGGTTGTATATGGGGGACACGCTGGCTGCATTTGGGGGGAACTGGCTGTATATGGGGGACACACTGGCTGCATTTGGGGGGAACTGGCTGTATATGGGGGACAAACTGGCTGCATTTGGGGGGAACTGGCTGTATATGGGGGACAAACTGGCTGCATTTCGGGGGAACTGGCTGTATATGGGGACAAACTGGCTGTATATGGGGGCACACTGGCTATATATATATGGGGGCACACTGGCTGTATATGGGGGCACACTGGCTATATATATGGGGACAAACTGGCTGTATATGGGGGCACACTGGCTATATATATATATATGGGGGCACACTGGCTGTATATGGGGGCACACTGGCTGTATATATATGGGGGCACACTGGCTGTATATGGAAACAAACTGGCTGTATTTGAGGGGGAAAACTGGTGGTGTTTGGGCACAGTGGCTGCGTTTAATGGCCACAGTGGCGGCAATTGATTTATTAATTTTTTTCAGTTTGTTTGCGCCCCCCCCAAAATTTTGAGCACCAGCCGCCACTGATTCTAATATATCAGATGCTGCACCTGAAATTTGTATTAACTAATAAAACATAAAAAGTGGAAATAAAGGGCGTAACATACATAAATAGTGATATAAACTATATCAAGTAATCCAATTATTAAAGTGCACAAACAATCATTTCTTATAGGTAAAAAAGTCCATAATAATAGTGTAGCACTACCCCCGTAGGAGCTGCTGTTTATTTGTTTTGGGTCTACGTCCTGCCTATCAACCCCTGGAAGTGGTTCAAACCCTCCCTTAGCACAACTGATACGAATAAGGATTGTGAGACCTATTGAGTATTAGGAGACACAATCCTGCATACATCACACAATAAACTGTAAATATTATTACCTTTGCTGGTCACTAGTCCTTTCGAGTGACAAAGATACTTCACACAGATTATTTACTTAACCAAAGGTATTTACTAAGTATAAAATGAAAAGGTAAAGAAACACGTTAATACACACAGTTGACTCTGCATGCGCATTGCAGAGTCAATAAATCAAAGTAAGATTGGTATCACTGATGTTAAATGATAACAGAAAAAAAATCAACGGCTATGTATATATATATATATATATATATATATATCTGCACAGCTGACTGATCGCTCGCGAGCTCCCCCTATCCTGCAATACCTTGCACGTATTCAGTCACTATACCAGACAGGCAAGGCCTATCTGAGTCCCGCTCAAAGTTCCTCCCTCAAATGGAGTCTTCGCTAGCCGCCGTTGGTGCACAAGTTAATTTGTAATCCAAAGGGTTATAACAAGATATTGTAGTCATCCGCAATATTCCTGAGTACTCGTGTGTCTGCCACCCACTAATGGCGATTTGCGCCAATCTCTAATCACACAGTCTCCCGTAAAATACACTAGGCCGCAAACTGTGGTGCGATAGGTGGAGTGTGGCTGGCACTAACTAAGTCACTTTCCTCTAAGGTAACAGTCAATTCTGGGCAGGTGCCCTTCTCACCAAACAGGCCCGGCTTCCGGATATTCTCCTCTGGCTTATCCCGGTCACGCGATCTCCACGCTTCTGCTGCAGTCTCCCGCCTCCGTCACTAACAGCGCAAGGTGATGGTGATGGACGACTCCGGTCTCTGCTAGGCAACAACAGGACACCGTGGAAGATCCTCTACTGGAAATCACTCGGTGCACTGGCGTACTTTAGGCCCAGGCTTTCGGCCTAACACTCCGGAAGCAGGCCTCAGTGCCAGCCTCCTGCTTGGTTCAGAGCAGAGTCCAGAGAGATAGAAGATGGCCCCTCCCCTCCTTTAAATAGTGTGTCCAGAGGCTTTGCGGTCTTGCAGTGCACCCTGGTAACACAGCTGCACCATGGGTAGTGTAGTCTGTCTACTACTAAAAGTAACAGAGTCTTTTCTCCTTGCTGCTGTATGTTCCAGGGTGCATTAAACTATATACATATGCATTGATTGCATTGTAACACTTACACCACCGGAGGGAGCTGGGTTCCTTCTTTTAAATGTCAAATGGTAGTCTTATGCCGCGTACACACGATCATTTTTCCCGTCGGGAAAAATTACATTATTTTTTTTCGCCGAGAAAAACGATCGTCTGTGGGCTTTATGCCGTTTTTCTCGTTGAGAAAAACGGCAGGAAAAACGACGAGAAAAATTAGAACATGTTCTAAATTTTCTCATCGTTTTTTCCATCATTTTTTTCCGCGGCAGTTTTCCCATAGGGAGACACTGCCGCGGAGCCCACAGACGGTCGTTTTTCTCGACAAAGAAAAAAATTACGGGAAAAACGGTCGTGTGTGGGGGAAAATGCCGTTCCCTTGTTTTTAATTTAATTTCATGTCGTGATTCACGGCTGTGTTTTCACCGCCGTGAATCACGATCGTGTGTACGCGGCATTAATCTACATTGCATATGGGAATCCCGCTACAATAGCAACAAGGCTGTAATTTTATGAATAGATCTTCTGTGTATACTACAATCACCGTGTTTTCCTAAAGTGCAAAGTGCTTCAAATTAACAGAAAGTTTAACCCTTTCCATACAGGGCTTTTTATATCACTTCCATACCGGGCCTATTCTGGCACTTCTCTCCTACATGTACAAATCATCATTCTTTTGCTAGAAAATTACTCAGAACCCCCAAACATTATATAAATGTTTTTTTTTTAGCAGACACCCTAGGGAATAAAATGACGGTCATTGCAACTTTTTATCTTGCACGGTATTTGCGCAATAATTTTTCAAACGCCTTTTTTGTTGGAAAAAAAATGGTTTCATGAATTGAAAAATAACAAAACAGTAAAGTTATTTTTGTAAAATATGAAAGCTTATGTTACACTGAGTAAAAAGATACCTAACATGTCACGCTTTAAAATTGCCATCTGGTCACCAGTCATCTCTATGCTCGTCACGTGACCCACCACCGGCGCCGGACGATTCTCTCCGGGTCCCCGATGGCACAGGAGAGCCCGGAGAAGCACCGGATGGTGGCGGGAGGGGAGGATGTCCCCTCCCGCTGCCTATAAGAACGATCAAGCGGCGGAACCGCCACTATAATCATTCTTATGGTGCGCAGAATCGCCGGCTGAAAACAAGGATATCTGAATGATGCCGCTAGCTGCAGGCATCATTCAGATATCCCCCCGCAAAGCCCAGGACGTCATATGACGTTCACCCGGAGGGAGAGAGGGTTCCTGCCGGCGTCATTTTACAATGACCCGGTATGGAAGTGGTTAAGATCCCAGCCATGGGTCGTGCACGCGCCACCGGCGGTGTGCTCGCGACCCGGTCCGAAGCTTCATGATCGCGCCCGCGGGACCCGATCGCCGCTGGTGTCCTGCGATCGGGTCACAGAGCTGAAGAACGGGGAGAGGTAAGTGTAAACAAACCTTTCCCCGTTCTTCCTAGTGGCATGTCAGTTATCGTCAGTTCCCTGTCATAGGGAACGACGATCAGTGATGTAACACGCCAAGCCACACCCTACTACAGTAAGAATCACTCACTAGGGCACACTTAACCCCTACAGCGCCACCTAGAGGTTAACCCCTTCACTGCCAGTGTCATTTTCACAGTAATCAGTGCATATTTATAGCACTGATCACTGTAGAAATGACAATGGTCCCAAAAATGTGTCAAAAGTGTCCGATGTGTCTGCCATAATGTCGCAGTCACGATAAAAATTGCAGATCACCGCCTTTTGCGCAAACCAATCACTATACGCTTATTGTGATTTTTTTTACCAAAAATATGTAGAAGAATACGTATCGGCCTAAACTGAGCAAAAAAATTTTTTTTTTAGATAAAATTGTTGCTCTATTTTTGTTTATAGCGCAAAAAATAAAAACCGCAGAGGTGATCAAATACCACCAAAAGAAAGCTCTATTTGTGGGAAAAAATGGACGTCAATTTTGTTTGGGAGCCACGTCGCATGACCGTGCAATTGTCAGTTAAAGCGACGCAGTGCCGAATCGCAAAAAGGTGCCTGGTCCGTGGTTAAAAGTCAGCAGCTACAAAGAGTGTCCTCCTCTCCCCCTCCTTTCCGCCGGCGCCTCCATTGCCAGTCTGGGCACCCGGCCGTGACAGCTTTCGGCTTCACGGCCGGGCATGCACTGCGCATTCGTGAGTCGTGCTGCGCTTCTGGAGTGGACAGGCGATCTCCTGGGACCTGTCATGTTTCCCAGGAGATCGCCTAGAGGGAGGGGCCGCCTAAGGCGAGAGGAGGAGTCGCCTAGGTGGTCCCTGGGAGGAAGGAGGAAGTGGGACAGGAAGTCCCAGTCAGTCCTAACAAAGCCCCCACTCCCCCCCAAAAAAATGACATGCCAAATGTGGCATGTAAGGGGGTGAGGAGTGCTTAAAGCGGAAGTTCCACTTTTGGGTGCAATTCCGCTTTAATGCATCTCTCTCGCCCATTTCAGATAGTTAGGAGGTACAGTATATATAAGGCATTAAATAGTGAAGCAGGTCTAACAGAAGACAGAATGGGGACTATCCCAAATAACTAGTTATTATTTTTTCTGTGGATGCATTTAAGATAGGAGTAATGCTGTTAATTGGATTTTGAATAGATTTGTTGGAGCTCATATGATTGATGGATTAATGAAATTGTTTATTTCTCTGTATGTATGACAATTAAAATAAAGAAATTATAAATAGTGAACTGGCCCACTCAGGTCCTGCATTTTTCTGGGATGTGCAACAATACTTCAGGAGGCTGCAAGCAGGGGTGGGTGGGCTGTGATGATGTCATCCTAGCATAGGCAAGAGACAAGGAAGAACTAAAAGTACTCGCTCCTCAAAAAATAAAATAATAATATGCCATTTCAAAACGGGGGAGAGGAAGAGAAAGAAGGTCACTTTAATTTTGTGTAAAGGTCTGTTTTAAGCACCCCTGGCCATGTTACTGATAAGGATAAGGATTACTGATAAGGAAAATAACCATGAGCCTGCAAAGTCAAAAACAAATCAACAACAGCAAGTCCAATAATATCTGGCCGGTCATGTTTTTTTTTACTGTGCAACTGAACCCTCCTCATACTGCTTTAGAAGAAGTCTCTGTAACTTTCAATTTGGACACTAGATGGCGAATTAAACCTGTCCATAGACTTGTATCAGCTATTTAATGCAAGTGGCAGATGGAATAACTTCTAGACCTGGGGTCTTCCAATGATGCACACATTGCTATACCTGGTGGCGAACGGTTAGAGAAGGTTTAAGCCACCTCCAATGCACAAGTAACAACAAACAACACTAGAAATAACGGTGAATTTTTACATGGAAATTATATTTCTTGTACAACTGGCATAACAGATAGAAGACAGGAAAAATACGATGCCCAAAATGGTGTTGCCCTAGGCATTGACTTTGACATTAGAAAGGGCAGTCCAAGTGGGGCAGCTTTGAAAGCCACAGCTTTTTATACATTAGCTCTTTAAATATTTTATAAAAAGAGTGTAGGAAAGATCTGATTTGCTGTATGTGTTGGGGATGTGTTGGGGATGGTACACGTTACTATCCCCACTTCTGTCCTCTGTGTCTCATTCTGAGACAGTTGTCTTTTTCTGTGGGTGGCCTCCCTTCCTCAGTCCCAGTCCCTTTCTCTGAGGAAGAAGAAATTGATTGCAGACTTGAGTCCAAAAGATGCTGTTGAAGTTTTCTTTATTGTCATAAGCCAGACAAATTTGCAAGAATGAAAAGTTGACGCGTTTCACACGTAAGATTCGTGCTTGTTCACAACGACCTTTCTCTGAGGTACTTCTTCTATGTTCTGCCCACAGCCTCATGTCTTACGTAAGACACATACTGTATGCCCTTCACTCCTGTGATGCCTTTTCATGTTCACCTTCTTGCCGAGTGTCTCTGAACCTCTATATCCTTCCCCACAAGGGAGCAATTTTTCTTTCCCTGAAGATCGGGTTTGGAGTCTAATTGTGGGCAGCAATTCTCACCTTCAATACAGACCTCATCTCTGCCTCAAGATGTCCTCATTCTTTCACTTTAAATGTTGCTACCTAGAAGACTGAGGAAACAATGTGAGTGCAAAGTGACTTGCCCCAGAGAACAGAATTTTGCTCTCCTAATGTATTGACAGAGAGATTGGTGCTGATATCATCACACATTATCCAGGATTAAAGAGGAAGAGGACCCCCTGCGTCAAGACATCAGACTGAAAAGGTACGTAAAAAAAAAAAAGAAAAAAAAAGGAAAAAAGCATAACATGCTACTGACGAAGGCCTCTAAGGGAGAAACACACTGCACACTACTCTGCACAAACTTCTTATGCCGCGTACACACGCTCATAATTTCTGATGGAAAAAGTCAGACGGAATTTTTTTATCGGATATTCCGACCGTGTGTATGCCCCATCGGACTTTTTCCGTCGGAAATTCCGACAGAATTAGATAGAGAACATGTTCTCAATTTTTCCAATGAAAAGAATTTCCGTTCGTCTGGATGTAATTCCGACGGACTAAAAATCACGCATGCTCGGAAACAATTTGACGCATGCTCGGAAGCATAGAACTTAATTTTCTCGGCTCGCCGTAAGGTTTTACGTCACCGCGTTCTTGACGGTCGGATTTTGGTGTGACCGTATGTATGCAAGACAGCTTGAGCGGAATTCCGTCGGAAAAACACGTCAGAGTTTATTCCGACGGAAATTCTGCTCGTGTGTACAAGGCATTAGGCAACGTTCTGCCCACATTTGGACCATTTCCAATGCCCTGGAACGCAGTAACAGTTAATTGCTGCAACCTAAATAATATCCAAGGTTTGGGTCACCAGATCACAAAACCAGCGAACTGCAGACAGAGATTGATCAGTGTCAACAGCTTGGGCTGTCTGTCTGCTGTGGTACAGCTATAATACTTCTCAATCAATTACTCTGACTTATGAGTGGTGAAGCCTGCCCCTGCTGGTCAAATAAACTATTTCACTAGTATCCAAAGCAAAAAGCATGCCTGCCCCCTGCTGGCTCATGCACACTTATATTACCTGCTGTAGCAGCACTTCATAGTGATAGACAAATAAGAGTACAAAAGGTCAGGAGGTATCAACAAGCTCAAACCTTTGCCTTTCATAACAGCTTGGCATTCGACCATAACCCACAAGGTTTTGGAGGACCAGGAGCAGTTCTTTTTGTAATGACCAGTGGCGGCCCATCCTTTAGGGGCGCCAGAGCGTCGCCCCCTCTATCCACAGCCCCCACCCCCATGCTCTATCAACAGCAGCTATTTTGCAGGACACCACAACCCCCTATTCATGCGTCCGGCCCCTTTCAGGATGCCGGGCACGTGAATTACAACGGCGGGGGTGTTTTTTTTAAGCACCTGATTAGAGCCAGAGGCTCTAATAGGCTTCAAAATAGGGTGGGCTCCTGGTGCAGTGCCCACCCAGGTGTTACAACAGTGAATGAATATTCACTATTGAAACACTGATTCTCAATCCGGCCAATCAGAAGCAGGTCTGAGACGCGTTTTCCGATTGCCCGAAAAGAGAAGAGTCCCAATTGGCCACCGAGGAGGAGGGAGGAAATGGAAGCTGCCACAATGCCTGTGGAGAGCAGGGGAAGGGAAAGCTGTCGCCACCAAGCAAGGTAAGCCACCGATGAAGCCCGGGAGAAGCACTGCCCACCATAGATGGGGTAAGTGCACCAGATCCACCCGACTGACTGCCGACCGACTGACTGGGGGGATGTGGTACTGTTTCCTGCCCCCCCCCCAAAAAAAAATTACCACCGGCCGCCACTGGTAATGACAGAAGCTCTTTTAAAGTAAAGTTAAAACTCTACAACATCTCCCCGTTCTTCCTAGTGACATGTCACTGATCATCTGTTCCATCTCATCGGAAACAGCGATCAGTGACGTGTGACTCGTAGCCACGCCCCCTAACAGTTAGAATCACTCCCTATAGTACACACCTAACCCCTTCAGCGCCCCCTACAGGTTAACCTCTTCACTGCCAGTGTAATCAGTGTCCGATGTGTCCGCCATAATGTCACAGTCACGATAAAAATCGCTGATCGCCGCCATTACTAATAAAAAAATAAATTTATAATAAAAATGCCATAAAATGATCCCCTATTTTGTAGACGCTATAACTTTTGCGCAAACCAATCAATAAACGCTTAATGCGATTTTTACCAAAAAAATAAGTAGAATACGTATCGGCCTAAACTGGGGAAAATAAATGTTTTTTTATATATTTTTTGAGGATATTTATTATAGCAAAAAGTAAAAAATATAGAATTTTTTTCAAAATTGGCGCTCTATTTTTGTTTATAGCGCAGAAAAAAAAACCGCAGAGGTGATCAAACACCATCAAAAGAAAGCTCTATTTGTGGGAAAAAAAGGACGTCAATTTTGTTTGGGAGCCACGTCGTACGACCGTGCAATTGTCAGTTAATATGACGCAGTGCCGAATAGCAAAAAGTGGCCTGGTCTTTGGCCAGCCAAATGGTCCGGGGCTTAAGTGGTCAAGGTAAGTCTTTCATAATGTGCTAGTATGCATACTAGCACATTATGATTTTAATCTCTAACGTGCAGGCCAATCTGATTCCTCCTGTATTGAATTGTACTGTTTGACCTAACGTTGTAAAGTTCTGCGCAAACTGTTGGCGCTACAGTGCCTTGCGAAAGTATTCGGCCCCCTTGAACTTTTCATCCTTTTACCACATTTCAGGCTTCAAACATAAAGATATAAAATTTTAATTTTTTGTGAAGAATCACCAACAAGTGGGACACAATTGTGAAGTGGAACGAAATCTATTGGATATTTTAAACTTTTTTAGCAAATAAAAAACTGAAAAGTGGTGCGTGCAAAATTATTCGGCCCCTTTACTTTCAGTGCAGCAAACTCACTCCAGAAGTTCAGCGAGGATCTCTTAATGATCCAATGTTGTCCTAAATGACTGATGGTGATAAATAGAATCCACCTGTGTGTAATCAAGTCTCTGTATAAATGCACCTGCTCTGTGATAGTCTCAGGGTTCTGTTGAAAGTGCAGAGAGCATCATGAAGACCAAGGAACACACCAGGCAGGTCCGTAATACTGTTGTGGAGAAGTTTAAAGCCGGATTTGGATACAAAAAGATTTCCCAAGCTTTAAACATCCCAAGGAGCACTGTGCAAGCGATCATTTTGAAATGGAAGGAGTATCAGACCACTGCAAATCTACCAAGACCTGGCTGACCCTCTAAACTTTCAGCTCAGACAAGGAGAAGACTGATCAGAGATGCAGCCAAGAGGCCCATGATCACTCTGGATGAACTGCAGAGAACTACAGCTGAGGTGGGAGAGTCTGTCCACAGGACAACAATCAGTCGTACACTGCACAAATCTGGCCTTTATGGAAGAGTGGCAAGAAGAAAGCCATTTCTCAAAGATATCCATAAAAAGTCTTGTCTAAAGTTTGCCACAAGCCACCTGGGAGACACACCAAACATGTGAAAGAAGGTGCTCTGGTCCGATGAAACCAAAATCAAACTTTTTGGCCACAATGCAAAACGATATGTTTGGCGTAAAAGCAACACAGCTCATCACCCTCAACACACCATCCCCACTGTCAAACATGGTGGTGGCAGCATCATGGTTTGGGCCTGCTTTTCTTCAGCAGGGACAGGGAAGATGGTTAAAATTGAGGGGAAGATGGATGCAGCCAAATACAGGACCATTCTGGATGAAAACCTGTTGGAGTCTGCAAAAGACCTGAGACTAGGACGGAGATTTATCTTCCAACAAGACAATGATCCCAAACATACAGCAAAATCTACAAAGGAATGGTTCACAAATAAACGTATCCAGGTGTTAGAATGGCCAAGTCAAAGTCCAGACCTGAATCCAATCGAGAATCTGTGGAAAGAGCTGAAAACTGCTGTTCACAAACGCTCTCCATCCAACCTCACTGAGCTCGAGCTGTTTTGCAAGGAAGAATAGGCAAGAATTTCAGTCTCTCGATGTGCAAAACTGATAGAGACATACCCCAAGCGACTTGCAGCTGTAATCGCAGCAAAAGGTGGCTCTACAAAGTATTAACGCAAGGGGGCCGAATAATTTTGCACGCCCCACTTTTCATTTTTTTCTTAGTTAAAAAAGTTTCAAAAATCCAATAGATTTCGTTCCACTTCACAATTGTGTCCCACTTGTTGGTGATTCTTCACAAAAAAATAAAATTTTATATCTTTATGTTTGAAGCATGAAATGTGGCAAAAGGATGAAAAGTTCAAGGGGGCCGAATACTTTCGCAAGGCACTGTATATGAATTCTGTATAATAATAATAATAATAATAATTATGGCATTGACATGTAGTGGGAAGATTTTTGTTTTTTATTTTATTATTATTTTTCACCTTTACAACCACTTAATTATAAACACAGCAAAGCAGTCACATTCCGCTTTGAGACACAGTTTGTCTAATTGAAACAAAACAGTGGACTAAGCTGTCTGATAGACGAAGAGTTCCCTGCTCTATGCTGTATACAGCTGGCTTCTTCCATTAAGGATTGATTCACACCTATGCAGGTTGCAGTTTGCATATTCCAGGTGCATTTTGCATTTTTTAATACACGTTTTTGATCCATTGAAGTCTATGGAACCAGGAGCCAGAAAAAAGACCCTGGCCTGTTCCATAAAATGCACAGATGTGAACTACATCCATAGGAAACCATGTTAAATGGACTGTAGTGTGTTTCTGCAAAACGCAAACCGCACTGGAACCAGGAGCCAGAAAAAAGACCCTGGCCTGTTCCATAAAATGCACAGATGTGAACTACATCCATAGGAAACCATGTTAAATGGACTGTAGTGTGTTTCTGCAAAACGCAAACCGCACTAAAAAATGCATAGGTGTGAACCAGGCCTAAAAGAAGGAGATGAAGAGTCTCTAATGCCTCGTACACACGGCCGGTTTTCCCGTCGGAAACACTCCGATGAGAGCTTTTGGCCGGGAATCCCGACTGTGTGTATGCTCCATCTGATTTTTTCCGATGAGGAAACTGACAAAAACGGTCGGCAAAAAAAAAGAGAACTGGCTCTCTTTTTTCCCGTCTGGATTCCTGACTGACTTTTTCCCTTCGGAAATCCCAGCCGTGTGTACGAGGCATTAGGCTGGATTCACATCTATGCATTTTTAGTTCTTTTTGCATTTTGCAGATTTGCACTACAGAACATTTAACATGTATAGCCTGAAAGGGAACCCTGGGTTGTCTCCAAGACCTAGCAATGGTAATTTTTGCCCCGAGTAACATAAAGCGGATCAGCTGCTGAGTAGGCCTGGGGGCATTAGGAATACGAGCATTAAGGAGAGCGATAGTTGCTGACCTGGGAATCAGGAGCTTAGTGACCTTGAATATGAGGTTGAATATCCTTTTCCACACAGACCTAATCCTAGGACACTCCCACCAGACGTGCACCATCGAACCCAAGAGTTGGCAGCCTCTAAAGCAATTGGGATCAGTATCAGGGTAGATGGATGCAAGCCTGGCAGGGGTCATATACCACCTCATAAGAATCTTTACGTTAGCTTCTATAAGAGAAGTATTCAAAACACCCCAAAATGAATCAGAGCATACCCTCTGCCAGGAGCCTAAATCCCAGCTCAGCTGAAGGTCTTCCTCCCAAGCCGTCATATGTGAGGATTTCATAGTAGTACTAGTAAGCGACAAATAGATGACAGAAATACCTCCCCTTTGTCCCCCCAATTTTGGTGGATTAGGTTTATCCCTCCAGATATCATGTAAGAATTGCGAGATTTGTTCAAATCTAAGTTTTTCTGAATCTGGAAGATCTAATTTACTTAGACAATGGGACATGATAATAGGGCCTTGAGATGTAAAGTAGTGTCCTATCCTATAAAGACTTGTTCATCCACCAGCTAAAAGCCGCGATATCCATTCCAGAGGGAAAATTTGGATTATTAGATATGTGTGCTAGTGGTTGTATTTCGGACACTAAAGCCGCAAGAGAACGTAGTCTGTCCCACAGGGCATAGGATTGAGATAGGGAGGGGGATAAAATGGGTGGTCTCTGTTTTGGGGGACACCAAAGTAGAAAGTCTAAGGAAAAGTGGGGGGAAGCCTGTCCCTCTAAAAATACCCAGTCCGGTTTTTCATTACTAGAGTATACTACTGATAATTGGGCAAGTCTAGCGGCTAAATAATAATTATATAGGTTAGGCAATCCCATACCTCCCTCTCTCCTATGTAAATAAAGAGTGTTCTGGGGTATTCTGTAACCAGATTTTCTCCATACAAATTTGAGAATCATACTTTGTAAAGGCTGTAACTGTTTTTTACTGACAGGAATGGGTAGGGAACAAAATAAGTACAGAATTCTAGGTAGAAAGGTCATCTTGATGGAGTTAATCCTACCTAACCAGGAAAGTTCAAGTTTGGGCCAATTTTTTAAATCTGATGTAAGTTTGCGGAATAAGGGAGGGTAATTGCTCGCGTAAAGGGAATCCGTACGTGAAGTAAGGGAAATTCCTAAATATTTGATAGATGAAGGGTTCCATTCAAATTTGAAAGACTGTTGTAGGAGGGAAACTGTGGAAGCTGGAAGAGAAACATTTAAATCTTGCGATTTAGCAAAATTTACTTGAAGCCCAGAAATTTTGGAGAAATCGCTAATGACTTTGTATAGACTCAGAAGGGAAGTAATGGGAGAAGTTAGGAATAGAAGCAAGTCGTCTGTGAATAAACCACATTTGTGTGTCTGATCCCCACAGGATACCCCCTTTATGTTGGGATTATGTCGAATTGCAATGGCTAGGGTCTCGATTGCTATGGCAAAAATAATGGGGGATAAGGGGCATCCCTGTCTTGTGCCTCTTACAATATTTATCGGGGAGGAATAGTGTCCTTGCAATCAGATATGGGCTTTGGGTTGGGAGTAAAGAGCTCTGATCACCCCTAAAAAACATGGGCCAAAGCCCCAGCTATCCAGTAAGGAGAGGATATATTGCCACCACACTGAGTCGAAGGCCTTCTCTAGATCAGGTGCTAGAAGGAAACCCTGTTGTTTTTGACCTCCCTCCCAATTGGACTGTAGAATGGAGACAATATCAATAGCCCTTCTAACCTGATCCGTGCCTTGTCTTCCCGGTACAAATCCTACCTGATCCTTGTGGATATATTTAGTAATAAAAGAAGAGAGTCAGTTAGCCAGAATTTTAGTGAGAATTTTTAAATCATTATTAATCAGCGAGATAGGGCGGTAATTAGTGACTTCCTCCGGATTTTTATCCGGTTTTGGAATTACAGAGTTGCAAGCAGTATTGAATTGCGAGCCTAATTGGGAACCTAGAGTTATAAAATTTAAAAATTCTGTCAAGTGAGGAATGAGGGTATCTGTGAAAGTTTTGTAGTAAGGAACTGATAAACCGTCAGGTCCCGGAGCCGACCCTGTTTTGAGACCTCCAATAACCGCTGACACTTCTTCAACTGAAAACGGAGCTTCAAGAAAGTCTCTATGTTCCGCACTCAAGGATGGAATAGGTAGGCCATCCATGAATGTGGACACCGAGTCCCCCGGAGGTTGTGGAGGAGCACTATAAAGTTTTGAGTAAAATGTATGAAATGCCTCAAGAATCTTTTCTGGGTTTGCCGAGGGTTCCTGTACGAATCTTAGGCATGGAAGATATTCTAGTCCTAGGGGACAATTTGTTTGATAACATCTTACCAATTTTTCCTTTCTGAGTATAAAACTTGTTACTACTCCAATGTAGGGATCTCTCCGCTTTCGTTGTGAGAATTAAATTAAGTTCCAATCTAGTTTTATCAATTTCGGCCAATAAAGTAGGAGAAGGATTCTTTTTGTGTTGTGTTCTCAGGGACCTGTATGACCTCTCCAGTCGCACAATGCCCGCTTCGCGTTCCTTTTTTATTCGTGTGGAAAATTTTGCCTATAATAAAGGCTTTGTGGGCAGCCCACAAGGTTTCAGCAGAAGTACCCCCCATTTTATTCAAGCGAAAGTATTCTTGGAGAACGTCATCTATTTCTGCCTTTATTATCGGGTTTGAGAGAATGGACTCGTTTAGTCTCCAATGACCCCTCTTTGCCATACCGGCCATAGTGCGAATGGACATGATAACCAAGGAGTGGTCAGACAGGACCGTGTCTTTAATTTGGGAATTAATTACCGCCGGGAGTATATAGTAAGGTACCAGGATATGGTCAATCCTGGCATAGGTATTATGTGTGTGGGAATAATGGGTAAAATCTCTCAGAGAAGGATTAGATTCTCTCCAGACGTCCGCTAAACCTCTGTCATGTAATAGCTTGGCAATCTTTAGGCTAATCCTGGTGGGTCTTGTGAGTTGGATAGAGGGGGGTTTGGATTTGTCCAATCCCTGGTCAAAGGCTGCATTAGAATCCCCTCCCCATATAACTGTACCTTCCAATAAGGGAGATAAGGTGGCTAATATACTACGAAAGAATATATCCTGCCCAGAGTTGGGGGAATAGTAAGAGATCGGGGAATATAAGTGGCCTTCTAATGTGCCCTTAACCAAAATGAATCTACCCTCCGGGTCTTTAAATTCAGAGACAACGTCAAAATGGCAGGATTTAGAAATAAAAATTGCAGCTCCTTTTGTTTTATTTTCCGCACTTGCCAAAAAGAATTGGGGATGAATGTATTTGGGACTATATTGTCTAGGGAAATGGGTTTCCTGAATCAATAGAATGTCAATACCAAGAGATTTTTAAAAGTCAAACATTTTTTGCCTTTTGATTGGGGAATTCAGACCCTGAACATTCTGCGTGGCTATTTTGAGTGAGCTCTGTGTAGAATTAGCCATGGGAGTCAGAAAAAGTGCTATGTCTATCATCCAAGTCACTCACCCCACCATCCATTCTGTTCTCCAGGCCCGCAACCGATAGGTCCAACAGCAGGCAGCCAGGATATTATTCTACGTTTATGATCAATACAAACTGTAAAACAATCAGTAAAACAAGGGTAAAACAAACTGTAAAACAATCAGTAAAACAAGGGTAAAACAAGGGTAAAACAAACTGTAAAACAATCAGTAAAACAAGGGTAAAACAAGGGTATATTAGGCACGTGTAAGAAAGTTCAGATATAGAAAAGGAAAGAAAAGATCTGAAAAAGAAAAAAGGCGGCTCTGCTGGGCTCCTATTCTGAACTCAGGAATCTGATTCATAGAGGCCCCAGATCCAATGGCAATATTACCCCATTGATGCGTACCACAGTAAGGGCCAATTTTGAGAAATATAGTTGGGCCCCGCATACCCCGTTGTAAAGGGAATCCGAGGTTGCCACTCTTTCGGTCCATCCCGGACCCAGTGATTTGGGCCCGGTATGGCATTAAAACTTTTGGCGGATATAGCCTCCCCGGACGGGCTTTGCACGTTTGATACCCTCAAAAAACCCTCAAAAAAGGAAAGTGGAATGCCAAATCATATGTTTTTCCGATACCTACAGCTCCGCCATGCCTATCGTTACCAATTTCCCTGATCTATTATTATTATTATACAGGATTTATATAGCACCAACAGTTTGCGCAGCACTTTACATCAGGGAAGACAGTACAGCCACAATACAATTCAATACAGGAGGGATCAGAGGGCCCTGCTCGTTAGAGCTTACAGTCAAGAAGGGAGGGTCACGTGGAACAGAGGGTAGTAGCTGTGGGGATCTATTAGACTGGAGACCATTGGTGTTGAGCGCATGTTGGGGGAAGCGGAGGTCACAAAGCCCCTTTCGGCTTTGTACTCTGAATTTGCCAGTTTGGACACTTCCGCAGTCTCCAAGCTGTTCTCAAAATGGCAGGCAGATATACCCACACTCGCTGATGATGACTGGGAGGAGGGCATTCAGCAATACCTCCCACTCGTGATTTCTGCGAGAAATAGGTTCATGCAACTTAAGTTTATATATCGAGCTTATTACTCGCCTGACCGTCTGGCTCGAATCTATCCGGACAGGAGTGCAGTCTGCCCTAAATGCTCGTCGGAGACGGGCTCTTTCTTTCATGTTGTCTGGTCTTGTCCGCTGCTCCGGGCCTTCTGGGGAGAGGTGGTTGCTGATATCAATTCTATAGGCAAGCTGCAAGCTTCCTGCGATCCTCTGCCGCTGCTGTTGGGCATTGTTGATACGCTGGGGACCTCGCAAGCTAGAAATTGTTTGTGTTTTATACAGCCTTTTATGCCAGGAAAGTGACCCTTTTAAATTGGAAGACCTCCTCTCCTCCGACGGTGCAGCAGTGGAGGGCGCTGGTGGACGCGGCCCTTCCCTTCTTCTGTACCTCCCTATTCTCACCTACATTTGCTCTAAGACACCACCTTAGCCTTAGTCTGGAACATTATTTCTGAGGTAGCCTGGCCTGGGTCCCAACACGTGTTGACCTATGCCTAACATCCCACCCTCCACTGGGATCCGACCCACTACTCTGGGATGATCTTGGATATATCCTGTAATATGTCTTACCATTTTTGTTATGGCTACTATCCCCTTTATTGCTCAGGATGCATCTATTTAATGTTCTCTATTTGTACTGTTAACTTGCTGACCTCACTCCTAATCCTGTACCATGGTTTAAGCCTTCTGCTCATAGAACTGACTGTGGAGATTGTACCACAGTGTTTTTTGTATGTTGTTTTTTTCTATATTGTAACGGGAAGGCCCGGGGGACTCAGAATCGCTTAGAAAGTATGAGATACCCTTGCTTCAGCTCCCCCAATGGCTCTTATGTGTCAATCACCCTGTGTCTCTATTAGGGGCACAGGGTGAATGAAAACCCCAAAATGGCCTATGATGGCCATATTCAAGCTGCACATACATTGTATCTAGATTGAATGTGTACTGTGAGGGGGGGGGGGTGTAATCATTGCGGTGAGGAGTTAAGGTTATTTGCATTCTATTGTCTATTATGAATTAAGTCTGCTACTGTGACAATGTGGATTGGAGCTGGTCAACCGTCTGGCTGCATATTATGGGATGTTGAAGTGTCTTCTGTGAGGAGGGGGGGGGGAATCACCCCTCCTGCCTAAGACTGTTTATCAAAGGAGAAGTTTGAACACACCTGACCTGTATTACCATTGTCATTGGACAGTTTAACCCGCCCTGTTCCCCAAAGGATGGGAGGGGAGGGTTTTGAAGAGAAATGTGTTACCATGTGTTTTGAAAATAAAGTCATTCCCTGTTTTGGAACTTGAATACAGAGCGTTGTCTCGTATCTGGGGGGAGAACCATTCGTATGGGGTCTTATTCAGCTGGTTGGAGTGTCTGGTGGCTGTCGTGTGGTTGGAAAGGGAATATCCTAACGGTGTTAACCCCTTTCATACTTGGGGTGCCGTTACAATTGGTGGCAGCAGTGGGATTGATCCCCACAGCCAGAAGGACAGCTACAAGAGGACACAGGACAATGGAAGCACAGTATGAACAGCTAAAGCTCTCCACCCTCAAAGACTTACTGGAGAACCGGGGAAGACCGGCCAACAACCGTAAGAAGAGCGACATTATCAGAGAACTAGTCGAAATGGATGGAACCGAAAGGCCCAGTGTAACAGACAGGACACCCGAAGAGGCAAGTTTTGATCGGGCTGTTAAACTAAGACTGGCACATTATGGTCCTAACCCTCCAGCGGAGATCATAGACCTAGTTATAGCGGCTGTGGAGGCAAATTTGCTACAGCAAAGAGGTGCTGCAGCAGCAGAAGTCACAGCAGCACCAACTGCAAGGAGAGGAGAGGTACAGATACCAGCCGCCATGGAAGAGGAAGTCAGAAGGAGGTTACAAGAGATGCAGATACAGCATAGAGGACCAGTATCAGAGGAGGTCCTGCTGGGATGGTCGGATTCGATCCGCTGCGAACTCTGGAAGAAAGCGCTAGCTCTCGAGCAGCAACACCAGGGAAAGGTTCTCCCCTCCATCTATGTAAGGTACTGGTCGCAGTATGATGTACGAATGCCGTTATTGGGGGAACAACCAAAGCAGGAGTGGACAACTGAGTTAAGCAGGCTGATCCGGGCAGAGATGCGGTTGGACGAGAGCTACAGAGCCCTCCGGTGGTATGTAGCCCAAGAGTGCCCATGGTCAGCGGATGACAGCCCCACGCAAGGCTTTGACTATAATGGCCTGGGATTGTTGTATTGGAGGCTGTCCAGTGACCCTGACTTTGGGAGTGATCGGGAGTGGCGTTTGGAGGAAATAATGGAGCACAGAGAGCGAAAACTGAATGTCTCGGAAGGGCACTGGGCAGAGGAAGATTTGGAGTTTCTGGCCGTTCAGGAATGGGAGCTGGAGATCGCTTACAGACAGCTGCTAGAATCTGTTCAGCAGCAGGGTGGGGCTCCCTTTGCCTGGGACTATCAGGAAATACCAGTTGACAACTATGAAATCCTGGCTGAAGAATCGGCAGTGGAAAAGCTGAAGATTGCCATCCCTAAAGCCGAAGTGGATGATGTGGAGTTCCAGGGAGCTAGGGCAGTTGGCTCATCTCCCCAGCCACTGATTACAGAAGGTATGGACTTAAGGGACTGTTCAGAGGATGTTATAAATTATGCATCGCCTGCCCAAGTACTGGCAGCAGGACAAAGTATTACAGACCCCTGCTCTACACCCGTGGCAGTTTTGGAGGCCCGAGTTGAGAAGGTGATGGTTCCTCTTTCCGAGTGGATTTCGGAGATGCAGGGAGGAGAAGCAGCCATTTTCCCTCCCCAACAGTTAACCAGAGCAGATGGTGTGGAGTCCCCAGCAGAAGTGCTGGCAACCGGGCAGAGTGATAGCAACCTCTGCCCAGCACCGGAAACAACTGTGGAGTTTCAGGGAGCCGGGGCAGTTGGCCCCTCTCTCCAGCAACAAGCTGAGGTGGTAAAGCTTTTACCCCCAGCTGAATCACTGGCAGCAGGGCAGAATGCTACTGGCCGCTGCACACAACTGCCACTTGAGCGGATATCGGTGGATGGGACTGCGGTCTCCACTCACAGCAACCCAGCAGAAGAGCTGGCAACAGAGCCGAGTGCCACGGGCCTCTGCTCTCAACTAACAGAAGAGGGAGTTCCTGTGGTACTGGATGGGACTTCGGTCCTCACTGACACAACCCCAGAAAATGGTGTGACACTGGGACAGGAGGATGTCAGCCTTGCTTTGCAAGCACTCTGGGATTTTCACCTACCACAAGTGGATGGGACTTCAGTCTCCACTTGTATACCCCAGGGATGCCGGGCAGTCGACCCAGATCCCCAACAGCATGACGGACTGAGCCCAGTCACCATGTCTTCTCTCCAGCGGCTGAAAGGACTCCAGGGAGAAGGGCCAGTCCAGGCCTCTCCCCAGCGGCGGATATATTCTCTGAGAGAGGCAGAGGTTGGCTGGGTAAGTAATGCTCTGTTTGGAGCAATTTATTTGGGGTACTGTGTGGATACCGGCATTAGAAGAAGGGACCTATGGACTAACTTCGGAGTCAACCCGTCTGGGGTCGCCTCCTGTGTTAGTCTCCTGCCGAAAGGGGAGAGATGTAACGGGAAGGCCCGGGGGACTCAGAATCGCTTAGAAAGTATGAGATACCCTTGCTTCAGCTCCCCCAATGGCTCTTATGTGTCAATCACCCTGTGTCTCTATTAGGGGCACAGGGTGAATGAAAACCCCAAAATGGCCTATGATGGCCATATTCAAGCTGCACATACATTGTATCTAGTAGACTTGTGCACAACGGAAAAATTCGTTCCGTTTCGGTTCGTTTCTTTCCGGTCCTGTTGATTCGTAATCATTCGTAATTTTGCTAGACGGGATTTTTCGTGTTCGGACTCATTCGTATTTTTGCAAGCGACATTTTTCGTTGAATTTTTTGTTGCTTTATAATTCGTACTTTCGGTAGGGTACGTTGTTTTTCGTTGATTCTGGACACAACTCCTACTTTCGTAACTTTTTTTGGGTTCGTTGATTCGTAATTTTCCGTGTCTCTCTCACAACGACGCTGCCTATTATGCCTAATGTGCTTCGAATGGATTTGTACTTTTCTAAATACATAGCGGTTATTTGTAACGATTCGAAATCTCGTATTTTACTTTCGTTTTTTACATGCGGCTATAGGCTCCGCCCCTGTACACCATTTTGAGAGGGTTCAGCACGGTGAGGGAGAAGCAGAGAGCAGAGCAGAGTGAGTGTTATTGTGCTTCGAATGGATTTGAAATCTCGTATTTTACTTTCGTTTTTTCATGCGGCTATAGCCTCCGCCCCTGTACACCATTTTGAGAGGGAGTTCAGCATGGTGAGGGAGAAGCAGAGAGCAGAGTGAGTGTTATTGTGCTTCGAATGGATTCGTACATTCGTAACTTTTTTCATAACGAATTATGCCGAAGACCTTCGGGCATTCGCTATTTTGCGGTATAATTTATTTCGGATTCGGTTTTATTCGTAATTGCTCTGTTCGGAAATTCGAATGCTTCCGAATGTCCGAAAGTTGCTAAATTCGGACGAATTTTGATTCGTTACGAAACGAATTGCACAAGCCTAGTATCTAGATTGAATGTGTACTGTGAGGGGGGGGGGGTGTAATCATTGCGGTGAGGAGTTAAGGTTATTTGCATTCTATTGTCTATTATGAATTAAGTCTGCTACTGTGACAATGTGGATTGGAGCTGGTCAACCGTCTGGCTGCATATTATGGGATGTTGAAGTGTCTTCTGTGAGGAGGGGGGGGGGAATCACCCCTCCTGCCTAAGACTGTTTATCAAAGGAGAAGTTTGAACACACCTGACCTGTATTACCATTGTCATTGGACAGTTTAACCCGCCCTGTTCCCCAAAGGATGGGAGGGGAGGGTTTTGAAGAGAAATGTGTTACCATGTGTTTTGAAAATAAAGTCATTCCCTGTTTTGGAACTTGAATACAGAGCGTTGTCTCGTATCTGGGGGGAGAACCATTCGTATGGGGTCTTATTCAGCTGGTTGGAGTGTCTGGTGGCTGTCGTGTGGTTGGAAAGGGAATATCCTAACGGTGTTAACCCCTTTCATACTTGGGGTGCCGTTACATATATGAATAAACTTTATGTTAAAAAAAAAAAACCACCACACCCCAGTCGCTCAGTCGGTCGAGCCCCGCACTTACCCCATCCAGGCCACGGGCAGCATCCTCTTGCGTCTCCTCCTCACGCCTCCTTCCTGCTCCCAGCCAATGCGGTCACTTCTCCACTTGGCCAATCAGATCCCCGAGCCCACCCTTTTTTTAAGCCAATTAGAGCCTCGGGCTCTAATCACATGCTTAAAAAAACAAACATAGAAATCCATGCGTCTGACGCCCTGCATGTAGATTAGGGGCCGAGTATATGGAATACAGTGGCCGCCACTGGTCAGCACCTACAAGTACTAAGGTAAAGGGACTGGAGGATATTAGTTATGAAGAAAGGTTGTGAGCACTAAACTTATTCTCTCTGGAGAAGAGACGCTTGAGAGGGGATATGATTTCAATTTACAAATACCGTACTGGTGACCCCACAATAGGGATAATACGTTTCTGCGGAAGGGAGTTTTATAAGACACGTGGCCACTCATTAAAATTAGAATAAAAGAGGTTTAACCTTAAACTGCGTAGAGGGTTCTTTACTGTAAGAGCGGCAAAGATGTGGAATTCCCTTCCACAGGCGGTGGTTTCAGTGGGGAGCATCAGTGGTTTCAAGAAACTATGATGCCGCGTACACACGATCGATTTTCTCAACGGTGAAAACACAGTCGAGAAAATCGACGGGAAAAACGAGGGAACGGCTTGGTTCCCTACACACGGCCGTTTTTCCAGACATTTTTTTTCTTGGTCGAGAAAAACTAGCGTGTGTGGGCTCCGTGGCAGTGTTTCCCTATGGGAAAACTGCCGCGGAAAAAAATGACGGGAATCATGACGAGAAAAATTAGAGCATGTTCTAATTTTTCTCGTCGTGATTAATGCCGTTTTTCCCGTCGGGAAAAATGACAAAAAGCCCACACACGGTAGTTTTTCTTGTTAAAAAAAAAAATTAAATTTTTCCCGACGGGAAAAATGATCGTGTGTACGCGGCATCAGATACGAACGACCGCAACATACAGGGATATACAAGGTAATACTGACATATAATCACACACATAGGTTGGACTTGATGGACGTGTGTCTTTTTTCAACCTCACCTAGTATGTAACTATGTTACCTTGCTTCGGCAAAGGATGAGGATCTGGGAGCGGGTACCATCAAAAAAATGAACTCACTAAAAAAAAAAAAAAAAAAAAATTAAATTTCTTAACAGGGTGGAGGAGAGAAAGAAAAAGAATGTAGGATGTAACTTTAACTTTTGGGTGAAGTTGTACTTTAAGCAGCCCTGGCCATAGCAGGGATGGACCCCTGAGACTACCATAAAACAAACATCAGCAATTCCTGCTGTGCCAGGTTATCTTTTACCCAGTGGGCTAAATGAAAAAAAAAAACTGAAGAGCTCAGGAGAAGATACTGTACTAACAATCCATTGTTAGTACAGAGATCTCCCCTGCTGAGTTTTTGTGTTCTGACAGGGGGGTGACCCCTCTGCCAGAAGACACCAGTCAGCAACCACAGCCATTGGCTGAGAGCCCTGATCGGGTGCCGATCAACAGACCGTTTTCCGTCATGCCCCTTCGTCAAAAGCCGGCTTCTGTTGGACTGGCTGTCGTACACACGGTCCGAACGTTGGCCTCATACTTACAAATAGAGGTAGACAATAGGATGTGAGAGGAAATCTCCTCCTAGGAAGGGATATTCACTACTGTTATGCCGCGTACACACGATCGTTTTTCATGACGTTAAAAATTCAATTTTTAAAAATGGGCATTAAAAACGATCGTGTGTAGGCTCCAGAGCATTTTTAACAACGTGAAAAATGGCCTCAAAAAATCAGAACATGCTCTATTTTTTCACGTCGTTTTTCACGCCGTTTTTTTTAACGGCGTGAAAAACGATAGTGTGTATGCTTTTACGAGGGGAAAAAAACCCTGCATGCTCAGAATCAAGCATGAGACGGGAGTGCGCATTCTGGTAAAACTAGCGTTCGTAATGGAGATAGCACATTCGTCACGCTGTAATGGACTGAAAAGCACGAAGACTGAAAAGCGCGAATCGTCTCTCACCAAACTTTTACTAACACGCGGTAACACGAAATTAGCAAAAGCGTCCCAAAGGGTGGCGCCATTCGAACGGAACTTCCCCTTTATAGTGCCGTTGTACGTGTTGTACGTCACTGCGCTTTGCTCGAGCGTTTTTTTTCATGAACGTGTGTATGCAAGACTGGCTGGAGAGGAAACGAGAAAAATCACGTCGAGAAAAACTTCGTTTTTTTAAATGACAATAAAAACGATCGTGTGTACGCGGCATAAGAGTTATTATGGGAAAAAGGCATTTCCACTGAAGCTTTATCACCAATCCCTGTGTCCAGGATAACCCCAAAATTTCAAAATACAATTGTCATTGGGACAGAAAGTGAGATGAAATCTTCTGAACAGGGGCACCGACAGCAAAACAAACTTTACAGGGGTGTTAACCCTTCCCTATGCTATCCAAAAAAAACATAAAAATACTTTTGTGGCTGGAGATACATTTAAAAAATGTACCTGTTCCAACTTCCATATGTAGCGGACCCCCCAATAATAGGGGTCGCTATGCCTAAATTTAGAGGGTAGCCTGAGCTAATAGTTGTAACAAGAAAATATATATGAGCTAATAGTTGGGCTCAGGCTGTTGAATTCTTCAAACTGGCTTCTGCTCTGAGGTAATGTTGCCTGGCAGTGCAGTTCCCGGTGGCCTGTGGGTGGCACTGTTGCCCAGGGCTCGGGTTGAACCACGGGTAGCATTGCAGCGCTATTGGGTGTCCTCTCTCTGCGGCCGTTTAGTGGGCGTGGTCTACCCACTGTGCATGCCGGGAGAGGGTACTTAAGGGGCAGACGCCATTAGGCGGTGAGTTCGGAGGTGATCCAGAGGACCCCTTGGTCCTAGGCGCGTACCCCTCCTTCGGTGGCCCTCATGGCCAGGGGTACGTGCATGTGTATTCAGTCCCGGGCACCTTTACCCCGAGGCTGCATCGTTCCAGGTAGGCCCAGCACCTTTAGCTGAGGCCTACATTAGAAGAGGAGTCCCAGGTTGCCTAAGTAGGTGTAACCTGCTCTGAAGGAGAGGAAACCAGGGGAGGACCTATCCCAGGGGATCGGTGAAGGAAGTCACTGTCTCAGGAGAGGCCTGGTTACCTATCAGAGGGAAGGACTCCATAATCCGCCACAAGCCTTGTAATGTGCTCCATTGGCACCTAAGGACTTAGATATTACAAGTGCTGGGAAGTTCAAGATTTGGAAGCTGTCTCTTGATCGTATCCCTAGGAAATTACAAGTGAATGTTCCATGCTCCATACCGGCTGCTAGAACCGTGAGAGGGGACTATCCGGGTGAGCAAATCCCACTCAGGCCTGAGTGGCGATGATTGTTAGTTAAGTGCCGCATGCCTGAACCTACCTCCCTGTTCATTTTCTCTATCTCCAACTTTCCAGTCAAGTTATCAAGCAAGCAAAATTAACCTTTCTTTATTGGGTTTAATTCTGTCTGGACAATGGCCTTCTTGAAATAAAGAGAGAGAATAGACTCTTCCCTACACTCTAGGGAAGAGAATCAACGGAAGGAGGTAAGTCGCTGCAGGACCCAAATCAGATAACACCGCTCACCCTCTTTAACAAGGAGGACACTGGGCATGTGGCATGGTGTGTCCCACCTGCTAGCGGAGGTAAGCAAGGAAGGGATCTGTGTGCTACACATACAAATTCAACTTAAGAACAAACCCACAGAACCTATCTTGTTTGCAACCCTGCCTGTAATGAAGAACAATGACCAATAGTTTATGGATTTCATTCATCCCCTTTTCAAGGGGTCTCTCTAAAGGAGCCGTCTGCACATGCACACATGCACTAGGGGTTCCTTGAGCTGTGGCTTACTGATCTTCCATCTGATGATGCCTGCATAGTTCCAGGTCCAATGTTACTTGGCAAAGCCAGTGGTATGACTGCAAGGGTGGTATGATGAACACTGTAAGGCAGGCATTCTTCCCACTGACCATCACTGGAGATAAGCTTGAGTTCAGTTCAAACCCATGTTTGGCCAAATCTGGAAGTAAGTTATCAGTGTCAGCCAAATCAACTGCGGCCTACCCTGCAACTGCATGTACAAAAAGGGGACAGGGATGCTCATGACATCATTGACCTAATTTGGTCATATAACCAAATTCATCAATAACCACCACCATTGTAAGGGCCATTTCCCCAATGACCACCGGTGGAGTAATCTTAGCAGAGGTTGCCTGAGACCTGAAAATTAGTTCATGGGTTCCCTTGGGGTAAAAAGTTTGACTGAACATTTTTGAGACATGATAAGAACAGTAATAGATTGGAATTCTTTCCACTTTTAAAAGATTTCCTTTCACTTCCTGTTTTGGCTGTGGGACAGGGAGTGAAGGGAAATCTCCCCAATAGGACACAGATGAAAAAAAAACATGATTTATAGTTCTTCCTTACTCTATCCAAAATTAAAGCAGTTGTAAAGCTTCACGTTTTTTAAAAATAACAAACATGTCATACTTACCTTCTCTGTGCAGTTAGTTTTGCACAGTGGCCCCAATCTTCATCTTCTGGGGTCCCTCAGCGGCGCTAGTAGCTCCTTCTCTTCTCACACATCTCAAGTCTCCCGCTAGGTGCGGGAGTCTCCTGCATTTCTGCGGCGGCTCCCGCACACCCGCAAGCGCTTTGCGATCTCCCGGGAATGCTCGGTGCAGTCGTCATCCGATCCCCCCATAGGGCAGTCCCTGCAGAGCAAGCGGAGCTTCACGGGGCGGATTTTCACGGATCCGTCCCCTGTAGGGTGACCACAGTTCCAAACTACCATTCAGGGGCACCCTCCCTTCCCAAAAACCAGCTTGTGCTGTAACGAACCACAGCCCAGTGATTGGACACAAGAGGCGGGATTTATGATTTCTCCAATCACAAGTAGGGGGCGGGGATTGTGCTCCTCCAGGCATTCCCGGCCAGGACAAGTACTGTCAGTGAGTAAAGTGGTGATGTGGTGGCCTTTTTTTGAGGGCGTAAGATTGGCCCGGGGGGGGGGGGGGGGTGGCTGTGTCAGTTTCATTTCGGGACACTGTATTGTCCTGGAATGAAGGTGCCCGGGACAGACCTGCAAAATGCGGGACTGTCCCGGGCAATCTGGGACACGTGGTCACCCTAGTCCCGTGTGAAAGAGCCCTTAGGCATGAGTAAGCACCTGTAGTTACGGTGTGAAACATGTTAGCGAGTGATTCCATCTTTTGCTGTACGGATTTTTTAACCAATAAAGATATTTTTGTTGGAGTGGATTGAATTTTTTCACATGAAGGGGTTAAAGTGAAATTTCCCCTTTTTGGATGGAGCTCCGCTTTAAGCTCAACAGCCAAGCAACTGTTATTTTAATTAGTCAGTAATGGCCTCCATGTTTTTCTGATAACAAAATTTGAAAACAACTAAAAGCTTTTTACTAATTCCACTATTTGCTACCTATAAAAGGCCTATGTACAATCTATAACGTCTGTAATTCGACATTCCGACTTGGTTGTAGCTATATGGCCGACCTCCCTATTCCCCGCCTGGCTGTGTGGGTGTACCAAGATGGCGGAATGCTCAGCCACCCTCCCGTCATCTCGCTAAGGCGTGGCCATCCCAGTGGTCGGTATTCCGTTGTTCCGTCAGATTAGGCAACCCGTCAGAATTGGTAGCAGAAGTGACGTTTTATCGCCGCTGTTTCCGCCATCTTGCTACACCCCGCACTCCTTCATAGTAAGGGGCCAAGCGGACATCTTGTTACACCCAACGGAGTTTTGCATTTTACAGTTATTTATAACAGTAAACGGAGCTTATAAGGTGAAATACAGGATATGGAAATCCATCGAACTGCTAACACGTTGAATTCTAAAAGCAGCGCTGTTCTGTGACATTAGCAAACCTGTGAGATCAACAGGTTTGCCGCTGCTTTTAAAATTCAACATCTAAACAGTATTGGATTTCTAAATACTGTATTTCATCTTAAAAGCTCCGTTTTCTGTTAAAAATAACTGTGTAATGCAAAACTCCGCTCCGGTGGGTGTAACAAGATGTCCGCTTGCCCCTTCTCGGTGTATCGTTACTGCTTAGGTGTATGGGGTGTAGCAAGATGGCGGCGTCGGAACGTCACTTCTGTTACCAATTCTGACGGGTCTCTTTGCGCTTCTTGTACTCTGGCCCCTTGCGGCTTCCGTCCTCCCGGAGAGCAGAGTAGGTAGATAGAATAGTACACAGCCAGCCAATAGCAGCCGGGGATTTACCTCACCAAGACGCCACACCGGGGGCTGGGAGCTGCTGCGGCCGAAGCTGCCGGGACTTCCGGCTATGGTGGAGAAGGGAGGACGGCGGAGGGGTGCGCAGTGACCGTGTGTGTGAGGTGAGTGTCCCCTCTATGGGCTGGGAATGGATGGAGACACCTGTGGCTGGGTACTTCATATCCACCTCTGACTGACATCTCCTCACTACAGTCCTCTGTGTTCACCTTTATTATTATTATTATTTCCTTCCTGCTCCTCCCTCCATTGGGGTTACATATCCAGCACTTATAAGCGCATTGATGCTAACGCGTTTTACCTTCTAGGGCATGCAAAACGCGGCAAGAACGCATAAGCTTTTTTCTTTTTTCAACCGAATAGGGACGCATCTTGAAACCACGCGTAAAAGTGAATGCAGTCGCCCAAACCGCAGCACACCGGTGTGAACCCGGCCTTCGGGCTCATGCGCGCACCCACGGTTTGAGGCACAAATATGCTGTTTCATAAAAAAATTGGGGAACCACAATTTGGGGGGGGGGTTCCCGCTGTGATTTTTACACTACAGCATATTTGTGTGTCATCTGTCTGCATACATGAGCCCTCAGGTGTGGTAGACACGGATCATTTGTGGGCTCATCGTGACAAGCTTGTATGGGGGGGGGAGGAAACAACAATAAGTAAACTGAAAAGATACATTGTTATACATGACTGCACAGGCTCTCTGTGACCTCAACCACTGTATACTTTGTATTTTTCTGTAGTTACACCTCGTCCACCTCCTACCTCTTCCAAGCATGTCCATTACATTTTTCAGGGTGACAACACACATTCTCCACTTTCTAATGAGTTCTGGTGTGGTCACCCTAACATTTGCCTTGTTGCCGTAAACCGCAACAAGGCAAATGTCAGGGTGACCACATCAGCGCTCATTAGAAGGCAGAGTATGATTGCTGTCCCCCTGAAAAATATAATGGACAGGCTTGGAAGAGATGGAAGAGGAGTGGAAAAGTCACTCACTGGTGCTGGAGTCCTACTTCTTCTGCCAATCAGCAGGCTTGCTAAACGTTTAGCGAGCCTGCTGATTGGCAGAAGAAGTAGGACTGCAGTGCCAGTGAGTGACTTTTCCATAAGGGATGCGCTTATAATGTGTCTCTCTGCCCACCACTCCCAGACAGGGCAGCCAGGGGGACCTAGCAAGTGGTCATGTGACTGACCGTTGATAAACTAAAGGTTTTTTATCTTTTATTTAAAAAATAAATAAAACTTCTTTGTGCAGTGTTTACTTCTACATTGGTGCTGACCTAGGAAGGGACTGTCCTTACCTTTTGCAGCTCTATCTGATAATTCATGGGAGAAGAAGTCCTGTGTAAGGTGCAAGTGGATTCTAGTCAGAGCTTCCACAATAAGGAAAAGAAAGGCGCGTGGCCCGTTGCATGAATAGTTGAAACAAGGAGTTTATTATAAACAAAATGGGTATATACAAAGAGATACTATGTATTCGTACATATGAATAAAAGCAATGTTAGACATTTGGTAGATTGATATGTGATGTTATCCACAGAAGGGATACTTGAATGATTGGCTAACGCGTTTCGAGGGTTTTCCTCTTCGTCAGAGCCTTAGAGAGCCAAATCTAGTCTGTGTTTTTAAATGTATAAAAATAGATAAAGGAAGCTGGATGGGTAGCATAACACTACATAGGTAGTATAGTTTTGCGAGTGGATTCTCTTTCGCTGTAGAGGTTATCCTTCCACATCTCAGCACCGTAGGGATGGTGTATAGTTGTAGGACCGTCTGTAAATTGTAATTGGTGGTCTTTGAACCACCGGTGGTTGGTTTCCGGTATTGCAGCCAGGGATCTATGGGTGGGTATCCACAACGTTGCTGGGCTATGCCCAGCGATTCACCTGTGCTGTGTAATGTCTCCTGTCAGGCTGCAGCCGTAATGTGCTTCTAGATGTTTAGTAAAGTGGGAGTGAGCTTACACAAGGCTGAGGTTTCCTCTCCCTCATGTGACTGTGCTGATAGCTGAGCAGTCGATTGGAAAAACGCCAGCGCTGGTAAAGCTGGCCATACGTGGATCACATTGCGGCCGATTCCTGCTTAGTTGGCAAAAATGCATTCCATGGGTGGCACTACCCAGCTTGACAAAATGTAATTTTTTTTTCTTTTTTGTTAACTTTTGTCTAAGAAGCCCGGCGGAAAATTCTCAGCCAAATAGCGTCTGTATCCAATCACACACAGTCACTGTTTGGGTGTTCTGATAGCCTTGGGCGCCAGCTGTCGCAATACTTTTGTGATTTTTTTTAAATTTATTTTTTTACTCTATTTTAGTGTCACAAATGACACTTCACATAAGTCTATGCACCACGGCATGTTGCAACATACTGCAGTGACACTCTGCACTGTGTGTTGCGCTGCAGCAATTCGCCTCGGCTCAGACTTGCGGTGTTAACACGGCGCGTAGAAAACAGCTGTTTTCTATGTGCCCTTGGGTTAAGCCTGCATTCGCCTATGCAGATCACCACCGTTCAATGGAAATGGTGTGAATGAGCCGTCAGTCACATACCCTCCATACCAAGAAGTATTGGGTTGTTCAGTTCATTTTCCCAGCTGAATGGAGCAGCAGGGGAGTTAAAGGATAAGAATTATAAGCAGCTGCTTAGACCTGGCATTACAGGGAAATCAACAGGCCACCATACATATCGGTGTGCAGAAAAGTTCACCTTTTGTAAAAAAATAATAAATGGACATCTTTTTGCAGATAAAAAATTTGCATTTATTAATATTTTTTTTTTTTTTTTTTACTCTGCAGCCTGAAAGGCATTGCACCTGTGATCAGGTAGACAAATAAAGAGGATGAATCTCCCTAATAGGGGCATAGACAGCAATAAATACTGAGGTGTTCTAATCACTCTCAACTCTGTCAAAAACTAAAAGAAAAGTTTTGCTTTTAGCTATACTTTAACCACCTTCCTCCCGCGCTACAGCGTGGGCACTAATTGTCGGTAGGACGTCCATGTACGTCCTCCCGAGAAAGCGCTCCCTGCGGAGTGCGCGCGCGGTATGCTTTGTGATCAGAAGAGTCAATGAGACTTGGCTGATCGGAGTAAGGGGCCGATGTCATTGACTGACAGCTGATCTTTTTTTTTTTTTTGAAAAGCCCATGGCGTGTGAAACACACCCAAAAACTCCACCCGGTGCCAAAAAAAGTGCACACACATAAAGAGTGACACAAAACGTGCAACGGGTGTTACACTTGTCCTCCACTAGGAAGGACCTTACCCTGATCCCCCGGGGCGTTGGGCTCCTGACGGGGACTGAGGTACATCACGCGGTCCGACTGGCCGAAACCAGACGAACCCCTTTCTCTCTCATTGACTGACAGCTGATCACATGATGTAAACAGAAGATCATAATCGGCTTCTTTTTTTTTTTCCTCAAGCCGATTAGCGGCTTCTGTCAGAGGGAGATCGGTCCCGATTACGGAGAGCCACTTCTGCTATCCATGCCACCCATCAGTGAAGGAGAAAAATTACTGGTTTTCAATTTTTTATATCAAACTATGAATTCGTGTTTGTGTGTGTGTGTGGTGTGGTTTTGTTTTTTTAGCAAAAGTAAAAAACCCAGCAGTGGTTAAATCCCACCAAAAGAAAGCTCTTTGTGTGAAAAAAACGATAATGTCATTTGGGTACAGTGTTGCATGACCGCACAATTGTCATTCAAAGTGTGAGTGCGCTGAAAATTGGCCTAGGCAGGAAGGGGGTTTAAGTGCCCAGTAAGCAAGTGGTTAATTTTCTGACTAAATTTCTACTTTAAGTACTGGAGTAAACGGAGGGTAGGTAAAAGTAGTCGAAAGGAAAAATAAGGGTGAACCTATTGCATTGCTCTGCAGGCTAAAGAATTTGTATTGCCTGTGACCGTGAGTAATTGACCACAGTGGGATAGCTTTGGGTTGCGTGTCATAGTGTTATATCTTGAAAAGTTGACTAGTGTGGGGGCCGTAGCTTTTGGTCTGCTCCAGAGTCTGCAGTCAGGATAGCCCCAAGCTCATTAGAACATGGTCAGGTGCTTCCTGAACCAAATTATCTTCCTCCTCACCCCTGTGGAAAAAGAAAAAAACGTTATCACTTTAAAGCGGCGTTCCACCCAATTTTTTAACTTTTTTTTTATTCCACTCCTCGCCCCCTTACATGCCACATTTGGCATGTAATTTTTTTGGGGGGGGAGTGGGGGCTTCAGTAGGAGTGGGACTTCCTGTCCCACTTCCTCCTTCCGCCCAGGAGCCGCCTAGGCGATACGTCATATCGCCTTGTGGCGGCTCCTCCCTGTAGGCGATCACCTGGGACGTGACAGGTCCCAGGCGATCGCCTGTCCACTCACAGAGCGCTGCGCCGTTCGCGCATGCGCAGTGAGTGCCCGGCCGTGAAGCCGAAAGCTGTCACGGCCGGGTGCCCACACTGTGAATGGACGCGCCGGCGGAGGAGGGGGGAGAGGAGCGGAGCTCCAGGCGGCGCGTCGCTGGACAGTGGAGCAGGTAAGTGTATGTTTATTAAAAGCCAGCAGCTACACTTTTTGTAGCTGCTGACTTTTATTAAACATAAAAAAAGGGTGGAACTCCGCTTTAACACAATGCACATTAAAGAGGAGCTTTAAAAATGAAACCGCTACTCACATGTCCCACAATCTAGCAATGGGCTCATCCGAACCTTGTTCACACCCTCTAGGCTATCCCCGTCACCAGTATCTTAACTGTTGTGGGCACCTACGGTGAAGCCACAAGCTGTCACAGCTGGGTGCCCGCTGTGCATGCGTAAGCCGTGTTGCGATTTGTGGTGTTCCAGAAGACTGCAGGGAGGGGGGAAGAGAACTTCCACTTCTGATTGCCTAGGTGATCGGAGCGGGAGCGGGTACCTGTCAAAATCTGGTACCCCCACCTCCCCAAAAGCTCCACTTCAGAAACAGAAGCGGAGGAGGTGGCCTTAAAGCGGAACTTCCCCTTTTGGGTGGAGCTCCGCTTTAATGCACCACAAAGTAAATGAGCCCTTGCGGTTGGAGCATGGAAAGTTTTGGAGGACAATTACCAGCACCTGATCTCCCCAAGGTTGAGAACTGCTTGCTCTAGTCAACGTTAATGCTCAGAATATTGAATTTCATGTTACTGTAGTAACCAGATCATCACCTTCCAGGATGCATTTGCAAGTACTGTTCACTCTATTCTATGATGTAAATCATTTACTGACTTTGTTTTATTTATTATATTATTATGCAAAGGCACCATATGTTACAGGACTATAGCTTACAGTATTGTGTGTGTGTGTGTGTGTGTGTGTGTGTATAGTGTGTCATGGGAGAATTTACACATCTTGTTTTTTATTGCCCATTAGGGATGAGCTTCGAGTTCGAGTCGAACTCATGTTCGACTCGAACATTGCCTGTTCGCCCGTTCGCCGAACAGCGAACAAATTGGGGTGTTCGCGGCAAATTCGAAAAATCTATGGGAGAAATCTAAAGTGCTAATTATAAAGGCTAATATGCAAGTTATTGTCCTAAAAAGTGTTTGGGGACCCGGGTCCTGCCCCAGGGGACATGTATCAATGCAAAAAGAAGTTTTAAAAACGGCCGTTTTTTCGGGAGCAGTGATTTTAATAATGCTTAAAATGAAAAAATAAAAGTGAAATATTCCTTTAAATTTCGTACCCGGGGGGTGTGTATGATATGCTTGTGAAGTGGCGCATGTTTCCCGTGCTTAGAACTGTCCCTGCAAAAAATGTCATTTTTGAAAGAAAAAAATGCATTTAAAACTGACTCGCGGCTATTAATGAATTGTCGGCTCCTGGCAATACATACAAAAGTCATTGATAAAAAAAAAAAAAAAAGCGTGGGGGTTCCCCAGAATTCAATTACCAGGCCCTTCAGGTCTGGAATGGATATTAAGGGGAACCCCGCCGCAAATAAAAAAAAATTGACGTGGGGTTCCCCCAAATATCCATTCCAGGCCCTTCAGATCTGGCATGGATTTTAAGGGGAACTCCACCCCAAATTAAAAAAAAAATGGCGTGTAGTCCCCCTAAAAATCCATACCAGACCCCTTATCCGAGCACGCAACCTGGCCGGCCGCAGGGGAAAAGGGGGGGACGAGAAAGCGGCCCCCCCTCCCTCCTGAACCGTACCAAGCCACATGCCCTCAACATGGGGAGGATGTCCCCATGTTGATGGGGACAAGGGCCTCATCCCCACAACCCTTGCCCGGTGGTTGTGGGGGTCTGCGGGCGGGGGGCTTATCGGAATCTGGAAGACCCCTTTAACAAAGAGGACCCCCAGATCCCGGCCCCCCCCTATGTGAATTGGTAAGGGGTACATTGTACCCCTACCATTTCACGAAGAAAGCGTAAAAAAATGTTTAAAAAAACACACAAACACGTTGAAAAAGTCCTTTATTAAAAAAAAAAAACATTCCAGCGGTGAAATCCAGTGTCCCGCAGCGATCCCGATGTCCAGCGCTGTCCTTCATTGGTTGTGCCTGAGCGGACCTGATGGGGAACTCCCTCTCAGTATTTTAAATGTATAGACCCGCCCCTTCTAAAGTTCCCCATCAGGTCCGCTCAGCGGACCAGATGCGGAACATGAGAAGGGGCGGGTCTATACATGTATTGCCAAAGTGAGAGCAGTTCCCCATCAGGTCCGCCTCCTCGGTATGTCGGACCCGCCTACGTCATTGGCTTGAGCGGGGAACTTCCTTCACTGTGTAATTTAAATTTACATAGTGAAGGAAGTTCCCCGCTCAAGCCAATGACGTAGGCGGGTCCGACATACCGAGGGGGCGGACCTGATGGGGAACTGCTCTCACTTTGGTAATACATGTATAAACCCGCCCCTTCTCATGTTCTGCATCTCGCCCGCTGAGCGGACCTGATGGGGAACATTAGAAGGGGCGGGTCTATACATTTAAAATACTGAGAGGGAGTTCCCCATCAGGTCCGCTCAGGCACAACCAATGAAGGACAGCGCTGGACATCGGGATCGCCGCGGGACACTGGATTTCACCGCTGGAATGTTTATTTATTTATTTTTTTAAATAAAGGACTTTTTCAAGGTGTTTGTGTGTTTTTTTTTAAACATTTTTTTACGCTTTCTTCGTGAAATGGTAGGGGTACAATGTACCCCTTACCAATTCACATAGGGGGGGGCCGGGATCTGGGGGTCCCCTTTGTTAAAGGGGTCTTCCAGATTCCGATAAGCCCCCCGCCCGCAGACCCCCACAACCACCGGGCAAGGGTTGTGGGGATGAGGCCCTTGTCCCCATCAACATGGGGACATCCTCCCCATGTTGAGGGCATGTGGCCTGGTACGGTTCAGGAGGGAGGGGGGGCCGCTCTCTCGTCCCCCCCTTTTCCCCTGCGGCCGGCCAGGTTGCGTGCTCGGATAAGGGGTCTGGTATGGATTTTTAGGGGGACTCCACGCCATTTTTTTTTTAAACTTGGGGTGGAGTTCCCCTTAAAATCCATGCCAGATCTGAAGGGCCTGGTAATTGAATTCTGGGGAACCCCCACGCTTTTTTTTTTTTTTTTTTTTTTTTTTTTATCACTGACTTTTGTATGTATTGCCGGGAGCCGACAATTCATTAATAGCCGCGAGTCAGTTTTAAATGCATTTTTTTTCTTTCAAAAATGACATTTTTTGCAGGGACAGTTCTAAGCACGGGAAACATGCGCCACTTCACATGCATATCATACACACCCCCTAAGTACGAAATTTAAAGGAATATTTCACTTTTATTTTTTCATTTTAAGCATTATTAAAATCACTGCTCCCGAAAAAACGGCCGTTTTTAAAACTTCTTTTTGCATTGATACATGTCCCCTGGGGCAGGACCCGGGTCCCCAAACACTTTTTAGGACAATAACTTGCATATTAGCCTTTATAATTAACACTTTAGATTTCGAACGTTCGAGTCCATTGTATTTAATAGGGTTCTAAAGTTTACACGAACATTTTGTCTGTTCGCAGGTTCTGGTGCGAACCGAACAGGGGGGTGTTCGGCTCATCCCTGTTGCCCAGCGTTCGTTTTTGTCCTCTTGCACGCAGGAGGTTTTGCAAGCTCTCCTAGAAGCCTTTCCTCCTGACAGCAAAGTTTTGGAAGAAAAGAACCCTGATGCCTGTAAAATGGAAGAAAAGAACCCTGATGCCTGTAAAATTGTCTAAGGCTTTTAGGTGCATTTACAGGCGTCAAGAGCTTGGGTGTTATTTCATTTCATTTCATTTCATTTCATTGGCCAGGATAAGAATTAAATTAACGCTCAAGCGATAAACGCGTCTAGCATTTTAGACTTTTAGCTGTGTCAAGGGCTTTTCCTGGACGCACTGGATGCTGCTAAAAGCCTATGTGTGCATGGACAATGGGCTAACATGCTGGGGAGTTTAGAGGCAGGAAAAACAGCCAGACTCTACTAGAAGCGGCTGTAAAAATGTTTGGTACATATCAGATCCCCCTTATTGCCTAGAATATACCAGTTATGCAAAGCTTGCATCTACAGCAGGGCTCTCCAAATGATCTACAGTATATATCAATTTAGTAATGAGCATGTCTACACACCCTAAGGAAAATATAAACATAAGCAGAGCTAAACTATTTGTTTCAATGCAGAGCGTCCAATAATAAAAATTTGTAAAAAAACAGAAATATTCAAAACTCTTAAATAGTCCCAGAGTCCAAAATAACACTGTAGCAGTGCTTTATATCAAAACCTTGTTTGAAAGCCTTTTACACAAAGGAAACAGTTAGTGAAGCAGGCAGGGATGGTGGTGATTGATCAGACAGTCTTTACATCAGTGCTTCATTCACCCAAAGTGTGTTCACCGCGTGGGGGGATAAAAATCCCCTATAGGGGATACACTCACCAAATGTGAACTCAAATAAGCGTTCAATCAGTACCCGCATCCGCTGTTTGTCCTGCTCTCTCCACCAATGTCACCAGGTCCACAATGCATCATAGCCGAGTTCCTCCATGCCTCTTATCAGTTTGGTTGCCCTTCTCTGCACTTTCTCCAGTTCCCCGATATCCTTTTTGAGAACTGGTGCCCAAAACTGAACTGTATATTCCAGATGAGGTCTTACTAATGATTTGTACAGAGGCAAAATTATATCTCTCTCTCTGGAGTCCATACCTCTCTTAATACAAGAAAGGACTTTGTTCGCTTTGGAAACCGCAGCTTGTCATTGCATGCCATTATTGAGCCTATGATCTACCAAAACCCCCAGATCCTTCTCCACTACGGATCCCCCCCAGTTGTAGTCCCCCTAGTATGTATGTATGATGCATTCATATTCTTAGCCCCCAAGTGCATAACTTTACATTTATCAACATTAAACCTCATCTGCCACATAGTCGCCCAATTAGTGCATTGAGGTCGGCTTCTAAATTGGAGACATCCTGTAAGGACGTTATTCCACTGCATAGCTTAGTGTCACCTGCAAAGACAGAAATGTTACTTTTGATCCCAGACCCAATATCATTTATAAAGATATAAAAAAGTAAGGGTCCCAACACGAAGTGTGTCCCTCCATGCATATGCCTCCCCAGACCATCACTGGTCATGCTGAGCGATGTTACAGGCAGCATAACGTTCTCCAGGCCCTTTCACATATGTCGCATGTGCTCAGGGTGAACCTGCTCTTATCTGTGAAAAGCACAGGGCGCCAGTGGCAGGCCTGCCAATTCTGGTGTTCAATGGCAAATGCCAATCGAGCTCCTCAGTGCCGGGCAGTGAGCACAGGGCCCACTAGAGGACATCGGGCCCTCAGGACACCCTCCATGAAGTCTGTTTCTGATTGGTCAAAGGCAGTCACTCTAGTAGCCTGCTGGAGGTCATTTTGTAGGGCCCTGTTCCTCCTTGCACAATGGTGCAGATATCGGTCCTGCTGATGGGTTAAGGACCTTCTACGGCCCTGTCCAGCTCTCCTAGAGTAACTGCCTGTCCTGGAATCTCCTCTATGCTCTTGAGACTGTGCTTGGAGACCCAGAAAACCTTCTGGCAATGGCACATATTGATGTGCCATGCTGGAGGAGTTGGACTGCCTGTGCAACCTCTATAGGGTCCAGGTATCACCTCATGCTACCAGTAGTGACACTGACCCTAGTCAAATGCAAAACCTAGTGAAAAACGGTCAGAAAAGATGAGTAGGGGAGTAAATGTTAGTGGCCTCCACCTGTAAAACCATTACTCATCTCATTGTTGCCAATCCAGTGCATTTGTTATCAGTTTCAGCTGCTTTGGTGTTGATGAAATTAACCCCCTCTGCTATTTAACTGACTAGATTAATATCCCAGGAGTTTAATTGACTTGATGCTATACTCTGATTAAAAAGTGTTCAGGTCGGTTTGCAGGCGCTATTTTTAGCGCAATAGCGCCTGCAAAACGACCCAGTGTGAAAGGGGTCTTGGGGGTCCTCCAGATGTCCTCATGTGTTTCCGAATACCTCTTAGGCTTGCAAGCATGTCGGGAAACAAAGATATTGAGAGAATACGTTTTCCCCTGAAGTTACGTGGGCGTGCCGTAATGCATAGGGCATCTTGGAGGCAGTCGCGGATCGAAACCAATCAGCCATTACTTCACTTCAGAAGATTTACACAAACTGTGTCAACCTGCCAGGGTGAAAAACTGATTGTTTTGTATCTGTAGCGCCCCATTACTTTTTCAGGGGTGCTATGTGCCTAAATTTAGGGGTTGAATTTTAGCTGGTAGCCAGGCTCAGACCACTTTGATTGTTAGGCATTTGCTTCTGCCTATGTGATGCTACCTGGTGTATGGTTCCCTGTGGCCTGTAGGTGGCACTGCCATATCAGGTCAGGCTTGAATCATGGGTGACATTGCTACGCGTTAGGGTGTCCTCTCTCGGCAGCAGTACAGTGGGCGTGGTCAACCTGCTGTGCATGCCGGGAGAGGGTACATAAGGGGCAGACGCCATCTTTCGGGAGGAGGAGGAGAGTGTGACAGACACACGTACCCCACCTTCGGTGGCCCTCATGGCCAGGGGTGCGTGTGGATGTGATGAGTCCCAGGCACCTTTTAGCCTGGGGCTGCAAATCTACCAGTAGGCCCAGCACTTTTAGCTAGGATCTACCCCCGAAAGAAGAGTCCCAGGGTGCCCGGGAGAGGGTGACCCATTCTAGATGAGAGGGAACCAGGAGTTTCGGTGAAGGGAGTCGCCGCTTCGGATGAGGCCTGGTTACCTACTAGAGGGATTCAAAGATCCGCCACAGGCCTTGTGACGTGCTTCAGTTGCACCTTGTTCTACTGTTGCAAGGGCCGGGAAGTTCGGGACTTGGAACTGTTCCTGATCGTATCCCAAGGAAACTTAAGCAAATATTCGAGCATCGCTCCGGCTGCTAGGACTGTGAGAGAGGACTATCCTGGTAAGCTAAACCCACTCGGGATCGAGTGGTGACAATTCTCCATGAATGTGCCTGAACCTAATTCCCCAAGTTTATTATTCTTTCTCTCATCAACTTCTTCCTGTCTACTAAGCAATAATAGAAAATAAACTCATCGTTAGAGTTTAAAGTGGTGTGGACATTGGCCTTCTTGGGAAGAAATAGACTTGTCCTTATACTCTGGGGATGAGAACCAGTGGAGGGAGGTGACTCTCTGCAGAACCCAAAAAAACGTAACACCACTCAACCTCTTCAAACAGGAGGGTACGGGCATATAGCACGGTGTGCCTTGACCTGCAAGTGAGCCAGGCAGGAAAAGGGTCTGTGTGCTACATATCAATCAGTAGCACTGAGATTTGGTCATAAATTCGATCAGAGGTTGCATCATCCACTTCCCGTGTGCCATATAAATTGATTTGTGTCATCGACGATAGATCAGCTATTTCTATCGGGAGAGGTTGATTAGTGAAGAAACTTGATCATTTATCAAAGTGCATATTGGTTGGCGATGTGCTAACCAATCAAAGTTTATAACTTGTGTGTTATCTGCTAACTCCCACACATTCAGGTTAAACTAGATAGACTGGTGGTGGTATTCAACATTACCAAACTGTAACTTGGCAACTCAGCCCGCAGTGTCATTTGGGAGGAAGCCACCCTTGGTTCTCTTTAGCAGAATGGTCCTGTACTGAGGAAACCTCCACACTTGTTCCAGGTCAGTGAATCCGAATTTGTTGAATTATAAGGGCAGCCAGACAAATACATTTTCAGGAGGAGAGACGGCAACATCATCATTATGGATTTCCTTTGCAGGGAACGTAAAGGGTTGCTGCATATACTCACCTTTTACTTGCTCCTGTGCTGCACCATTTGGAGGCTGGGAGTGAAGTGAAATACATGACACTTCTGGCAGCGGGTGAGCATATGACTTTTGCCTTCACTATTATGTGATGGCTCTGGGTGCCTCATGATTGGTCCAGTGCTGTTACATGGGAATAAGTTGCTTTGGAGCCTACACAATGATTTATTTTCCAGTCCCAGCAGTTAAAAGCAGTACAGCGAAATAGGAGTTTATGCTGCTATAATGTTGCTAATCTGTATACTTGGATTATCGCCAGTTGGTTAGTTTAGCAATCAGATAACTAGCATTTTCAAATGTCAGGGAGCAATGACAGGGCACTAATTTACAGGCTTAATCTAAACATAAATAAGACTTATTTCCTATCCCCACCATTTAAGCTGCCTCTTGCATTGACCCCATAATGTCTCTGGTCCCTATGCTGTATGCCCCTGTGTTCTGGGAGTGATGGGGCATCAGTAGACAATCCCATATCACTGGCAGCACAAAGCTCTTACTGGCTCATGTAGGACCGGGCCAGAAAATCCCAGAGCTGCTGTGATAAGCGTTAGGCTGCTTGCCGACCAGCCACCGTCTTATACGACGGCATGTCAGCTCTCCTAGCCAATCGCCATAGCTGTACCGGCGGCTTGCAAGGGCGGGCGCGTGCCCACGGGTCAGGCGGACTCTATGTCCAAATGCGACCCGCTATCGCCTATTACAGAGGCAGAACCGGGAACTGCCTTTGTAAACAAGGCAATTCCCCATTTTGACAGGTGACATTACAGAGATCTACTGTTCCCAGTGATCTGGAACAGTGATCTCTGTCATGTTCCAGTTAGCCCATTCCCTCCTACAGTTGGATAACACATTTATGCCCTTGATCACCCCCCCAGTGTTAACCCTTTCCCTGCCAGTGACATTTACACAGTAATCAATGGCTATTTATAGCACCGATCGCTGTATAAATGTGAATGGTCCCAAAAAAGTGTCAAAAGTGTCCGAAAAATCGCAGATCGCTGCCATTACTACAAAAAAAAAAAGTAATGCCATAAATCTATCCCCTATTTTGTAGACGCTATAACTTTTGCGCAAGCCAATCTATATACGCCGTGTGTGTGTTTGTGTGTGTGTTTGTGTTGTTTTTTATAAAAAAAAAAAAAAAAATGTAGAAGAATATATATCGGCCTAAACTGATGAAAAAAAAAAAAAATATACATACATAAATCTCAAAAAAATTAAAGGAACACTTTTGAATCAGAGCTCCTGGGATATTGATCTGGTCAGTTTAGTAGAGGGGGTTGTTAATCAGTTTCAGCTGCTTTGCTGTTAATTTGAAATTAATAACAGGTGCACTAGATGAACAACAATGAGACGACCTCCAAAACAGGAATGGTTTTTCAGGTGGAGTTGTCTGACATTTTTTTCCCTACTCATCTTTTCTGACTGTTTTTCACTAGTTTTGCATTTGGCTAGGGTCAGCATCACTACTGGTAGCACGAGGCGATATTTGGACCCTATAAAGGTTGCACAGGCGGTCCAACTCCTCCAGGATGGCACATCAATACATGTCATTGCCAGAAGGTTTGCTGTGTCTCCCAGCACAGTCTCAAGAGCATGGAGGAGATTCCTGGAGACAGGCAGTTTTTCTAGGAGAGCTGGACATGGCCGTAGAAGGTCCTTAACCCCGGTATCTGCTCCCTTGTGCAAGGAGGAACAGGATGAGAACTGCCAGAGCCCTACAAAATGACCTCAGCAGGCCACTGGTATGAATGTCTCAAACAATCAGAAACAGACTTCATGGGGGTGGCTTTGAGGGCCTGACGTCCTCTAGTGGGCTTTGTGCTCACTGCAGGACACTCTGGAGCTTGATTGGCATTTTCCACTGAACACCAGAATTGGCAGGTCTGCCACTGGTGCCCCATGCTTTTCACAGATGAGAGCAGGTTCACCCTGAGCACATGTGACAGACGAGAAAGGGTCTGGAGAAGCCATGGAGAACTTTATGCTGCCTGTATTGTCGTTCAGCATGACCGGTTTGGTGGTGGGTCAGTGATGGTCTGCGGAGGCATATCCATGGGGGGACGCACAGACCTCTACAGGCTACACAATGGCACCCTGACTGCCATTGGGTATCGGGATGAAATCTTTGGACCCATTGTCAGACCCTACGCTGGTGCAGTGGGTTCCTCCTGGTGCACGACAATGCCCGGCCTCATGTGGCGAGAGCATGGAGCCAGTTCCTGGAAGATGAAGAAATTGATACCATTAAATGGCCCCCCACGCTCACCTGACCTAAATCAAAAAGAACACCTCTGGGACATTGTTTCGGTCCACCCGGTGCCGCCAGGTTGTATCTCGGTCTGTTCAAGAGCTCAGTGATGCCCTGGTCCAGATCTGGGAGGAAATACCCCAGGACACCATCCGTCGTCTCATTAGGAGCATGCCCTGATGTTAGGCATGCATACAAGCACTTGGGGGCCATACAAACTACTGAGGACCATTTTGAGTTGTTGCAATAAAATTTCAGCAAAATAGACTAGCTTGCTGCATAATTTTTTCACTTTGATTTTCGAGGTGTCTATGAATTCAGCCCTCTGTAGGTGTATAATTTTAATTTCCATCAAAGGATGTGCCATCCTTTCATTCCTAACACATTACCCAGTCCATATCGGTATAGATATCCAGCATGAGATTTTGCCCTGTTGAGATCTGATGTGTTTTTAAAGTGTTCCTTACATTTTTTTGAGCAGTGTATATATAAAAAAATTTGGGATATGTATTATAGCGAAAAGTTAACTATTTTTGTTTATAGCGCAAAAAATAAAAACCGCAGAGGTGATCAAATACCACCAAAAGAAAGCTCCTATTTGTGGGGGTGGGAGGATGTAAATTTTGTTTGGGGACCGCGCAATTGTCAGTTAAAGCGACGCAGTGCCGTATCGCAAAAAATGGCCTGGTCGTTAAGGGGGCAAATCCTTCTGGGGCTGAAGTGGTTAAAGGGGTTTTAAAGTCTCCTGGTTTTTCACCTTGATGCTGTGAGGGGGTTAGCTCGGCAGCGGGTGTGTGTGACCCCCGGGATGGGCTCCCCACACAAAAACAGGCCCAGCAAACGGAGGTTGTGGTTTTCAAAATCAAAAAGGTGCGGTTTATTTTCTATTTACAGTGACAAAACACAGCAAAGCAAAAGAAACATAAACAAAATAAATCCTGGTCAACTTGACCTCTGACTAAACATACAGGTTTCCTAACTAACAACTGGGATCAGCCTAGTGCTGTCCTAGTCCCTAAGTCCCTGGTTTTAAATGTCCAAGCAAATAGCCACACAGGCTTTGTCTCACCGCACAGGGGTTCACTCTCCCTAGACAGTCCACACAGGTCTGGGTCCAGGCATGAGCTAACATCTAATGAAGCTGGGAGTTCTTATAGAGGCCTAAATGAGCTGACAAGCTTCAGCTGGTCTCATCAACTCCCTGTCTGCACGACGCCCCACACTCTCCCTAGAGGTATGAGTCATCCATGAGCCCACTAGCCTCAGCTGGGCTTATACAACTCTCCACCTAGTTGTATAAGTCGGCGTAAAGCCTGAATCTGGGCGAAATATATCTACCCCCCTGGATGCAACCAGGTGACTTTACCTTCCTGCTGTCACAATGCATTCTTCCGCTTTTCGGAATCCCCCCCCCCCCCTCCGGTGTCACATTTGGCACCTTTCAGGGGGGCGCCCAGGACAGGTAAGTGTCCATATATTAAAAGTCAGCAGCTGCAGTATTTGTAGCTGCTGACTTTTTTTAATTTTTTTTTTTTCGGCGGAACTCCGCTTTAAGTGAAAAACCTTCTGTGCTTCAGCTGCCCCCCAGAGCCCCCCCCTTTTCTTACCTGAACCTATCCGTTCCAGCGACGAACACGAGCCCAGCAGCTCTCTCTCCTTATTGGATAGATTGATAGCAGCGGGAGCCATTGGCTTCCGCTGCTGTCAATCAAATCCAGTGACACGAGTGGGGGGAGTAGGGCCGAGTACTGCGGTCTGTGTCGATGGAAACAGCAGCGGGACTCGGGAGCGCGCCCGCACGGGTGCCCCCATGGCTCTCTGTGGGGGCACCCGATGAAGAGTAGGAGCGCTGGCGGGCCACCCCAGAAGAAGTGGATCAGGGCTTCGCACAGCACAGGTAAGTATAACATATTTGTTATAAAAATGCAAACCTTTACAACTAGGGATGCACCGATACTGTCACTAGCCATTTTCGCGAGTATCGGTACTCGCGAAAATGCTCCGATACCGGAAGTGACATCACTAGGCTCTGTGTGTATCCTGTTGCACTGAGCAGCAGGGCTCTCTCCCTCCTCCGTGTGTTGTCCGGCCAGTTCCTCCCCCACGAGACACAGAAGATGCGGCCAGATCTATGAGGGTGCTCCCCAGATTTCAGTTGTGGCCCCCCACCATGGACATTGTGGCCGCTGAGCTTCTCTTCAATCCCCGCACTCAGGGCTGGGACAAGAGGCAGAGGACAGGGGAAATGTCGGCGGCAGAGAGGAGGCGGCGCAGGCTCTCTCCCATCCTGTTAGTGGAGTGCTCCTCTATAGAGTACCTGTACCATGCCTGCACTCTTTGGCTGTCTCCTGTACCGTGCACTCTTTGGCTGTCTCCTGTACCGTGCACTCTTTGGCTGTCTCCTGTACTGTGCACTCTTTGGCTGTCTCCTCCTTCCCTCATGTTTTCCAATAACCCTCCTATCCCCATCCTCTTCCCCCCCCCCCCCCCCCCAGCGATCACAACCTTTTCCATCCCAACTCTCCCACCCCACAATCCCTATTTCACCCCACCCTCAACTACCGCCACCTCCCAAACCACACTTCTTCCTAAGCGATGGATATCGGTAATTGGTATCGGCGAGTATCTGAGGTAAAGTATCGATACTCGGTGTTAAAAAAGTGGCATCGGTGCATCCCTATTTACAACCCCTTTTAAGGTGAGAGAAATACCCTCTTAAAGTGGTTGTAAACCCACTTTTGCAACTTGCACCTACAGGTAAGCCTAGATTAAGGCTTACCTGTAGGTGCAAGAAATATCTCCTAAACCTACACGGTTTTAGGAGATATTTGCTAAAAATGACATGCGTCGGTGTCTACGGCGCATGCGTGCCGTAGACAAACGGCGCATTCATAGGGTTAATCCCATTCACAAATCCGGCTTTGACAGCTCCCGCGCGCATGTGCGGAGTCACGTCTTCGCCGCTCCGGCCAATCACAGCGCCGTAGCGACGCTGTGATTGGCTGGAGCTGCGATACCCGGAAGTAACCTTCCGGCTATCGCCGCAGCGATGGCTGGAGAGGGAGACGAGGACGCCTTTTGGGGGCCCCGATCTAAGGTAAGTGCATAATGAGCTAGTATGTGAGTCATATTAGCTCATTATGCCTTTGTCTTGCAGGTTAGTTTAAAAAAAATAAAAAAATTAACAGGGTTTACAACCACTTTAAACAGTTGTTCCCATTGAAATATTTCCACTGTTCTCCTGTTTCAGTGACAACGCACGAATGTGGTTTCTTGAGAACTTTATCTGTTCATAAATATGGTCAGCAGATGACGGCTAAGCTGTCTACAAACATCAGGCTGGGTCCAGCACATCCCAGCTGCCCTAATGATCTTTGCATGTTTGTGCAAGGCGGTGTTGAGGACATTCATCTGTCCTGGAGAGCTAGCAATTGTGATCAATAGTGAAAATTCAGACCAGCCACATAGGAACATTCCCAGTCAGACTGTAGAACTGTATCAGACATATGTTCTCTGTTGGTGCCTTTTCTCCACATCCTATCAGTAATATGGTCCTATAAAGTGCCAGACATCCAGATCCTATTAGCAGTGTGCAGTATGTATAAGACCCGCACACTGCTTGCTTTGTTCATCCAGATCTCATGGAACATAGACAACTTTTAAAGGGTTCTGAGGAAGTTGGTGTAGAATGAAATGATTGCAGTGCTTATATACTTAAGCTAAGTTTGGAGGCAACAGTACTCACCTATCTGTTGAACTGGTTCGTTCAGCTTTGGTAAACACATACAAGGGGATTCTAGTCTCTTCCGTTTGTGTCCCTTTTATATACACATGTAGGAGTGTTCAACTGAACGTGTACAGTATAATTAGAAACTTTGTTACTGTTTTGTAATTAAATTATAGATATACATAGGGCAGACATGTTTCTCACTACATTGACAGACTTTGCAGTTCCACACAGTTGTTCTGATTCAGACGCCATGCACACTGGCTTACAAATCGTTGCTTCTACAGGAGTTTTGTGTTCTGCCTGTAGAAGCAGCTCAATGTTATCCCATGTGTCCATACACATTAGGATGTTTACAGGCATATGTTGAGGTCAGCGATTGGAGGCAGGAAAAAAAAAATATGCGTTTCTGATTGGAGTTTACTGGCAGAAAAAAAACAAAACGTAAAACTCTCCTAAACTCATCTAAACTTTGGACAAAAAATGCTCTATTATTATATGAACGTTTTTTTTTTACTCCGCAGAGAACAGATATTTTTTTTTAAGCCCAATGTGCATGGAGCCTTGTACACACATGTAGGAGTGTTCAACTGAATGTGTACAGTATAATTAGAAACTTTGTTTTGTAATTCTAGATGTACGTGGGGCAGTCGTGTTTTCTAACTACATTGACAGACTTTACAGTTCCACACAGTTCTGCTTTACAGCTCCTTTTTACAATGGAAGTCCGGGTTGAATAAGCAGGAATCTCTTAAAGTTTTTAAAGTGATTGTAAATGCGCTTTAAAAAAGAAAAAAAAAAAACATGTTATACTACCTGCTCTGTGTAATGGTTTTGCACAGAGCAGCCCCAACCCTTCTCTTCTCGGGTCCCCCACTAGCACTCCTAGCTCCCCCCCCCCACACACACACACACACACACACACACACACACACCAAGCCGCTTGCTATGGGGGTACTCGTGCTCGCTCCCAAGCCCCACTCTGTGTCTATTGACATATGTAGCACAGCTCATCTCGCTTCCCACCCCCCCCCCTCGATTCCTCCTCACTGGCTGTGATTAACAGCAGCAGAAGCCAATGAGGAGGGAGAGCAGAGAGAGCTGCTGCTCCTGGTCACATCAATAGATTGAGTTCAAGTAAGTCTGGGTGGGGAAGAGTGAGCGGCTTGCAGAAGGTTTTTTACCTTTGCTCCTAAAACAAATCTTAATGCCGAGCACAATTTTGCAACTTTGACATGTGTTAGTAAAACCGATGTAATTTTGTGCATTCAGGTGGATACCAAAGGTGTGTGTGTGTGTGTATAAAAATTATATAATATAATATTTCTCTCTCTCTGCAAGGGAATAGAGAGATCGATGTAATGTATCTTTCCTTAATTTTACAGAAAGGAGAAAACATGGGAACGACCAATCACTGTGGTAGCCAATCAACAGCTATCACAGCTATCGGGTGACCCAGAATTGGGTGTTCTGGGTCCTGATTGTTAGTACGGGGCCCAGGGCTCTTGGTGCGCTCCCAGCACAAAGGGAGATACAAATATGCGGCCACACGGAAAAAAGCCCAGTCTAGTGGGGCCGCATATTTGTGTGTTAATGCAGAGAATGCTTAAGGCAACAACCCTGCCTTTAGAATCACTTTAAGTTAAGCCACACGCAGCTTGAATTTCGGATGATTCCTGCTGAATCAATGTAAGTTCGACCCTTGGTGGCCTTGTCGGTACAAACCAGCTAAACGGGAGTGGATTTTTAAAAGTCTACTGAGCAAGGAAAATGATCAGCGGAATAGTGTCTTCATCCCATCAGGTGCAGTCACTGTTAAAGGGTATTCAGGCAGCTTTCAGTGCTAAGGCCATCTGAATACAATAACCAGCAGTGGAGATTTCTCCATTCACTCGGTTTGGCACAGATGGGGGAATCAATTGATTTATTTTGTTCATCCTCTCCATTCATGACTACATGTGTATGGCTAGCGTTAGGCAGGCCGTAGATGGTGCGATTTATTTATTTATTTATTTTTTTCTTTCCGCAAGTCGCTCAACTCCCCCAAAAACACAGCCAGGGGACGCAGGGAGCCGTCCCTGGTGGGAAAACTGATTTTCTCTTATCGTCCATGGACTAACACAGCTGGATACTGTAAACGTGTGGGTATATGTCCCTGCTCGCAGGAGAAGATCTAGGCAGAATTTTAGATGTTAGAAACATACATTCTAGAACAAACCAGAGCTGAACAGCCCCACCCAGGGGGGCGGTCCCTCCGGACATTACCCTCCCACCTGCCGCTAGCTGCCTCAGTTTTTTTCTGCCTAGCAGAAGGAGAAGACGTGGCTCTCTCAGGAGCCAGTCTCCTGGAAGATTTTACTTTTAAATTTTATTCCTTTTGGAAATTTTATTTTTGAGACCTTCAATCAACTGTCGTCTGGGCAACAGGTTGGGTACACTGGTATCCTCGTAGTCTTCCCTGTCCGACCATCGAGCGTGCTGATCCTCGCCTTGTGTGCGTGAGACTCAGTTCACGACATGCCCCATGACTCCAGGGGTGGCCGGGTTGCTTTTAGCTCCCGCGGTCCTCTCAAGAATGAACAGTACCTGACTGACTGTATCTCTCGAGGTGGACCGGGCCGATAGCTTTATATGGGGGGTTTCTCCCTGTCTCCCCCCTGTTATGCTGCTCTCTGCACCCTGTACTGGTGCTGTGCTGTGGGGGTGCTTGGGGGTCACTCTGGCCTGGCTGGGCGCTCATGTCTGTAGTGGGCTCTGGGGTGAGAGGCAGTTTTCCTGGTGTGTGGGTTGGTTATTGCGTGCGCCATTAGCGCGCGCATTAGCGCTGTTTGCCTTTGAATTTCGCGCTCGGCGGCCATCTTGCCGTGGTTCAATGGCGCAGTTATAGCTGCGCATTTACTTTTGGTTTCGGCCTCTAGCGGCGGCGGTGCGGCGCGAATCTCCTCACAATCTCCTCAGATTCTTCACTCTCCTCAGGCTCACAGCGCGGTTTCTTCAGCAGAACTGAGCGGTCCTTAAGGGTTGGTGAGTCCTCCGGGTATCCCCTCCTCAGCGTAGCCAGTGGGTGGACTGTATATTCACTGTAGTAGTGTATAAGGTCTCAGAGGGTGGCGATATGGAGTCTGATACACCTGCTTCTCCACACTTGCCTGAGGCAACTGGCAGCGCTCCTGCACCTGCGGTCCTTATGGACCAGTTGTCGGCAGTCCTGGAATCATTCCTTGTCAGAATGGAAGCGGTGTGCGAGCAAAAGGAGCTATAAGCCCCCTCCCCCCCACAAAAATCTTTAGTGAAGGAGTGCCCTGATTCAGATATGGGCCTAGCTAGTGTGCTCAGGACCCTAGCTCTGAATATTTTAATGTTTATGAACAGGACATTCCCTTGTGAGGAAGACTCCAGTTCTGTTTCAGTGAATGACAGGGCGCTTGTAAGTGAACTCATTGATGTGAGGAACACTCTCAAGCTGGGTGCTGTGGCTGTGGTACCTCAGGTGGACTCTGTTTCCCTGGGTTCCTTCAAGCCTTTCTTTTACACAGCTTCCTCACTGTTTTCCTCACACGCTGCGTCGAGAGCAGCATGGATGATACAGTGGTACACAGTGTTTCCCTCCCTCTGGTCGGTGCAGCATGGTGGGGGGGGGGGGACTTTATTCATTTATGTCTCTAATCCCTGTGAGCCTTCTGTGTGATGTCCTGAGGCAACAACAGGGTCTCTGCACCTGTGGTTCCCGCCATTTCCTGGGGAACGCTCTGAGCTCTGACACACGGTCTGAGGATCAGAGGTTACCTGCATGCTGCTTCGGCAGCACTGTCAAGCAGGTTGGAATGATACAGAGAAGATTATGCGCCTCTGCGCCATAATTTAAACTCCTCCTATACCTCTACACTGCATACATTCACAGTAGAGGTCGACCGATATATCGGTCGGCCGATATATCGGCCGATTTTTGGCATTTTTTCATTAATCGGCTTTGGCCGATATTCTGAGAACAGAAGCCGATATAAAAAAAAAAAAAAAAACTTCAGCGCGGCTTGGAAATGACATCTCTCATAGAAGTCAATACAAGTTGCCTGAAGTTTCCCGTGCAGTGACTCATCTTTGGGCAGCCTGCCAAGTGAGAGAGAAAAGTTACAAATGTTTCTTATTAATGAACTGAACTTGTGAGTAGAAGTTCTCAGTTTAACCATTTAAAGGCTAAATCTTTTCTGACACTTGTAGCTTACAAGTAAAAATCCTGTCTTTTCTGCTAGAAAATCACTTGGAACCCCCAAACATTATATATTTTTTTTTTGCAGAGACCCTAGGGAATAAAATGGCGGTTGTTGCAATATTTTATGTCACACGGTATTTGCGCAGCGGTCTTTCAAACGCAATTCTTTGGGAAAAAAATACACTTTAATGAATGTTAAATAAAACTAAACTTTTTTTTTCGTCAAAGTTTTGATTACCTGTTTTTGTGCCTGCTTCCTGATTCCCTTACCGAAGATGGCGGCGGCAGCACCCGAGAGCCGAGAGAGAGATCGGCTTCGGGTGCCGACATCGCGGGCGCCCAGGACAAGTAAGTGTCCATATATTAAAAGTCAGCAGCTGCAGTATTTGTAGCTGCTGACTTTTAATATATTTTTTTTTTTTGGCGGAACTCAGCTGCTTTCACACTGGAGCGGGCAGGCGTTGGCGGTAAAATGCAGCTAGTTTTAGCTGCGCTTTACCATAATTTTAGCGGCGATATTCGGCTGCTAGCGGGGTGCTTATAACCCAGCTAGCGGCCGATGAAGAGGTTAAATGCGCCCGTGTAGCACCGCTGCAGAAGCGCTTTGCAGGCGCTTCAGCAGCAGTGCCCATTAATTTCAATAGGCAGTAGTGATGGAGGAGCGGTATACACCGCTCCAAAGATGCTGCTTGCAGGACTTTTTTTTAACGTCCTGCCAGCGCACCGCCTCAGTGTGAAAGCACTCAGGCTTTCACACTGAGACTGCAGGGGAGCTGTTTTGCAGCCATTTTTACAGGTGCTATTTTTAGCCCAAAAGTGCCTGAAAAACACCCCAGTGTGAAAGGGGTCCAACTGTTAGTTTTTTTTTTTCCCCTTCATCGGCCTAACATATCGGCCCAAAAAAATCGGCATCATATATCGGCCATCGGCCACAGCGATTTCTAAATATCGGCATCGGCCAGAGAAAAACCCATATCGGTCGACCTCTAATTCACAGTATATGTATGTATTGTACTCTCTGGGTCAGCGGGGGTTTCCGCCGGGGGCTCCGGTGTCCTCCCGCGCTCTCATGGTATGTGCGCTTTTGGCTCTCTGCACAGTGTAGACATGTTCAATATGTTTATTGCACAATACTATACATGTTTACAGTATGGGTATACTCCAGGTACTCCGGTTTCCCCCTACGCTCCAATGGAAATGCACAGCATAAACATGTGCAATATTTTTATTCACATGCTATCATTCCTACACGGTATCTGTGTGCTGTCTGCGTGGGTTTCTTCTGGGTGTTCCGGTTTCCTCCCACGCGCTGACGGTATGTGCGCCGTTGGCCCTCTGCACAGTTAAACATGTTCAATGTTTATCACGCATGCTATAATACCTACACGGTATGTGTATGCAGTATGTGTGGGTTTCCTCCGGGTACTCCGGTTCCCTCCCACACTCCATTGGTATGGGCGCTTCGGCGCTATGCACAGCTTAAATTTGTGCGATTTGATATCCACATACTAACATACCTACCCGGTATGTCTGTGCAGTCTGGGTGGGTTTCCTCCGGGTTTCTGCCCACGCTACATGACATGCGTGCCTTTGGTGCAATACACGGTGTAAACATACACATTATGTTTATACACAACACTAAATACATTCACAGTAGTTCAAGGTATTGCATTCTCTGGGTATGCGTGGGGTACTTTGGTTCCTCCCACGCGCCAACGGTGTGCGCGCCTTCGGTGCTATGCACACATAGGCTTGTGCAAAATGTTTAGCACACATACTATAATACCTACATGGTATGCGTATGCAGTCTGCGTGGGTTTCATCCGGGTGCTCCGGTTTCTTCCCCGCGCTCCAATGGTGTGCGCATTTTCAGCGCTATGCACAGTAAAACGTGCAATTTGTTTATTCGCAGGTTAACATACCTACACGGTTGTGTAACCGATCTGCGTGGCTGGTTTACGTCCAAGCCCCGATGATGTGCACGCTTTCGTCGCTAGCACAGTATAAACGTGTTTAATAGGTTTATCCACACATACTAAACTACATACGCCGTATGTGGTTGTATTATGCTCTTTGTGGCTGGGTGGGTTTCCTCCCACACTCTATTTGCGCGTTTGACGCAATACACAGTATAAACTATGTGTTTGTACAATCAGCACTTATCCATGGGTAGCTGCTGGATGGAGCATTGTCATAAGTTTACCTGGTTTCAGGGGTACCACTTTCCACCTGCTTTCAGTGGTGGGAGAGAGATTTTTACCGCTCCATGATTAAGCACTGACCTTCAGTGTGAAACATTGTAAGCAGTTACCCTGGCTATGCTGTGATGAATTTTGGTGTAATTTTTCCATCTTTTTACAATAAAGGCGACCGTCAAAGGTTTTTTGGAGTGCGGCTGTCCATATTTTTTTATTTTTTCCTCTTCATATGCTTTCAGTGGTGATCAGAAGCGCTGGCTTGGACTGTGTTAGCCAGGCTGAGGTTAGCGTTATGCCCGTTAGTGGCTGCGTCTCTGGCATTTCTGTAGCTCAATGACTGGGCAAAAGCCTCTGCTTCATCTATCAGTCGACTAGCAGGTGCACTGCAACTGCTTTAGCCTTTAGGGTCTCTGTGCCCGGGGTGGGTTTGCGCCACCTGTGGAGGCTGAGGTACTGGTCCGCTGACTGAGTTTCTAGGGAAGCTCTGTCAAGTTGCCTTTATTGGCCAACAGTTGAGGCACCCTGTACACCGGGGCCTCTCTTCTCCGATACATTGCGGAGTCTCTTTGGGATTTTCATACATCTCACTGCAAGACGGTCCTGTCAGCCGCGTGCATTGCAGGGGAAGGGTCCTTGCATCCGGAGGTGTTTCCACCTCCTTTACTGGAGGTGGGGCGCCGGATGTGGACCTTTTTATGGCCTCTCGACTCACTCACAAGGTGTCAAGATCGTGGCCAGGTCCAGGCCCAGACCCCTGGGCAGACGCGTTGGTAGCCCGTGGGGGCAGTATCGCCTGATATATGCTTACCCTCCGCTACTGTTGTTGCCTCGCCTGCTTTGCAGAGTAGGGGCTGAGGCCATTCCGGTGATACTCATTGCTCCGGAACGGCGACATTGTTACGCCCATCTACTTCGGCTAGTCGCAGACGTTCCTTGGCGACTGCCTATTGGTGTGGATCTTCTGTCTCATGATTCCCATACTTCATCCTGCTTTTACAGTCCTTTGGCTTTAATGGCATGGCTGTCTAAAGCCAGGTGCTGAAGGACCGAGGTCTCTCAGATTCGGTCATCTCTTCTATGTTGTTGGCACGGGAATCTTCCTCCAGAAAGATATATCACTGTACCTGGAAGGCTTACATCACTATGTGCGAGGAACTTGATTGGCGTCCGCGGACTTATTCCGTTCCCAGGATTTTGCTGTTCTTACAGCATGGTGTGACCCAAAAGCTGGCCTTGCATACCATTGAGGGTCGGATTTCAGCCCGGGCTGTCTTTTTCAACGACCACTACCGGGCCATTCCTTGATTCGCACCTTTTTGTGCAGGGGGTTTGCCATGTGATCCCCCCCCTGTCAAGCCTCCTCTCCCTACTTGGGATCTGAATTTGATGCATCTCGGTTCTCCCAGAACATTCCTTTGAGAATATCGGAGAGATTCCTCTCTTGACCTTGTCCCAGAAGATGGCCTTCTTAGTGGCCATTACTTCGGTTAGACGGGTGTCTGAGTTGGCGGCCTTGTCCTGCAAGTCGCCTTACTTGGTCCTCCATAAGGATATGGCGGTGTTGTGCTCATGACCGTCCTTTTCAAAAGATGGTCTCGGCCTTTCACCTTAAGGAGGACATTGTTCTTCCGTTCTTGTGTCCTCACCCATCGCATCCCTGAGAGTTTGCGCTTTATACATTAAGATGGGTACAAGCCTTACGGGTGTACCTGTCTTCTACTGTTTCCATTCGGAAGTCTGACTCACTGTTTGTTTGTGTCTGTCTCTGGTCCAAAACAGGGCTGAGCGGTGTCGTCTGCCACCGTCTTTAGGTGGATCAGGCCAACCGTCATACAGGCCTATGGCCTTAAGGGGCGGGTGCCTCCCTTTTCGGGTTGTTGCGCATTCCACCAAGGCAATTGGTGCTTCCTGGGCTTTCCGACATCAAGCATCGGTTGCACAAGTGTGCAAGGCGGCGACCTGGTCGTCCGTTCATACATTTTCAAAATTTTATAAGGTTGATGTGGCTGCATCTTCGGATGCTTCCTTCGGCCGCAAAGCATTGCAGGCCGCTGTTTAATGTTGCAACTCCTCCGTTGAGGAGCTCTGCTTGTTTGGAGTGAAGTTTTGGTTGTTCCTTTAGTACTGCTCCCACCCTTCTGATACTGCTTTGGGACGTCCCACACATTTACAGTATCCAGCTGTGTCAGTCCATGGACGATAAGAGAAAATAGGATTTTTGTACTCACCGTAAAATCAGTTTCTCTGACGACGTCCATGGACTGACACAGCACCCACCCTTCTTTTAAGGTTTGTACTGCTTTGTTACGAACTGAGGCAGCTAGCTGCAAGTGGGAGGGTAATGTCCGGAGGTAACTCTCTGCCTAGATCTTCTCCTGCGAGCAGGGACATGTACCCACACGTTTACAGTATCCAGCTGTGTCAGTCCATGGACGTCAGAGAAACAGATTTTATGGTGAGTACAAAAATCCTATTTTTCTCTTTCCGTCCATGGACGGACACAGCTCCTTAAATCTTGACCATTGGGTTATGTTCCTGTTCTATAAGGGAGGACAAGGCAGAACACGTTAGATATTTAATACATGTTACTTTAACAGAGTTGAACAGCCCCGCCCAGGGGGCGCTCCCTCCGTACATAACCCTCCACCCTGCAGTCAGCAGCCTCAGTTTTTTTTCTGGCTAGTAGAGGAGAAGGACCTGGCTCCCTTTGGGCCCAGAGTCCTGAAGACATTTTTACTTTTATTTTATTTTTTTGAGAATCTTCTATCAACTGCCGGCTGGGCATGACAGGCAGGATATTATAGATCCTTGTAGTCCCCCCAGTCCGGCCATCGAGCGTGAGCAGACCTTAGCTACGTGGGGGGTCGGCCACAACATACCCCATGGCTCCAGGGGTGGCCAGTGAGCTATGCTTCAGGGTTCACATATGACTGGGCGGCTTGCGGTCTCAGTCACAGTGGACCAGGCCGACCGCTACTCCGTATTGCTTGGTTGTAGGTCTGTCAGGAACGCACCAGCAGGTCCTCGCAAGGACGAGTAAGTACGGTTCCTCCTCCTTCGGTGGGATGGAACAGCTGGGCATTCCTACGGGGGTCGTTAGGGGGTCCTCCTGCCCTCCCCTCTCTCCCTCTGTCACCCCTTTTTTCCTCCTCCCCTTGCGGGGCTCGCTGCGACCGGGGAATACCTTTTTAGGGTGGCTCCAGGTCCCGGTGGGGGGCTGTGGGGGTGTCCAGGCCTGCTCTCTGTGTTGGGAGGGTTGTAAATTATAGGAAGCCTCCGCTGCTGGCCTTCTCGTCCACCTCGCTTGCTGGGCGCCATTTTTTGAAGCGCTGGCGCCATTTTTCTGGGGCCTGTGCATTGCATTGAAAATCCCATTGGCGGCCATTTTGCCGTGGCCGCGCTATGTTGCAGGTCTGCAAATGCGGGCGGCCATTTGCTTGTGGTCCGCGTGCTTTCTGAGGCACCTGGCGGCAATTTTGGAGTGGGGTTTGGCCTCTAGTGCTGGCTAGCTTCCTGAGCAGCGCAAACGGCGCCATTCACCTCACACAGTTCCTCAGGCACACGCGGTGTGCGGATGGAGAGCGGGCAGCAGCGCTGAACAGTCTCTGGCTAGGCGGTGAGTCCCTTGGGTATCCCACCCCCCCTCGGTCAGTGCAGCAAGGAGGGTGGACTGAATTTTGTGTGAAGTATCTTAACTAAGTTCCTGAGGGCTGTCAGTGGGCAATATGGAGTCAGAAGCTGGCGTTTTTTCCCCAGACCTTCCAGAGGCAGTAACTGGTGCCCCTGCACCTGCGGTTCCCATGGACGCTTTGTCGGCAGTCCTGGAGTCATTTGTTGCCAGGGTGGAAGCAGCGTGCGAGCGTAAAGGGGGTACTAAGTGCCCCCTCCCCCGCCATCGCCTGGGTAATGTTCTGACTCAGACTCGGGCCTGGCTGCGGCTCAGGAACCTGGTTCTGGTCTGTCAGAAGAGGCGGACCAGGACCTTCCCTGTGAGGAAGACCCCTCGTCTGGGTCAGCTCAAGACAGGGCACTTGTAAGTGCACTTATCGATGCTGTGAGGGACACTTTCAAGCTGGAACTTCCACAGCAGGGTCTGTCCCTTTTGGGTCGCACAAACCGACCCGCTCTGTTAAGGTTTTTCCTTATGTCGATTTCTTTGACAAGTTCATAGATAAGGAATGGGAAACGGGATAGGAGGTCCGAAGCGGTGAGCCGCTCCATGTTCACCATGCTGGGGTCAGCATTGCGGCCTATATTGGCTGCTACCTTGGTGTCCCAGAGTGAGCAAAAATATTGCACCAGACTGTGGAGGAGCATCAGCTCCCTCCAGCATGCGCGTCACTGGCTGAACAGTTGGTACAGGGACTTGTGTACGTCTGTGATGCAATCCTCGATGCAGTCCCCTTGATCTCCAGGACCTCCACATCTGCGGTGGTCTTGCGCCGCCTAATATGGTTGAAATGCTGGTCCGCTAACCAAGCTTCTAAGAAGACTCTGGCAGATTTGCCTTTTCAAAGGTGGGAGGCTTTTTGGTGCCTCAATGGACGACATCATTAAGGATGTCACTGGAGGTAAGAGCACACTTCTCCCTCAGTCCACTAAGGGGAAGGAGCCGCGCCGTAAGCCGGGGCCCTCCTTTCCCACACATAAGCGGTATTTTCGTCAGTCAGGACCTGCCGGCAGACCCTCCCAAGTGGACAAAGGTCCAGCTGGGGGACAGAAGCGTCCCTGGGTGCGCAAGCCAGCAAACAAGCCTGCTACCACATGAAGTTTTGCCCCCGCCCGACTCCAGGGTGGGGGGGCGGTTTTGCGGGTTTGCAGCTCGGTGGACCTCCCTGCTTTCTGACCGGTGGGTCTGTGAGGTGGTCACCTCAGGGTTTAAGATAGAGTTCCTTTCTTGTCCACCAAACAGATTTGTCCCTCACATCTGCCTCACCTTCCGGCTCGTTGGGCTGCCCTCCAGGGGGAGGTGCAGGACTTGAGGTGCGGGTGATCATACCCATACCAACACGGGACAGGTTTCAGGGTTTCTACTCAAATCTGTTTGTGGTCCCAAAGAAGGATGGAGTCCGTCCAATCTTGGATCTCAAGGCCCTCAATGCCTTTATAAAGCCTCGTACACACGGTCGGACTTCAAACAAACTTTCCGTGGATTTTTGTCTAAAGGGAGTTGGCCGGGCACACCCATAACATACACACGGCAGGACTTTTCTGCAAACTTTCCCAAAACTTTCCCAACATCACTTGGTTTTTCTGCTATTTTCTGCTCTTTACCGCCACCCTTTGGTCAACTTCTGCTATGGTTGGTTGATTTTAACATTGATTCTGGGCATGCGTATTTGTACTTCGGACAAAAGTCCGATGGATTTCTGTACACACTAAAATATTAAGTAAAAACAGTAAGAAGTCCTCATATATATATATACAAAATGTCTATATGCAAAATACAAGTAAAAACTTGTGCAACTGAGTGTCCTAAAATAATTCAAAAATGAAGGCAATGGTGAAATTCAAAAGTGGGTGAAGACTTTGAAGGGAAAGGTGACGGTGAGAAGATGAAGAGAACCACCACCAATAGGTAAGGAGCTTACCAGATAGTTTGAACCCAGAGGAACATATGTTCAGTGGGTCAAACGGGCTTGGTGTGGTGGAACCACGATGGAACCTGGACAATCTGTATGCTGCAAATTGCTGTGCTGAAAATGGCCAAACATCAACATGGAGAGAGAAACCGTGCACCGTACCGCAGAGCTTGCGCGCAGAAGCGAACGCATAAGTGAGTAGCACCCGCATATGAAAGCAGTGTTAAAACCACACGTGAGGTATCGCTGCGATTGGTAGATCGAGAGCAATAATTTTAGCACTAGACCTCCTCTGTAACTCAAAACATGCAACCTGTAGAATTTTTTAAACGTCGCCTATGGAGATTTAAAGGGTAAAAGTTTGTCACCATTCCACGAGCGGACGCAATTTTTAAGCGTGACATGTTGGGTATCAATTTACTTAGCGTAACATTATCTTTCACAGTATAAAAAAAAAATTGGGCTAACGTTACTGTTGTCTTATTTTTTAATAAAAAAAAAAGTGTATTTTTTCCCCAAAAAGTGCGCTTGTAAGACCGCTGCGCAAATACGGTGTGACAGAAAGTATTGCAATGACCGCCATTTTATTCTCTAGGGTGTTAGAATAAAAAATATATATAATGTTTGGGGATTGTAATTAGAGGGAAGGAGATGGGGCAGTGGAAACACAGGGGAAGCTCCATTAGCATTGCTGGTTGTGTGTCATACCACGGCCACCACAAGATGGCGCCAGATCACAGAAGGAAGCATAGGCCTACAGAGAAGCATAGGCCTGCAGAAGGCCGCAAAGCCGCGGCCTCAATTACCGGCCGGCCTGACGTGATCGCGCGGCGAGGGGGGGGGCTCATTTCACGGAGACACAGGATACCCCAGCTGTGCTGCCCCAGGCGCCAGGTCGCTAATTCTAGTCGCAATGGTGACCTGGCGCCCGGGGATTGTCGAGCCCTGCCATATGCCCAATTTCACACTCTGGTCTTGCAGAAGGAGATTCTCTACAAATGGAACAAATCTCCGTTGTCTCTGGATCTTCAGATTCAGATAAGTCATCTTGTCGGGTCCTCTGAGTTGGTGGCTGAGATCCCCAGCTCTTCGGTCCGGGAAGTCTTTCCTCCCCTTTCATTTGGACTGTGATCACGATGGACGCCAGCCTGACCGGTTGGGGGGGACTCTGGGGGGTTCAGGTGGCCCAGGGCCGCTGGACTCCGACTGAATCCCAGCTACCAATCAATGTTCTGGAACTCCGGGCGATCAGGCTGTGCCTCTCCAAGTGGTCTCAGAACCTAAAGGGCGTCCAGTCAGGATCCAGTCAGACAACGCCATGGCTGTGGCATATGTCAACCATCAAGGAGGAACAAGAAGCTTGGCTGCAGCGTCGGAGGTCGCTCACATCCTACGGTGGGCGGAAAGGAGCGTGCTGGCCCTATCGGCAGTTTACATTCCAGGTGTGGAAAACTGGCAGGCGGACTATCTGAGTCACCAGATGCTGGACCACGGGGAATGGTCGTTACATCCGGAGGTTTTTCAACTCCTTTGCCAGGGATGGGGCACACCAGACGTGGATCTCCTAGCTTCTCGACTCAATCGCAAGGTGTCGAGGTTCGTGGCCTGATCCAGAGATCCCTGGGCCGACGCGTCAGATGCGTTAGTGGCCCAGTGTGGTCAGTATCGGCTAATTTATGACTTTCCCCCCACTAAAGTTACTTCCTTGTCTACTCCGCAGTGTAGAGACCGAGGGAATTCCGGTGATTCTAATCACCCCAGATTGGCCCAGGCGTCCCTGGTACGCTGACCTCGTGCGGATGGTGGCGGATGTGCCCTGGCGACTACCAATGAGGGAGGACCTTCTCTCGCAAGGTCCCATTCTTCATCCCGCTTTACAGTCGCTGGCTTTAACGGCATGGCTATTGAAAGCCAGGTACTAAGGGACCGAGGCCTGTCGGATTCGGTCATTTCAACTATGTTGAGGGCACAGAAATCTTCTTCTAGGAAGATCTACCATCGCACATGGAGAGCCTACATCTCTGTGTGAGGAGATGGAATGGCGTCCACGGACTTATTCGGTTTCCAGGATCCTGCTGTTTTTAGCTCAGAAACTTGACTTAAGCACCATTAAGGGGCAGAATTCAGCCTTGGCTGTTTTCTTTCAGCGACCCCTGGCGGCTCATTCACTGATGAGTAGGTTTGTGCAAGGGGTCCGACATGTGGCTCCTCCGGTGCAACCACCACTACCTCTGTGGGATTTGAATCTGGTGCTCTCGGCGCTTCAGAAACCTCCTTTTGAAAACATCAGGGAAATTCCTCTTTTGACGCTCTCTCAGAAGGTGGCCTTCCTGGTAGCCATCACATCCATCAGGAGGGTTTCTGAATTGGCAGCCTTGTCTTGCAAGTCCCCATATTTGGTCCTCCATAAGGACAAAGCGGTGCTACGCCCGCAGCCTCCTTTTCTTCCGAAGGTGGTTTCGGCCTTTCACCTGAATGAGGACATTGTACTTCCCATCGCATTCCAAGGAGGGTGCGCTACATTCTTTAGACGTGGTCCGTGTCTTGCAGGTGTACCTGTCTGCTACGGCTCTGTTCCGGAGGTCTGACTCACTGTTTGTCAGTGTGATCCGCAGAAGGGCCTGGCGGTCTCATCGGCCACCATTTCTCGGATCAGGCAGACCGTCATCCAGGCCTTTGCCCTTAAGGGGCGGGCGCCTCCCTTTCCTGTCACGACGCATTCGACCAGGTGTCACGTACCTGGTAGGAGTCTGATATGATGAGGTCGGCCTCTCTTGTATCTCCAGTCCAAGCCCCACTGAGGGTGGAACAGATGGTGGCTAGGGCCAGGAGGAACACGAGTGCCTGAGGAAGTTGCTTGCAGGACTTGCTGGAACAGATGTGGCTTAGAGACCCAGACAGCCGGACAGACACTGGACACAGGAACACTTGGAGGATGGGTAGAGGTTTGAGGGCAACTCCAACCCACTTGCAGGTTCTGGGAACGAAGCTCACAGGAACAGAGGTCAGGAGGATAGCCAGGGTTCAGCAACAGACAGGCGGCACGGTACAAAGGATCAATCAGAAGCAGGGTCAGTGGAAGCCGGGATCAGAAGCCAGTAATCAGGAAGTGTTTCAGAGTCCAAAGACAGAGTCAGGGAAAGCCACAGTCAGCAACGGTTATCAAGCAGCATAACAGGAACCAGGAAGTTTTCAGGACACAGCTGAAGACCAGTCAGCACTTGCTTGAGAGTCAGGACTTCCTTAAATAGATAGGAAGTCTTGTAATCAGGCTTCAGGTCACAGCTGAGGGCAGGAAGTGCTGCCTGTCCCACACTGCCGGAATACACCCGCTGGTGGACACCGGTACTACAGTCCGTGGAACATGCATTACCACCAGCAGGTGAGATCCTTGCAGACTGGCGCCAAAGGAGATTAGGGGCGCGCACCCGCGCGTGCACGGCGTCCCCGCGCACGCGCATGTGTACTAGCACTCTGGAAGGGCTGCTGCAGCCCAGGGGTGCGCGCGCCAGTATTCCGAGACTGCTGGCGAACGCGCGCCTGCGCAGGAGAGTTCCTATCAGTTCTCTTACACCAGGGCTATTGGTGCCTCTTGGGCTTTCTGACATCAAGCGTCTGTGTCACAAGTGTGTAAGGCGGCGATCTGGTCGTCTGTTCACACTTTTTCAAAGTTTTACAAGGTTGATGTGAGTGCATCTTCGAATGGTAGCTTCAGCCGCAAAGTTTTGCAGGCGGCTTTTTGAGGTTGTAACTCCTCCGTTGAGGAGCTCTGCTTGTTTGGGGTAAAATTGGGTTTTTGATTGCTGTGCCCACCCCTCGTTTTTTTGACACTGCTTTGGGACGTCCCAATGGTCAAGATTTAAGGAGCTGTGTCTGTCCATGGACGACAGAGAAAAGGATTTTATGGTGAGTACAAAAAATCCTATTGTTAGCGGCTATTGCCCCAGGCCATAATCACATGCCGGGAAAATAAATTTCCAGGTTTGGCAGGTCACACGGCTTACTGCGTATTTTATCTTTGTATGTAGCTGTTTACCTAGAGTTCAGCTTTAATTAAAAAGAACATCATGAAAGCCATAACAACAACGAATCTACAGGTAGGATTTGTAAACCAGGATGAGTTGTGACTTTAATTTCATTTTCTTTATGCAGGGTGACTCGGAGAAGGAGATCGCCCAAAGTACCCGGGCAGGAGGCGTGCTTCTAGGCTACATTATGCGGTTAGCAGGTAACTTTACCAGCTTTGTCTGCAGTGCAATTGTGAGATTTGTACTGTAATTTGTTTGAAAAATGGCAGTTGGAGCATGAAAAAATTAAATCTGTTATAGAGCTGCACATTTAATCATTAAAGAATCAAGATTACTATTAAAACCCCCCCCCCCTCACAATTTTAAAACGGCATTTCTACAATTCCGTGCAGAGCCTTCGTCTGCTCAAAAAACAGGCAGCCTGCCAAGTTTATCACAACATTGCTCAGAGATAAAGAGAAACATTGGGGGTTATTTATGAAAGACAAATCTACTTTGCACTACAAGTGCAAACTTCAAGTGCAAAGGACACTTGAAATTGCACTGAAAGTGCACTTGGAAATGCAGTCGCTGTAGATCCGAGGGGGACATACAAGGAAAATTAAAAACAGAATTTTCTCTTACCGTCCATGGACTGACACAGCATCTTCAATCTTGACGAAGTGGGTTATGTTCCTGCTCATAGGAGAAGACTAGGCAGAATGTTAGATGTTTTAACATACAATCCCTTTACCAGAGCTGAACAGCCCCGCCCAGGGGGCGGCCCCTCCGCACATAACCCTCCTACCTGCAGCCTTAGTTTTTTCTGCCTAGCAGAGAAGAGGACGTGGCTCTCTTCGGAGCCAGTCTCTTGAAGAAATGTTTTGTTCTTTTTTTGAACTTTTTATTATTTTATTTTTGAGATTCTTCTATCAACGATCGGCTGGGCAACAGGTTGGGTAGTTCACTATCCTCGTAGTCTTCCCTGTCCGACTATCGAGCGTGCTGATCCTCGCTCTGCATGAGATCAGTTCACGACATACCCCATGGCTCCAGGGGTAGCCGGGGAGCTTTTTGCTCCAGGGTCCACAGAAGATTGAACAGTTTTGCTGTATCTTTCGTGGTGGACTGGCCGACGGCTACCTGGTACTGCACTGTGATATGCTTGTCAGGAACACACCAGTGGGTCCAAGCTGGATGGGTAAGTACTGTTCCCCTGCCTCAGCAGGTGAGTACATACTGTGTGTTCCTATGGTAGGGGGTTTTTCCCTGTCTCCCCCTTGTGTTTTTGCTACTCTGTCACCTACACTATGGTGCGCTGACTGGGGGTCTCTCTGTCCTGGTGGGGGTCCACAGTGGTCTGCATGAGGTGTGGGGGTTTTAGCTGTGTCAGTGTGGGCCTTGCGCGCCGTTCGGCGCCATGTTTTTACTGTTTTTCCTTGCAATTGAAAACCACATTGGTGGCCATCTTGCCGTAGCCGCTTGTGGCGCATTTGTAATTGCGGCCGCCATTTTCTTGTAGCCGCGCGCACTTTTGTGCTGGTTTGGCCTCTATCGCTGATTGGACGGCGCAATTCTCCTCACTGTTCACTCGTGGGAGCCGCGCTGTAGAGGACAGACACAGGCAGCGGAACTGAGCGGTCCTAGCAGGGTTGGGGAGTCCCCTGGGTAACCCCCCACAGTCAGTGCAGCCGGAGGGTGGACTTTTTCTTTGATATGGACAAAGTCTCAGAGGGTGGTGGTATCATGGAGTCAGTGTCACCTGCTTCTCCTTTCATGTCAGAAGCAACTGGCGGTGCTTCTGCACCTGCGGTCCCTATGGAACAGTTGACTGCAGTCCTGGAATCATTTGTTGCCAGGATGGAAGCGGCGTGCAAGCGCAAGGGGGCTATTAAGCGCCCGCTCCCCCCACCATCTCCAGGGGAGTGCTCTGATTCATATATGGGCATTACTGCGGCACAGGACCCTAGCTCCGAATTTTTGGATATTTTTGACCAGGACATTCCTTGTGAGGAAGACTCCTTATCTGGGTCAGTACATGACAGGACACTTGTTAGTGAACTCATTGATGCTGTGAGGGACCCTCTCAAGCTGGATGCTGCGGCTGAGGAACCTGTGGTGGAGTCAGTCTCCTTTGGTTCTTTTCAAGCTAAGCCTTTTAAAAGGTTTTTCCCTATACACCTTTTTTTGGGACAAACCACAGAAGACCTTTGCGGTTCCGCAGCGTCTGGCGGTTAGGTACCCCTTTGAGGACAGCCTAATTAAAAAATGTGCCTCTCCTCCGGTGGTCGACCCCCACGGTTGAATAAAGCCACAACTCTGCCGGTTGAGGGGACCTCTGCTTTTAAGGACCCTACTTATAGGAAGTCGGAAATGCTGAGCAGAGCCATGTTCACCACGCTGGAATCCGTGCTGCGTCCACTTGTAGCGGCGACCCTGGTGACTCGGACGCTCACGGAATGGCCGAAGATTATGCAACAGTATGTGCAGGAGCATAATCTTCCTCCGGAATGCATTACACTGGCAGACCAAATGGTACAGGGCCTGGTGTATGTGTGCGATGCCACTATGAACGTTGCCCCCCTAATTTCTAGGGCCTCAGTGTCTGCGGTGATTTTGCGTTGCCTAATCTGGTTAAAATGCTGGTCTGCTGACCTAGCCTCTGAGAAGCTCCTGACGGATTTGCCTTTCAAGGGCGGTAGGCTATTTGGTACTTCCCTGGATGACATTATTAAAAATGTCACAGGGGGTAAGAGCACCCTTCTTCCTCAGCCTCCTAAGGCAAAGGAGCCGCGCCGTAAGCCAGGTCCTTCCTTTCCCACTCAGAAGAGGTTTTTTCGTCAGTCAAATCCCGCGGAAAAATTCTCCCGGACTAACAAAGGGTGCGGCCGGGGGCCAGAAATGTCCCTGGGTGCGTAAGCCAACCAAGCCGGCTACCAAGCCCGCCACCGCATGAAGTCTTGCCCCCGCCCGACTCTGGGATGGGGGGACGACTTTGCAGGTTCGCGGATCGGTGGACCTCCCGGATCTCCGACCGGTGGGTATGCGAGGTGGTTACCTCGGGGTACAGGATAGAGTTCCTTTCCTGGCCACCAGACAGATTCTTTCCCTCAAATCTCTCTCTCCTTCCTGCGCGTCGGGCTGCCCTATTAGGGGCAGTGCAGGGCTTGCTGAGGTGCGGAGTAATTGTGCCGGTAGCGTCAAAGGAGAGGTTTCAGGGTTTTTATTTGAATCTGTTTGTGGTCCCAAAGAAGGACAGAGTCCGTCCAATTCTGGATCTCAAGGCCCTAAATGCCTTCGTGAAGGTTCAGAAATTCCGCAAGGAATCCATTCGCTCGATGATTGCTTAGCTCCACCCGGGGGATTTTCTGGCATCTTTGGACATCAAGGACGCCTACTTGCATGTCCCAATCTGCGCGGGTCACCAGAAGTTTCTGCGCTTCGCGATAGGCGAAGACCATTATCAGTTTATGGCTCTTCCTTTCGGCGTCAGCACCGCGGGTTTTCACCAAGGTGCTTGCCCCGATTCTAGCTTTGCTGAGACAGCGAGGCATTGCTATCGTGGGCTATCTAGACGATCTCCTTCTGAGAGCAGACTCTGGCTCAGAATTAGAGGAAATTGTGGTAATAGCAAGTCGGGCCCTCCTAGAATTCGGCTGGCTGCTGAACATTCAGAAGTCGGTCCTGGTTCCAACTCAGTGTCTGGAGTACCTAGGATTGATCCTGGACTCCTCGGAGGCGAGGGCATTTCTACCCTTGGAAAAATTACAGACTTTTCAATCTGCGGTACGGGTGCTGACGTCCCACAAATGGTCGTCACTCCGTTTTTGCATGAGGGTCCTGGGACTCATGGTGGCTTCCTTCGAGGCGGTGCGGTACGCCCAAGTCCACACTCGAGTCTTACAAAAGGAGATCCTATCTTGCTGGAACAAGTCTCCATTATCACTGGATCGTCAGATCCAGGTGGGTCACCTGGTCAGGGCATCCCTGAAGTGGTGGCTGAGATCCCCGACCCTTCGGTCGGGGAAGTCGTTCCTTCCTGTCCAGTGGACTGTGATCACGACGGGCGCCAGTCTTTCGGGCTGGGGCAGAGTCTGGGGAGTTCTGTCAGCCCAAGGGCTCTGGACCCCGGACGAGTCCCGTTTGCCGATAAATGTCCTGGAACTCCGGGCAATCAGACTGTCCCTCTCCTCGTGGTCGAGAAGACTGCAGGGAAGCTCGGTCAGGATCCAATCGGACAACGCCACGGTGGTGGCTTATGTCAACCATCAGGGGGGAACTCGGAGCTCAGCTGCGGCGTCCGAGGTCGCTCGCATTCTACGGTGGGCGGAAAGAAGCGTGCCGGCTCTGTCGGCCGTTTACATTCCAGGAGTGGACAACTGGCGGGTGGACTATCTGAGCCGCCAGATGTTGGACCAGGGGGAATGGTCCTTGGATCCAGGGGTGTTTCATCTCCTTTGCCGGAGGTGGGGCACGCCGGATGTGGACCTATTGGCCTCTCGACTCAATCAGAAAGTGTTGAGATTCGTGGCCAGGTACAGGGATCCCTGGGCAGACGCGTCAGACACGTTGGTGGCTCCGTGGGGTCGGTATCTGCTGATTTATGCCTATCCTCTACTGGAGCTGCTTCCTCGATTGCTTCACAGGGTGGAGGCCGAAGGGATTCCCGTGATCCTCATCGCTCCAGATTGGCCTCGGCGTCCTTGGTACGCCGATCTTGTGCGCCTAGTGGCGGACGTTCCGTGGCGACTGCTGATGCGGGAGGACCTTCTGTCTCTAGGTCCCATACTTCATCCTGCTTTACAGTCGCCGGCTTTAACGGCATGGCTATTGAAAGGCAGGTACTGAGAGACCGGTGTCTTTTGGATTCAGTCATCTCGACCATGCTGAGGGCACAGAAATCTTCTTCCAGGAAGATATACCACCGTACCTGGAGGGCCTACATCGCTATGTGTGAGGAGCTGGATTGGCGTCCACGGACGTATTCCGTTCCCAGAATCTTGCTGTTCTTACAGCGTGCTGTGACCCAAAAGCTTGCCTTAAGCACCATTTAAGAGTCAGATTTCAGCTTTGGCTATTTTCTTTCAGAGGCCGCTAGCGGGGCCATTCTTTGATTAGTACCTTCATACAGGGGGTTCGACATGTGCTCCCCCCCCGTTAAGCCACCTCTTCCTCCTTGGGATTTGAATTTGGTGCTCTCAGTTCTTCAGGAACCTCCTTTTGAAAACATCAGAGAGATTCCTCTCTTAACCTTATCTCAGAAGGTGGCTTTTCTGGTAGCCATCACTTCTGTCAGAAGGGTTTCCGAATTGGCGGCCTTGTCTTGCAAACCGCCATACTTGGTTCTCCATAAGGATAAGGCGGTGCTACGCCCGCAGCCTTCTTTTCTCCCGAAGATTGCCTCGGCCTTCCATCTTAATGAAGACATTGTGCTTCCGTCCTTATGTCCTCGTCCGTCGCTTCCCAGAGAGTTTGCGCTCCACACGTTGGACGTGGTACGTGCCCTGGGGGTATACCTGTCTGCTACGGCTTCGATTCGCAAGTCTGACTCGCTGTTTGTGTCTGTGTCTGGTCCGAAATAGGGCCAAGCGGTTTCGTCTGCCGCCATTTCTCGGTGGATCAGGCAGACTGTCATACAGGCCTATACCCTTAAGGGGCGGGCGCCTCCCTTTCCGGTTACGGCGCGTTCTACAAGGGCAATTGGTGCTTCCTGGGCTTTCCGACATCAAGCGTCTGTTGCTCAAGTGTGCAAGGCGGCGACCTGGTCGTCCGCACATACCTTTTCAAAGTTCTATAAGGTTGATGTGGCTGCATCTTCTTATGCTTCCTTCAGCCGCAAGGTTTTGCACGCGGCTGTTTAATATTGCACCTCCTCCGTCGAGGAGCTCTGCTTGTTTGGGGTGAAGTTTGGTTTTTTCCTTGATACTGTTCCCACCCCTCGTTCTTTGACACTGCTTTGGGACGTCCCACTTTGTCAAGATTGAAGATGCTGTGTCAGTCCATGGACAGTAAGAGAAAATAGGATTTTACAGTGAGTACAAAAAAATCCTATTTTTAGCTTGCACATGATTGGATATTATCAGAGCTTCCCCTCATTTAGATCTACCCCTCAGATTTCCATCGACTGCACTTCCAAGTGCACTTTCAGTGCACTTTCAGTGCAATTTCAAGTGCACTTTGCACTTGTAGTGCAAAGTGAATTTGCCTTTCGTAAATAACCCCCACTGTAACATTTTGTTCTTTTAGATCAAAGGAATGAACACTGTAAATGAGGGCAGTTAAAGTGGTTGTAAACCCACTTTTTCAACTTGCACCTACAGGTAAGCCTAGGTTAAGGCTTACCTGTAGGTGCAAGAAATATCTCCTAAACCTACACGGTTTAGGAGATTTTTACTAAAAAGACAGGCGCCGCTGTCTACAGCGCATGCGCGCCGTAGACAACGGCGCATTCATGGTGTTAATCCCATTCACAAAATCGGCTACTTCCCAGCAATCGCTGGGCGTAGCCGAATGAAAAGGCTCTCGCGCGCATGCGCAGAGTGACGTCTCCGCCGCTCCGGCCAATCACAGCGCCGGAGCGGCGCTGTGATTGGCTGGTGCGGCGATACCCGGAAGTAACAGTGATGTCTGCGGCTGGACAGAGGGACGCGGACTGCCTCGGGGGCCCCGATCTAAGGTAAGTGGTACATAATGAGCTATTATGCTAGTCATAATAGCTCATTATGCCTTTCTCTTACAGGTTGGCCAAAAAGAAAAAAAAAATTAAGTGGGTTTACAACCACTTTAAACCACTTAAAGGATATGTAAACCTTTGTGTCACAAACATGTTATACTTGCCTCCTCTGTACAGTTGGTTTTGCACAGAGTAGCCCGATCCTCAGCGGCGCTCCTGATCCCTCCTCTTCTCGAGTGGCTCGTCAAAGAAGCGCGCTACCGTGTTCTGCTGCGTCCATTGACACAGACAGGACTTGGCTCCGCCTCCAATGGCTGCGCTGCTATCAATCTATCCAATCAGGACCAGAGACACCGGCTGGAGCGGGTGTGCTCGTCCCCTGCGCAGGACCAATCGGGACCCCGAGAAGGAAAAGGGGGGCTCTGTGGGGCTGGTGCACTCCAAGAGGTTTTTCACCTCCCATGCATAGAATACATTGAGGTGAAAAAGCGCAAGAGTTTACAAGCCTTTTAAAGGATAGAGAAGAAAAAACATACATGGGAGTTTGAGGGCTGCACACCCCGAAATATGTTAAAAAAAATAGGTTCCCCAAGGGGTTTTTTAGCTGCAAAGAGAATTGTCAATATAGATTTTGCACTTTTTTGATAATAAAAATTACTAAACAAAGTGCAAATGGCTACAGAATTTTTTAAAATATGAGCTCTGGTTGGAATGTAGAACAGGAATTATCCATCAGTAATATGAATTGTGCATTTACAAAAGAATGCTGGTGAGCAATGATTGTACATTACATATGAGTATCAATGTATTTCGTCCCCTACATTCATGGTCTTCATCAGGAGGATATTAAAGCGGTTGTAAGTTCTAATTTGGTACTTTTACCTACAGGTAAGCCTATAATAAGGCTTACCTGTAGGTAAAAAAAATATCTCCTAAACCTTTACGGTTTAGGAGATATTCCCCTCGCAATGCGCCGCTGACAGCAGCGGCGCATGCGCACAGGGCATTCTCGGGCTGAAGGCTCGGCAGACGCCGGAACGAAATCTCCCGGGCGCATGCGCAGGAGTGAGACTTTGCGGCTCCAGCCACTCACAGCGCTGGAGCCGCGATACCCGGAAGACACGCAGAGGCAACATGTCATCTCCCTCGGCATGGACCAGGTGAGTTAACGATGCCTTGTTCTAAGGTAAGTATGCGGTGCATACTAGCTCATTATGCCTTTCCCTTGCAGGTGACTAGAAACAAAAAAAAAAAAAGTGTGCCTTTACAACCGCTTTAATACTCTAGAAAACATGTCAAGAAAGATTTTCACGAAACTTCAAATAGTTTAAACTTTATTGTAATAGACGTCATAATATTGACAGTATACATCTTTGTTCAATTTGCAAACATATTTACCATTTGGTCGATGGTAATGGCATACGACAACCAACCAGAATTTTAAAAGAGCAAGAACGTTCAGTGATATGGGAAGCCTTGTGAGAGCCCCTCCGCATCCCCCGGACCCGCCTCTGAATCCACAGGTGTAAGGGTATGTACTTACAGAGGCCGAGATGCCGAGAGTGGTTCACCTTTGCGACTTGACGCACTCCACCCCCCTGGAGTTGAGACAGGGAGTGGATGGCGAGAAGCGGCACCGGCTACCGGCAGGTGGTGAGTACTTGTAGACGGTCCGGTAGTGCTGAGTAGACTGAAGAATAGGCTTCAAGCAGGAACTAGCCGGATTGGTAAAGTTCAAACAGCAGGAGACAATTGAAGCCGGTGCAGGTTGAGTCCGGGTTGCAATTGCAAGGTAACAGTCCCGGCTGGGGGTCTAGCACAGCAAAAGGTAACAAGTCCAGAGAATACCGGGAACCAGGCAGGAGTTCAAAGGAAACGCGGAAGTCCAAAGGTACAAGCAGGAGGTCAAGGATTGTAGACAGGCAGCAGATCCGAGTCACAGGCCGAGGGTCAAAACACAGGAGAAGTCAGAAGTCCGTATAACAAGCCGAGGGTCAGGTCCAGGAGAGAGATCGGAGGAATCAAGCCAGTCCGGGTCACAAGGAGATTTTCAAGATAGTTTTCCAGAGTCTTGGGTATTCAGGAAAGCTGACAAACCAGCAACTTGTCAGTGCAACTGGGTCTCTTTAAATAGGCCCGCCTGGATTCCTATTGGTGCGCCGCCGCGCATGCGCGCGCCGCTGCGTCGGCGCGCGCACCCGAGAACGTAGAAGCGCCGTCCCGCGCACGCGCCGAAGCATCATTCCGCCGCGCGTGCGCATTGGGCGCTGATTGTCGCTGTTGGACGGATTTCCCTGACAGTGCCCCCCTCCTAGGGGCAGACTCTGGACGCCCAGACTAGACATCAACTCGGGATGTTCCTGGTGAAAGACTCTAATTAGGCGGGGAGCATGTAGGTTCCTAGATGGTTCCCAAGTGTTGTCCTCTGGGGGATACCCCTTCCATTTGATTAAATACTGTAATTGCCTGCCTCTTTTCCTGCAGCCCAAGATAGATTCCACCACGTACTCGTTTTCACCATCAACCTCCACAGGTGGAGGAGGTGGCTCATCCCTTCCCGGGAAGGAGCTGGAGACTACCGGTTTCAACAGAGATGTGTGGAAGACCGGGTGTATCCTGTAGGAGTCGGGCAGTGCCAATTCAAAGGCCACAGGGTTGATTACTCGCTTGATTTTAAAAGGGCCTATGAATCTTGGTCCCAATTTCCGTGAAGGGATCGGCAATTTGAGGTTGGTGGTGGAGAGCCATACTTCCTCCCCAACTTTGAAGACTGGATTTTCCTTCCTACCCTTGTCATAGTGTCTCTTGTAAGACTCCTGGGTGTTTTGCATCATTTCCTGGAGTCTCAGAAAATTAGATTGAACAAAGGCTATCCGATCTTGAACAGCAGGAACAGAGCCCTCCGGAATGTCATCAGGGAGGAAGGAAGGATGGAAGCCAAAGTTGGCCCAAAAAGGAGTTTGACTGGTGGCTGAATGCACCGAGTTGTTATATGCAAATTCAGCGTAGGATAATAGGGAGGACCAATCGTCTTGTGAGGCTGAGCAAAAACAACGGAGATATTGTTCTAGGGTTTGATTGGTTCTCTCTGTCTGTCCGTTGCTCTGGGGGTGATATGCCGATGATAGGCAAATCTTGACTTCTAAAGATTTGCAAAGTTCCTTCCAGAATTTCGACGTGAATTGAACGCCTCTGTCAGAGGTGATGCTCTTAGACACCCCATGGAGCCTGATTATCTCCTGAAAGAAGGCTTTGGCTGTATCTGCAGCAGAGGGGGTACGGATCATGGGCACGAAGTGTGCCATTTTGGAGAGGCGGTCAATTACAACCAGAATCGTGGTAAAACCTCCAGAGGGCGGTAGATCTACAATGAAGTCCATGGACACATCTGCCCATGGACGTTCAGGGATAGGCAAAGGTTTGAGTAGTCCCCAACTCTTGGTTTTGGGTCCCTTATTCCGTTGGCAACGGGTACAGGAGGCAACATAGGACTTGCAATCTTGTCTCCAACCAGGCCACCAGAAGGAGCGAGAGATTAGTTCCATGTTTTTTTTGGCTCCAAAGTGTCCAGCTAGTTTGTGGTCGTGGAAAGTTTTCAGAATCAGTTGCCTTGTTTCCAGAGGGACGAAGACTTTACCTTGGGACCAGAGCAAGTCATTATGCTTCTCCTGGGAAGGGGTTACTTGGTCAGGACAATGCTCAGAGGCAGCTTTTATGGAAGTTAGTAGATCAGCCTGTGGGATGAGCAGAAAGTTTTGTGCTGATAGGATGGTACTTGGTTCCTCTGCTTGAGGGGTCTCGGGAAACATCCTAGAGTGCATCCGCCTTCACGTTCTTGGAACCGGGCCTATAAGAGATATGAAAGTTAAACCTGGTGAAGGAGAGGGCCCATCGGGCTTGTCTGGGTCGAAGACGTTTTGCTGTTCTCAGATATTCTAGATTTTTATGATCCGTGAATATCATGACAGGGTGAGGGGCTCCCTCCAGAAGGTATCGCCATTCTTCCAGGGCGAATTTGATAGCCAATAGTTCCCACTCTCCGACGTCATAATTGTGTTCCGGAGAAGTTAGTTTACGAGAGGCAAAGGCTACTGGATGAAGAAGGGATTTGGGGCCCTGCCTTTGAGAGAGGATGGCCCCAGTGGCTGACTCTGAAGCATCTACTTCCAGAGTAAACGGCAGTAGCGGATCTGGATGCTTCAATACAGGTGCCGATGTGAATGCATTTTTTAGTTTATCGAAGGCATCCTGAGCTTCCGGTGACCAGTGAAAGCGGTAGCCCTGGCGTGTCAGTTGGGTTATAGGTGCCACAATAGAGGAGAACCCCACAATGACCCTCCTGTAGAAGTTGGCGACACCTATAAACCGTTGTACCCCTTTCTTGTCTGTTGGGGCTGGCCATTCCTGGATAGCTTTGACTTTCTGCGGGTCCATTGCGACCCCATTGGTAGAAATAATAAATCCCAGAAATTGCACAGTGGTTTTCTCAAAGTCACATTTCTCGGCCTTGAGGTAAAGTCTATGTTCTCGGAGAATAGTGAGGACCTTGATGACATGGATTCGGTGCAGTTCAAGGGAGGACGAGAAAATAAGAATATCGTCTAAGTAGACTACTAGGAAGTCGTCCAGGTGTTCACGGAAAATGTCATTGACCAGGTGCTGGAAAGTAGCTGGGGCGTTACAAAGCCCGAATGGCATGACCAAGTATTCAAAATGACCGAACCTAGATCTAAAAGCCGTCTTCCATTCGTCTCCAGCCCTGATCCGGATGAGGTTGTAGGCCCCTCGAAGGTCCAGTTTAGAGAAGATCCGAGCTGATCGGAATCGTTGGAACAACTCCGGGATGAGAGGAAGCGGGTATCTATTTTTAATAGTAATTTTATTTAATTCCCTATAGTCGATGCAGGGCCTCAGAGTCCCGTCTTTCTTTTCAACGAAAAAGATTCCGGCACCGGCTGGGGAAGAAGAGGGGCGAATGAATTTCTTTTCCAGATTTTCCTCAATGTAAGACTTGAGGGCCTTCAACTCAGATTCGGACAAGGGAAAGATGCGGCCGAATGGAATTTTGGAGCCAGGCAGAAGGTCAATGGGACAATCGTAGGGACGATGTGGTGGTAGGCGGTCGGCCTGCTGTTTGTCAAAGACGTCCTGGAATTCCAAGTATGCTGATGGAACATGTGGTAGGTTATCCGGTTGAGGGGTTAAAGTAGCACAGACAGTTGGAAGTGCGGAAAGACAGTGTTGGGAACAATACGAAAAAGTGAAGTTAACTTCCCTTTTGGCCCAGTTTATATGAGGCTCATGTGCTTGCAACCAAGGGAGGCCCAGAATGATGGGGAACATGGGAGATGGGATGAGGTCAAATCGGAGGTATTCTTGGTGGCCTGAATCCGTGATAGCAAGGACGGGTTTTGTTTCTTGCGTAATTACCCCTGAACGAGGCAGGGATCCATCCGCCAGACGAACCTGAAGATAACGGTCCTTGGTTTGCAGAGGAAAGTGAAGTTGGGAAGCAAGTGAAGAGTCCAGAAAGCAGCTGCAGGCTCCTGAATCAATAATCACCGGTAGGCGGGTTGCTCCTGTTGGTAGCTGTAGAGAAATAGAAAGAACAACATAAGTCTGTGGTAAGCCAGAAACTTGGTAGTTCAAAGTGTCTTTGAGGGTACACTTACTAGGTCTTACTGGGCAGCTCCGAAGGAAATGGCCAGTGCCCCTGCAGTAAAGACACAGATTGGCCTGACGCCTGCGCTGCTTTTCCTCAGGAGAAAGGGGAGGACGAACCAGACCAAGCTGCATGGGTTCAGGCTCGGGAGGAGAAGATGCTGTAGGAACTTGGATGGGTGGATAGGCAGAAGCTGATCGGGGCAAAGTCCAGTTTGGACGGGTAGTCTGGAAACGCTCAGAACGCCGCTCCCGCAGGCGTCTGTCAAGCTGAGTGACAGACTGGATCAAATCTTCCAGAGTAGTTGGAACACCAATCCTGGCCAGCTCGTCTTTAAGAGCCTCAGACAGTCCTTGGCGATATTGGTATTTAAGGGCCGTCTCATTCCAGCCAGTGTCAGCTGACCATTTCCGGAATTCTGCCGTGTAGTCCTCCACCGGCCTTCTCCCCTGGGTTAAACTGTGGAGAACAGACTCAGCTGTGGCTGATCACTGAGGATCGTCATACAGCTGCGCCATACTCTCGAAGAAGATGTCCACGGAATCTAGTATGGGCCATGGGCCCAGGCCTGAGGTTCGTCGGTTAGAAGGGAGATGACGAACCCCGCCTTTACCACTTCTGAAGAGAAAGTCCTGGGTTGAAGGGCGAGGTAAAGAACATGCGTTTTTGAAAGCCCGATATTTCTTACGGACGCCAGAAAATCGTTCAGGCAGGGGGACCCTGGGTTCAGGGGTAGCCATTACTACGGTGGGGTTTGCCTGATTTTGAGACGTGGA